>JAFIDM010006943.1:64812159-64861877 GCA_023159025.1 Thereuonema tuberculata
AACCACCACAACACAGCCAAATTCACTTCCTGTTTTATTCTATTTCAATATGATTTAATAACACTGAGAAATAAAGATTGTCTTTTTTCTCACTGTGTATAAGATTCGAACTCACTAACTTTCAATCAGAAGTCAGTATTGCTATCCACTGAACCACCACAACACAGGAAAATTCACTTTCTGTTTGATTCTGTTTTATTTCTTAAATTTATTAGCATTAACTACAAATTTACGAAATACTTTGAATATCCTCTAAACGATTTTGTATTATATCGTATTATTATTATTTGATTTTTTTGCTTTCTTTTCAAATATCCAGTTTAAATGAGAGGTACTGGCAAATCGATTTCTTACTCTCTACAAAGTAAATATTAAAGCATTCACATTTAATTTTAAGATGCACTGTAAATATATTTTCTCATGACGGTTTATTTAAAAATATTTAATCTTCTAAGGCTATTTCAAGTTTTTTTCTCTTTTATATATTAATTTAATAATATTTTAGATAATCATACTTTTATTTAACAAATTTGATTAGTTTTCACTTTATGTTTCACTCTGGTATTTCTTTTGCCTGACTAAAAATGGCGGCAGAATTGAATTCAAGCTAGACTTTGAATAGGTGTTTTGCAAACGAACAGGTCATCCAGGTCTTTTGGAAATCAGTGATCCAAATAACTGCTACAGATAAAAAATTGTTTAGGTTTCTGGTATTATTTTTAAAGCATAAAAGTAACTGGAGTACATAATGGTGAATAAAAATAAAAAATGCAAATCAGTTATATAGAGCAACAACCGGAAGTAGCAGATGATTTGTTATAATAGGTATATATAAAACATGAAATAACATTATCGCTACTGATAAAATACTTATCTTATATATCTATAAATTTATTTATTGCAGTGTTAAATCGTTAACTAAATTAATTTGAAATTAGTAACTTTCAAGTATAAAGATAATGGAAAGGTATTTATGAAGATAAGCTCAATCAAAATAAATAAATTAAAATTAAATTATTTTCGAAATTGTGCAGTTTTCCGTACCTATAATTCGGAAGAGCAAATAGAAGCAAACCAAAAACTAAGCAGTGAAAATAAAAGTTAAAAGTAAGTGCAGTGAAGTTTTTGACCGAATTAGACAAAGGATATATTTGATTATTGATTTAAATGTACTGTGCGGTAGCCCCAATCGGATGCTTTGTTGATATTCACTGCGGAGCTGCTTTGTTTCGGTTTCGGAAAACGATTTTGAGGAGGAATACATTACGTAATCCTGTTGTTGTTGTTCGTCACGTGATTCTCAAAACAAATTTGTCTTTTTTCATGTTATTGGTAATGGTATGTGAAGTTTATGTTGATTTGGAATTGTTGGATCATGAGTAAATATCTGCTGCTTTCTTTGATTTCCTTTATAGTTTTTGAAGTTATAGAATGATCCTACAAGACATTAAACCATCGAGGATACCAGCATTTATTGTATTAATGGAGTTAAGTTTATCTTCTTAACAAAACATGTTTTGCTTAAAAGATTAGGCCTAATTGTTTTTTGGTTTTGATTTTTTTAATTTTTAAAAAATGCAGTTTTAATGAATCGGATGCTTCGGAAATATTTGTTTGTGGCTGTAATGTTTTTCAGTCTTCTAGCAAGAAGGCGGTTTTCGTAAATATTCAGGTTTTTTTATCGTCTTATGATGATGGCAACTATCCGCAAAAAGTAACTTTTCGTAAATATGCACGGATTTCTCCTGATTTAATGATTACGGCTCTCAAACCAACAAGTGGCTTTCCGTTAATATTCATGATTGATCTCATCACTGGTATTATTACAATTTATCCGTCACAAAACAAAGACGCCGTCACATAAAATAGGCCTAATTTCTTTTGTAAAATATACTAACGAATAGTCAAGTAACTACCCTAACCTTTTGTAAATATTAAGTGTGGCCCCTTCTAGCAAGAGATCTTTTTTCTGGATAATCTAACCTTTTGTAAATATTAAGTGTGGCCCCTTCTAGCAAGAGATCCTTTTTCTGTATTCGGTTTCGATTTTTCTACTAAATTTCTGACATGTGACGTCAATTTCCGGTTCCGGTTTCCGGAAATAGTTCCAAAACGGCCATATTTCACTTGCAGGAAAAAAAAACACTTCCGATTACCGTAATCGACAGTTATACCTGATTATTTAATAAATGATATTTTTTTCTATTACCTTAATTTATTGTCCACTACATTAGCTTTATCAAAATATTTAAAATGCACATTTATTAAAGAGCATTAATTTAGACATGCTAAATGTTATGAATATATTCTTGTTTCTAAAATATTTTATTACTAAATTAAAAATATTAAAGAATGTGTAGGGTATATGAACCTTCAGCTTATAACTAATTATTAGTAAACTGGTTTTTTTTTCCAAGCATTATAAATTCAATATATACTTAAAAGTTTTTTTGTTTTTCTATTTGTATGCTTTTCTTTTTTGGAGAATGTCTGTTATTGTTGTTTTTTTGAGCAATCTTCCGACGTGTATAGGAACAGTATCAACATCTAAGATTATATTTGGGGTACGTGACGACTATATGTCTTATAGTTATCGTTTTATACATTAAATATTAATGGCAGTTCAGGAGAAATTTTTTCCATTAGTGACTTTCTTGTATTATGAAGACAAGTAGCTTTGTATATGATTTTTGTAGATGTTGATGGTGCCGTGGGATAACCCCATTAGCACTGCGGCCTTTGTAGGCCTATTAAATTTTTACTTTAAATTTTTAAAGGAAGATAAGCACACACGAAAGAGAAAAAGAAAGATCCACGTCCACTCCAGGTTCAGGCATTTCAATCGCATGGTAGGCCAATACCTTGACCATTCGTCTGTGTCACGGCACCTTAATATATGAAATGACCGTTCCAACACATATAGGAGGATAAATGCATTTTTATTTTATTATTATTTACTTTTTTGATAGGAAATATTTTCTTTAATGATTTCACTTTATTTTATTTAGTATTTTATTTTATTTTAAACGTCTTAATTTGTTTTTTTTTAAAATAAAAACAAAAATTGGCGTCTGTCTTTGATAGTAAAAAAGTGCTTTGTTTATTTAATTAGTGATGCTCAATTATTATTTTATCCTGATATGCTTTCGATTTTTCGATTGTTTGTTTGTTTTTTTATTTTAAACATTACATTAGCTTTATATCGCAAAAAAAGATTAAAAATGTAAAATTAATAATTAATTTTAAATTCTTAGAAAAGTCGCAAAAATAAAACTCTTGAGAACTGGATACATAAGAGTGATGGTTTCTGTTTATTCCTTTGCTTGGGCTATCGAGAATCCTTTCTGGTGGTCTGACTTAACTTTGACATGGGTAACAGAAGAAATAACGGGAAGGCTCAAGAATATCCATCCTGACGATTCCCCAGCCTTCGGACAGATATGGGAGGAGAAACATCCATCCCTTACGTGGGATTCGAACCTATAACCTGCGTTTAAGTCAGCACCTTACAATGAAGCTGATGATTAGACCTGCAGAGCGGTGGATATGTAAAAATGTTTGCATGCAGTACAATTAACATAAATAAATATCTGCTTCTAAATTAATTAATAACTTACTTTATATAGTACTTAACTTTTTTTTTTTACGTAGTCGTGACGACTATCTCATTTACTGATAGATCTTATGTTTATATAATTAAAAATCTTTATTTTTTACCTTTATGTTAGTAATGTATTGGTCATTAAAAACTGCTGGTTAGGTAAAAGAATCAGTCTGATAGCTACATTTTCTGCACTGATCCCTAAAGAAATTATATATAGGCTTATTCATAATTCCTTGACATATTTCAGAGGCTCGGCGGCGGAAAATGATATGTTTGCCTCCGAGATATCAAATAAACGCCAAACTCACTAAGTTTTTTGTTTTTTCCATAAATGTTCTGTGTCGGTCTTCCGTGACTCGTCAGACATCCAAGCGGTAATCCAGTTCTGACCATACGCTGTGCAGTGTATCTCTGTCGATGTTTTCAATTTTATTGGTGATACGATGTTGCAGTTCGGTGAGATCAGCAGGAAATGAGGAACGAACACTATCTTTCACCTACCTCCAAGGAAAAAAAATGAAGAAATCACATCTGGTGTAGAGGCGGATTTACACTTTGCCACCTATGGGCTACGCCAGATTAGCCGCCCTTCCTCCTGACCTACCTGTCTGAATATATCACTAGTAAACTATACTGATGTTTATGTTTAGTTTTGAGCTAGGTTACTGATAATTTACAACTCGTCTATTCGTTAGAATTTACTTACTCAGAATATGAAAACAAAGATATATAAATATATATAGGCCCATAATGATGTATTCCTTTCCTTAAGTACACATTCTAAAAATAAGTTGTAAAAAGTTGTTTAGCAGAAAATTAAATATCAAAGTTAATTTAATTAATTGGAATATATTTCGTACATAACAGTCGCAGAAGATATATATTAGAAAGTAAATACAGGTATAACCAAATGATGAATCATTCTGATTCAAATAAAAAATTGTGCTCTGTTCGCATATACTTTACAGACACATCAAAAAGCCAGGAAATGTCTGTTTCTTTTTATGTTTCCCTCATTTTCTGCTTGTAATATGACACTTAATATTTTTTGAATATTAATAATAAATAGTTCAGGATTTTTGTTTTTTTTTCTTATTTTTTGCCGCTCTCTAAAGTTGCCGCCCTGGGCTATAACCCTTTTAGCCCTCGTGTAAATACGCCTCTGAGGTTATTATTAGCTCTCCTCAAGCTAACATGACATTGCTTTGCCCTAGTTATGCTAGCATTCCCACAGTTGTTCCAGCTTTCTTCCGTTACATACCTTTAGTCAACTTAGACTAGCTGTGTCCTGTTGTTTGCAAACATTGTACTTCCTACTCAAAATTATCGGTTTCTGGATTTCAAAAACTATAATAAAGAAACTAAAAGAAAAACCAAACCCAAATAATCCTAGTGGATATTACGTGAGGATATTTGGGAAATAAAAATGATAATGGGATCATTTGAAGATAAAAGATGATCACCTATATCCCACATGTTATGAATTGTATTGTTTAAGAGATGCCGACAAAACAAACTAAAAGAACAAACTACAGGGAAATGCATAGCAATAGTTAAAATAACGATAAGAGTTTTTAAATGATCAGAAAGTCAAAACTAACAACAACACACAAAGACTATTTAAAAAATATATTTAAAAATACTAAAGGCTCCACATAAGTATATTTAAACATGTTGTTTAAACTAGTCTTCGTGTGTTGTTGTTTTTATTAATAAGTAAATTATCGCAAACGTATAAAGATTTTATTAGAAGTCAAAACCTATATGAAAAAAATATTCGAAAGCTACTAATGAAATATGTATAACAGTACAATAAAATATATTATAATATATTTATATTACAATAAAGAAGAATAAATTAGAATAAAAAGAAGAGAAGAAAAAATTCTGCAGCCAAGGTAATACTTTGGCTGCAAAAGCTTCAGAAACGTGAAGTACGCTAAAAATTACGAGGATCATAACTGAAAAACCATTGTTTCTACGTTGTTAATATAATAATTCCATATTATTATTATTCTAGAAAATAACATTTATTATATAGAAAACTTTTTAGAAAACATTATTTTCTTGTTTGATTTAGAATTTCATTTTAATTAATATATTAATTAACAATGCTTTTTTTATTACCAACTTATTTCTACTACTGTCCGTACATAAGATTTTGACGTTGCTCCAATTACACAGATGTGAAGGATATTTGCGAAGATGTTCCAAAATGAAATGTTCCAAAATGTGATGAAGAAGATTAAGATCCGAAGATGAAGAAATGATACTGATTTATTCAATTCTTCATTTCTGTATATCAACTGCTTCTTTAATTTCAAATTCCTGATTATGTTGTTTTAGATGTTTCAATAATAGTTGTTTGGTCATTCCTATTTATTTTTTTTTCACCTGTTTAGCATTTTAATTCGTAAACTACTCTTATCAACTTGTACTTTTCAATTACAATCCTTTCGTGTGAATAACATATTATTTATTTTATTAACTGGAATTTTTTATTAGCGACCCACTTGGGAGCTATTGTGATGGCGACCAAAATCGGTAGCTATTGCGTTTGTCCTATCCGTGTCTGTCCACCCCTAGCAACTCTCGAACTGAAGGTCGGATCGACAAACAGACTTCACCATCGTGCTCAGATGCCGAAACAACATAGGAATAGGATATTTTCAGGGGCGAACGCCCCCACTCCCCCATGTACGAGATATTCGGCATTGTTTTCATTGGATTTCCTCTTTAGCTTAAATGTTAGAAATGCAACCGTCTAGATTTCAGTTGTCAGATATAGCTTCATGCTTAACGTCTCGGACTCGTTTCACTAAGGGCTGTCGGTTCAAGTCTGTATATCTACTTCCTTTTTTTCCTTCTTATTTTACTAAGTTTTTTAAAATTTTTATTTAAAACGAAAGTTCAGCGGACCTACTGGCGATCCCCACTCCGACGTACGGCATCCTCCGAGCTCCCGAATCCTGGACAGTTTGAACGGACCCTATGACCGGTTGTAAATAGCATTTGTAATCTTTTATCTATTCTTATCATTTAATAAAGTCTTTTCTTGTAAATCTTACTCCTGTCTTAGTCTCACTATTCTTTAACTGAAAGGCGCGGGCCTCTGATGAGTTCCCGGTCGCTAGCCTGGCTTTCCACGGCACCTTCCCCTTTCCTCGTCCAAACACCTCACTCCCACCTTACACACCTCTCCCCCCCTTGTCCCGTAGTCGTGGTTTGCTTAGGCATGCATCAGATGGCGAGCGCCCTAAAAACAACACCTAACAGTATGTACATTGTATTATTTGTAATAATTATTTGTATTGTTTTCAATTTTTATATACAATACAAAATATATGTTGTATTATATTTATATTTTATTATTATAGTTTACAAAATATTGTATTCTATATAACTGCAGACATTTTTGATAATGCTTCAAGATGGAAGCGAAGCATATAAAGAAGTGAAAAATATATATATTAATTAAATTTACAGTCGGACCTCTATTTAACGAAGTCGCTAAATCCCCAAAAAAAGTTCGTTATATGGAAAATTCCTTAAATAGAGATTCACCTTTTAAAATTACTTTAAACTACATAAAACAGATTTAAAATACATAAACAATAAATATTATTAAAAAGTAATAAATGACATAATGATAATGACATAAAGCATACATTATCACATGTGTACTTAAATTATACTAATAAAGTCTGTTAATTTTTTTTTTTTTTTAAAAAGTGTTTTCGCTCATAGTATGTCTCGCATCGTTGCAATGCACTAAAAACTCCTTCAGGCGTATTTTCTTCAAATTGTAATCCTCGTCGGATTGTTTCAAATGATTTTAGCATTTCATCATACGAAAGTTTTTTTATTTCTGCATCGTAATCATTTCCATTTTCATTATCTTCATCGCAATTCATAGCTATATTGTTTTTATTTTCCACACTGTCTAAAATATCCGATTCAGTTAGTGTTTCCGAGGTCTCAACTTAAAAATCAAGTGAAAGATAATCATCAATCAGGACATCATCGTTAATTTCTTCTTTTTCCCTCAGCTGTATCCATATTTCTTTCATTTTCTCTAAGGGAATATTAATAATAAAAACATTTCAAGGAGGAAAAAAAAATAGATATCAAGAAAAAGTTCGTTAAATAGAAAATTCACTTCGCTATTTGGAGGTTATTTTACGAAGAAATTAGCAAAATGTTCTTGGTTCCAAAGAAAAGTTCGCAAAATAGAGAAATTCGCAAAATAGAGGTTCGTTAAATAGAGGTCCGACTTGTATATCCATAAGATGGTGTTTCTTTCTATAAAACAAGTTTTGTGTCCTTGTGATATATTAACAGATCTAGTATTCAAATAACAAAGACAAATCCTTAATTTTATTATAAAATTATTTATTAACCTTGGTATTCTCCTGGTACAAGGTAAGTAAAAAATTACCGCATACCATACAGGCTGATTTTTTTTGCACCTACAATGTACATTATACATCCATTACAAGTCGTTGTTTTAATATATATATAAACATACATAAATACATATATAATTAAAATTTATATATATATATGTGTGTATGTATGTATTTATGCAGTATTTATTGAACCATATAGCTAAGAATTAACGCAAGGCGTGCAAAATTTTCTATTATGACCAAATAGTATTTTTCCCCAAAGCAATATAAGTTTAGTCAGATTAGAAAGCATATCCGGTTTTCATAAGATTAACATGGAATGGATATCAATGAATATAAATATCAAAGGGCCTCGGGAATCCACACAGTTAAGGTGAGAATATTTTGTTCATTTATTATTTTCTTTTTCAATTGTAAGTCGACGTTAAGGCGTAACTGTACCTCAGGGATGAAAACACACGATAAATTTTGAAGGGAAAAGCTGCCTTTGAAGAAATGTTGTTGGACATCCCTGCATTCACAAATAAAAATATCTAACGACAAAACCACATTGAATTGGCCACCTTTCCATTGAACAGCACTTGAATCAAAGCCCTAAGAATTAGCTGCTGATATATATACATTGAAAACAAGATATACATTCATTGCAAATAAAAAACAAACAAACAAATTAAGTAAATATCTGTATACATTTCATTTCTGCAGTTTCTACAAAAAAAGGACAAATAAGTTAAAAACCACTGAAAAATTATACATAATATTAAGTTTAATAACTTTTTGCTTCTGCATTAATAAAACAAATGAAAATCTATATAACTTACAAATTAAGAAAAAACAAACAAATAAAAATTTCGCCACAAAATTAAATAAATTTAAAAATAAAGTGTAATTAAAAATAATAACAAATGCTCATAAACTGTAAGCCTTACTGTTTATTTGGCTAATGTTCTTTTTTCAAAGAGTAAGAAGAAATATTAAAAGGAATGATAAGAAAATTTGAATAGTATAAAACAAAGATAGGAATGCATCGTTATATTCATTGACTGCATGGTTGTATATTTCTTAATTTTTAATTTTAATTTTATTGCTCTATAAATTAAAATTAAAAAGAAATTAATTAATGCCCTGATAATTAGCCTAGTGATAGGTAAACAACAACATTGTTTTGTGCGATTTTGAATCAATTTTAGCCCATACGTTTCTACATCCTATATTTTTTTAATATTAATCCTACTTTTTTCATTTATATTTTCTTAATTTTAGAAACCAAAAGTATTATGGAATTCCCGTTATTGATAAGTTGAAATAAAATTAACTATAAAAAATAATAATAAAGAAAGAAAATAGTTGATTTGTAATCGCATAACCTAAAAATAAATAAAAGTGTATAAGAAAAAAATAATACAACTTACTTCTAACCAATGCAATGCAATTAAGAACTATATAATATCTTGTAAGCAGTATATACATGTACAAGAAAACGATTAAAAAGGTTTAAAAAAAAATACAAGAAATAAACATATTAAAAAACCACATGGATAAAAACCAGCATTATCCATGCTCGGTACACATAGTTAGTCAATGTTTTTCTTGCATTGGGAAGTTAACAGAACACCACAATTTCTCCGTCTTTGGGTTGGACGGGAACTGAGTTGTAAAACAAATGCAAATGAAAATGGCTTCATGTTTTAGCTTGCGGGCTTTTTCTTTCTCAGTTACCTCATTCGGTTTCTTTCGCGTTCTTTTGTTATTTTCGTAATTTTAACTCCCGTTGCAACATTTTTAGGAAACTTCTGTGGTATATGAAATTTTTAAAACTTCTACAAAATTACATGTTGACTACTATACATTTTATAGGAAGTTGAAAATGTATATATATTTATGTATATATATATATTTATATATATTTATTTATATATATAATCGTGATTAGGTTCTCTACTAGTACTTAGCAAGCTAATTATCCGTGGGTTTTTCAACACTATTGAATTCACTATGGCGGAAGGGGTTTGATGGACTTTAGTACTGAGTTGAATATAGCTGCATGAGTTCTTGTCGGTGTCTATATGTGTGAGTATGTGTTTGAGGTCGTAAACTGACGACATCAGTCGTAAAATTAACCTATGGTTTTTCGTGATTGATGTGACGTCAGTCCATCTCTGAGTAGGAAAAATAGGTTTTCTAGTTCCCAGGGTTTCGTAAGACTCTTCACAGAAACTGCCGACCAGTGACGACGTGACATGCTCGGCTGTAGCACGCTCTGTGATTGCAAACGTCTGATGTTCGGAGGATGAAGAGGAGATGTCTAAATCCATCTTCCTGCTAAAGCCAACCACCCGTCATCACACTTTTCCCAATCGGCTGCACCCCGGGCAACCGACTGATCACTGCCGAACCATTCGACGGTTTGCTAGCCACACTGCTGTTACTACTCGAGACCAGCGGGTCCCGGGACGAGCTCTGCATCAATCCGCCCGTCTCGGGACTGCTCACAGAGGCAGGAGGACTCGAGCTGACGCCGACACCGACACCAACCTTAGTTTGCGGCGAATCGTGCTGCATAGGCGGCGGGCTGGGCGACGAGCGAGCGCTGGAACTCGGCGCGCTCGGGATCGGAGTGAGGGTCGGCTCCGGTACCGCCATCGTCGTCATGGTCGTAGTTGTAGTTGGACTTTTGGACTTGGAAGACACCTGCAGATTCGCGGGAGAGGTTGAAGGCTGAGGCGCACTGGTGGTTCGCTTTGCCTTCGTCTTAAAGGAACCCTGCACTGATTGCTGTCGTCCAATTCGTCTTAGAGACGGACCCCGTTTTCCTTCCTCGAAGCTAGGCATCTTCAGTTTTACGGGGTTGAGCGACAGTGCCCCGAGTCTTCCGATACCGGTGGCGCGTCGGGAACCCTGGCTATCCGGAGCCGGGGACTCCTTGTCTGTTTTGCGACTGCCACCGGTTGTGGCAGACGGGTTGAGGTCCGAACTGTGCAGACTTGGGTTTGAGCCACAATTGGAAGAAGCGCCGCGAGGACTCATCTGGTCGAGACTTGAGCCGCTGCTAAACGAGTCCTCACTGCGTGTGCGTCCAATAGTGGCCCGGAGGTTTTTGGCCGCCTCCACCACCGTGCCCCACCTTTTCTTACCGGATCCTTGTTTGCCTCCCGCTAGCCGAGCCAGGCGCACCAATTTGGCGACAGGGGAGCGTCGTGCCCCGTCACCGCCTTCGGACTGCGAAGGAATGCTCTCGGCCAGGCCAATGTTGAAGCCTTTCATTAAGCGACGCTCCTTCTGACGACCTTTCTTTCCACCGGAACCTAAAGTAAACACAGAATAGTGGAAGAAAAGAAAAAGGGACATAGGATTAATATCAAGAAAGTTGACTGATAATGCAAATCATATTATAGAACAGTTGTAAAACAGCAACTTCAAATTGCTATAGACCGTATGGAGTTCTAAAAGGGAGAGACATCAAATTATTTAGATGTTAAAAGCAAGAAGCTCCTGAAAAGACTTAAGCTTACTTGTCTTAAGAATTTGAATAAGACAGCCATGAAATAATAAAGAGGCATTTTCCTAATTTATAATAATAGTCGATTATCATCTTGAATCAAATGAAATTGGTTAAGCTATGTCACCTTAATCCGATTAATTTTCATTAAGTCAAAGCATTTGGAAACAAAATGGATTATAAGATCAATTACTAAACAATGTTTGGCAATGATAAAATCTCTGTTAATTGTTTTCCTTCTAACATTTTTCTATGCAAATTCTTCACATAGATGAATCAAAAAAGTTTCTAAAGATCGTCTCTTGTCCATAAATAACCACGCCAAGTTTCAAGGAAATCTACTTCCCCAGTTCAATGCAGATACACAGTTCAATGCAGAAACACAGTTCAATGCAATAGTTTTTTATAGTAATTTTTTTAAGCTCCATACGATGAAAATAATATTTTATGAAATACGAAACATTACATAAATGAAATTGCATAACTGCAGGATTGATAAAAACTTTCAACCAAAAGAAGACGAGGACTAAACTAATAAGAAATCATCTTAGAGATTGGAAAATATGCTGGAACGCTATCGATTTTAAGATATAGGTAAACTTTATATAAACTTTTGATAAAAAAAAAAGAAGTTTAAGGACAAAAAAAAGGATTCTGTGATGATTTGCATTAAATAAAATTCAAATGGCGACATAGTCAAAATTTCTAGAACGCTGAAATTGGGAAAGGAATTGAATACTAATCGTATTATCAAATCATCTATTGCGTAACATTCAAGAAATAAGGAACTTAAAAGATTAAGTTTGATATATAGAATTGATGTTTCTGCAATGATATCAAAAACTTATAATTAATCCAACGATGAAAATATTTGAAATTTTATATTATACTAGTTAATGTTGATAATTTTAATAGTTTTTTTTTCAAATTCAAGTAGTTGGTTGGATTATTAGACGAAGGATTCGTATTGACTTTGGTTTATTTTACAGATAAAGAATCAGAAATGGTTGTATCAATTTATTGTAAAACGCTTAATACAATATTCATGAATTGTTTATTCCAGGAAGCTTAAAATTAAATTTTTTTTTTTGCCATCGAATAAAAGATCTGTAATGATTTTGATCTTGCTTTTACCTGATCAAAATGTAAGGAACTTAGTCACGAACTGCCAACATGTACTGTCATAATTACGATAACTCAAAACTATATAATTTAATTAGAATGCAGAACGTTAATGAAAAATGGATGTTACAAAATATATGAGCTGTGTATTGATACGAATTAGGCCCATACATGAAGAATGTTTGGTCATTGATTTAGTACTGCTTGTTAATACAGTATTAAACGAATCTCGACAAAGTTGTGTTATTATAAATCAATAATTATTTATCTAGGATATTCAAATGTTTATTGGCAAATTTAGACTCTTAAGTGTATCTAAAGTTAGCCTTTATTATTCAAAAGATTAAAGCGTTTTACTTTCCAATTTTTAAAATTACTAAACTGAAACACCAATCCTTAACTCTTCAAATATTTTTTTACTAAATGGGCAGTTTAGTACATTAGTATCAGAAGCTAATTTTATTTCTAGATTGATAATTGATAATTCAAGTATTTTGTTGCATTATTAAATTCTTTTGTCTTAAAACACCAAAGTATGAGACAATAAAATACGATAATATACGGCAACCAAATTCCAAACAAAACAACATAGCATAAGATACACACAAAACTAAACTAAATCTTATTCATTGAATAACATTGGTATGGGAAAAATATAAAATACCGGCAAAATTGAAAAATTTGTCGGATTAAAATCGATGATGTTAGGGTCAATGGAAGACTCACGTGTACCAAAATAGCTTCAAGTGAACCAAAACTATCACGATATAATAAGCAAATCTGTCGGAATAATCTAGAGGCATTTCTTATCAAATGAAGAGCTGTAATGTCACACTACACTCATAAAAGATTGAGAATAAGTGGACAAGAGAGGATCATAAGTTAAGGGTAACTAAATCTGACTGCTAAGGACGAGAAAGTTGTTCTGGCTGTAGATACTTTGCAACACGGTCTTGAAAAAAAACCTCGACTTTTCATCTAACAGAATTCTATTCCTAAAGCCCAAAACTGAAAAATTGATTTTGACTACACCCCTCCCTTTCGAATAGTAGAAATATGTACAAAACTATGCCTTCATGTCAAGAGGCCTAAACGTATATTGAGTTATTATTAGACCTGAAAAAAAAATGAACGCAGTGCATCAAGATTTACATAGTTTATACGACAGGAAATTATAATTTTGTACTAAATGTCAAGTTATCCAGAGGCTCATCCAACCAAGCAACCTTTCCTAAACTGCAACCTGTAAGGAAAGCTCATGCAAATTTCAACTGTTAATTCATATGTAGCTATAAACAGAATCCATTAGCAAATTTTCAAAAATAATGCTGAAGTTAATGACGAAAACATGCGGTTCAATAAAATGAAGATATCACAACCAGTATTTCTTTCCTCTGGTTAATAAAAAGTTAAAACCACAAACGTCAATCATTTTCAACAACAACTGTACATACCCTTACGATAACAATTCATACTATCAGTTCGTTAACATGCGTCACTGAGATATAAAGTTAACTACAGACATAAACATACATACATACAACGAAATCAATAATTTTTTTTAAACTTTATGGCAGACGCAACATTTCCGAAACATTAATTTCATTGAAAATGTGAAAAAACATAAGTTATTAAAAATGTACAAGGAAATATTGCTATCAAAAGTTTTAGAAAAACGAATTGGTAACAGTATAGTTAATAAAAATAGACAGAGCTTTCTTGTATCTTGTCAATAACTTCCAAAATAGCTTTGAAATTTCAACAACAGTAAATTTTAATTATTACTTACATTAATTTTACAAGATTATCATAGACTTACCTTATCGCTGAAATAAGGACAGATTATTAAAAAACCTAAACCTATGTTGAAAAGATTTGCTTCATGCCAAAATACGAAAACCAGAATTTAATATTACAACAATAACATTAATTCCAATTTAAACAATTCCAATTTAAAAACGGAAAATTTTCAAATACTTTTTACTAAATGGGCAGTTTAATATATTAGAATCAGAAGCTAATTTTATTTCTAGATTGATAATTGCTAATTCAAGTATTTTGTTGCATTATTAAATTCTTTTCTCTTAAAACACCAAAGTATAAGACAATAAAATACGATAATATATGGCAACCAAATTCAAAACAAAACAACATAGCACAAGATACACACAAAAATGTTGAAACAAAGCGTGCAGAAAATAAAACACCTCCACCACATCTAGAGATTTTACATAAATTAGCTTTCTACTTTCCAAAATGATGGTTAATCTAATAATTGGAACGATTTATTTTGAGTTCGTTTTGAGAGATTCAGGAATTTGGATCTATGTATTCAGAAAATAACTGTCACTTAATGGTTAAGGAAAATGTAGAAAATTAACTTTATGATCAAATTTGTTTATATTGTTACTGTAATGGATAGTGTTGTAACTAAACTCTCTTGAATCATTAAATTAGCAAGATTAAATGAAAGAAATACTCAAACTCCACATGATACCGATACTTCGTCTTTACTTACCGTAAAGACTTTTACAAGGTTTCTATTTAAAATACAGAAAAGGAACAAACCATTCTCAACTGAACAAAACTAAATAATAAAAAATATATATCAAATATTAATAATAAAACATAACATTCCAAAACAAACTTTTGCTAAACAATAAACCTAAAGACAAAGAAAGAGAACTATATAATAACAAAAAACATCAATAAAATAGCATAACCTTCCTCCCAAAACAAACCTTTATTAAAAGAATAATCCTAATAACAAAGAAAATCAAAAAATTAAAAAATTAAAAATTTTTTTTTTACTAAAACCGGAGAGACAATTACTTGAATTGCAAAATTTCTTTTAACATCTTATTCTTCATTAAGAACTTTCTATAAATTCCTAGTGATATTCCACTTAGTTTTAGAGATTTGTCTTTATTGAAGCAAATGCAGCAATTTATTAAGCAAGACTCTAAAATAAACATTTTGCTTTTCATATTGATTATCATATATAATACATACAATGGGGTCTGGATTGTGTTTATATCTAATACAGTGCTCTGCCCACTCTGAAACATTTTTATACTTATTTTGAAACGCTCGCACATGTTACTGAAGCCAAGGAAGGTTATGTTTTATTATTAATATTTGATATACATTTTTTATTATTTAGTTTTGTTCAGTTGAGAATGGTTTGTTCCTTTTCTGGATTTTAAATAGAAACCTAGTAAAAGTCTTTACGGTAAGTAAAGACGAAATATCGGTATCATGTGGAGTTTGAATAATTCTTTCATTTAATCTTGATAGTGTTGTAACTTTTATTTGGAACGTAAAAAAAAAGTTAAATATTATGCAAAAGCTATCAATCATTGTGGCTTAAGTTTTTAAGCGAGATTTGTCAACTCTGAATTTTATTAAATTTATTAGCATATCTACTATATAAGTTTTGAAATACTTAAATAAAAATGTTCTTTCTAAGAAGATGCAAAAGCACGAATTATAGAGAGTAGTTGATAACTACGGAATTAATATTCTCTACAATTCTTGCTTTTCCATTTTTTACGAAGAATATATGTATATTAAATATTCATTACTGCCATGTTGTAGTAGAATGCACTTTAAGTGCTGATCATTGCTCGGATGTAGATTCCATTTCAATATCGGACTTTTTCTTTTTTTTTCCTTTCATATTAAAATCTGTCAGAGATGTAGACATCCTTTCAGAGTCTACTCAGAATGTTCAGGAAATGCTAAATTCATCTGGTGCCGTTTCACATTTGTTTTAAATACACTGTTTATGATTTGTGAAGTCCAAATTTTTATCTTATGTTCATTATAAGCTTTAATTGAACTTTTCCCATAGATTAAAACAGCATAACTCTTAAAAAGATAACGAGAGCTAATAACTACAAAAAGCTTTCCTAGAATTCCTCTCAAATAATCAAAATACATCAGACTTGGATATATTTGGATTCATCTCATGTATGGTAGTGTTGTTCTCTAAGGACAACATCATTATATCTCATCATTATAACAACATTCTCATTTTCTTTATGAGATTACTGTGGAAATTGCTGTGGTCATTTATTATCAATTATAACCATAATACTGTAAAGTGAAACACTGCAACAGCAGATGTTATAATCAACAAATTCGATTCATACCTTTGTTCAAGCAGCTTTTTTCATGTTCTGAAAGGCACAATTCTGGTACAAAAATGTTCAATTCTATTAAAATGTTGACTTGAAAAATGTATAATTAATAAATTGACTAATTTTTTAATAATATTTTTATAATCCTGCCGTTCTAGCATAGCCTTGTGGTCAAAACGGCCGCCTGCCACCAGAATTCCAGGAGCTGACATAGATTTTACTTTCTTTCCTGTATTTGTCTGGTAGGTCTGTTACTCATCTTTTGTCGTCTATGGCATGTTGTGGCCATGTATTACCAATTGTTTTACCATAACCACAATACTGTAAAGTGAAATATTGCAACAGGAGATATTATAATCACCGAATTCGATTCTACCTGTAATTTGTGATTGGCGTCAGGAAGACATTCGATCATAGAAACATTGTCAAACTAATCCTGGATAAGTGATAGCAAATAAGCAGCGATCCCACATGAGAAGTGGGAACAGCAGGGAAGAAGAAAAATAAGATTCTTATAATATTAGATTATTAGAGAATATTGAAAGCTCATGAAGATGGAAGAGGGAACGACTCAGATTCTAACATATGGCAAACAAGAAATAAGTAATGATCCTTCCCTAAAAATGTTTATCATTTTTATATGTTACCTTGCCAAATTTATCCGGGCACTTGGGAAAATGGAAAATGGCCGGATTGCTTTAGCAAGGAAATACATACTTGTGTTTCAATGTGCTTCTTTGTTACGTGAAACCCTTGTATTTTTTGTTTTATGAGTCTAATTCTTCTATTTCTAACGTTTTATGTAAAGCCTCCAACAAGACAACCGAAAGTAGTGTGGGGAAGCGTGGTGTACCGTGCTGAAACTGACGGGAATTTCCTCTCGGGCTACCTTGAGGCTGGTCCGTGACGATAGTCGTATTCATGCCACTGTTCTTCAGGATCTCAATCAATTCGTAGCGGAATGACGAGATGTCCTGTTTGATTTCGTTCACATCGTCTTCCGTCACACCTTGGTTCTCGGCTCTGCGCTGCTCCACCGTAACATATCGACGAACCAAATTGCGCATGATTCCCTAGAGAAGACAAAAGTAATGGTCGAGTTACAACAAATCAAAAAATAAGAAACAATAAATACTTCAAAAGCAGTTTACTTTGTACTTACATTATCCGATCTCAATTCAATTCAAAGTCAAAACTCGGAAATATAAGGTAAATGCACTCAGCACTCAATCATAAAATTCAGAATCATTGGAAGTAACTAAAATGTGAGCTGGTTTTATCCAAGCTACAGATGACACAGTTTTTATTCATTTTCGAATTACGGGGATGTCGTAATTCTCATTTACTCTGAGGAGCCATAATTTCCTTTCCCTATTCTTTATAGACTGTGTGTAAGTCAGATTAGTCGTACATATCAATAGCAAATAGGACTATACGCCGACTTTACTATGCAGATTAATACACAATTAAAAATTCGCAATTTACATTAGAGAAAAAAAATTCTGCCAATATTAATCGTAAAACCAGTATAAAATATTTGGTCTTCCAGCAAAGTATGTTGACTATTAGCTCCACTTCAATTTCTTAATAAAAGTAACTGTTCAAACGGATAACAGATTCACACTAAAGGGTGTATGTCAATGTGTACACTCTTGGAAATCTGAAAACGTCGTTTGTTGGTATAACATTGTCAAGCTTATTTAAGATAAGCAATTTTTATTCTTTCTTTTCTATAAATCGATACAATTGTTATTAGGTTTTAGCTCATTCGGTGCTTACAGTGTTCGCTACGTTAAATAATCAACTGATCATTCTCCTTCTAATCACTACATCATCCTTTCTTTTATTTCTGATCAGAAAGCCAGATAACCAATCGGATAAATTGAAGTTTCTAAGCTAATGTGTTTAAAATATCTGAAGTACTTGTAGAAAATAATAAAGAAATATCCAAATGTTTAATCGGGGAAAGAGATCTTTCTGAGAATTCTTTAAGTGAATAATTTATACCGCCAAAATTCCTTACTTCGGATCCATATGATTTCTTATTTTCTTAATACTGGGAAATCCATAATAAGAAAATGAAAAATTAAAATAAAATCTGTTAAAAAATCCTTTTAAAGGATCCAGGACTTTGTTTAGGTTTTTTTTTGTGTGATATTTTCGCCTTGCATGAAAAACAGGTTACTTGATCCGACTCCTAATATCATTAGCAAGGTTTGGGAATGGAAGAAAATTTTACTTAATAGCAATCAACTATAATCAACTTTCACTGCAGAATAAGCTACTATTTATACTCGTTAGGCTAAAACTTGGTGTAGACGTCTTCCCCCGATGAAAACAAAGTAACTACGAACTGACAATAATTTCTTGCAAAGAAAATTACAAATAAGTTAGAATTTTCTTAGTAGTCATACAATAGCATATGTCTTAGAATATCTCTTGAGATTCTATTTTCTTAGGATTAAAATGTTGTTAATGCTGAGGAATTAATTATGCGCCGTTGCCAAGTCATGACTATCTTAAATTTGATAATAACAGAAACTATAGCCGAAGAGTTGTTTAAATGTTATCAGCAATGATCTACCAAGATTTTTTTTGTGCTAGCTTAAGATTGAAAACTGTTCAGAGTAGCCAAAAAAGTCTTTTTTAACTTGCTTTCCTTTGTAGAACTCCAATTGCATTTCAGATAAAAACATGCTAAAAATATTTATACAAAATATTTTAGAATAAATTTTAGCATCATCCTTATTGAGTTGTTTCATTTTACATCTGAATCACTTTGAAGAAAATGACTAAATCATTACAAACAAATCAAGTCAGAAAGTTGATGTCAAAGAGTTTATAAAAAGCAGTATTTTTTTTATAGCTATGATCAAAGTGCAAGATCCAATAGAGTTTCTTTCATTAGAAGGAAGAATTAACGAAGAAAAAAAATAGTAGAAATACAGTAGAACAGTAGAAAATACAACAATTATTTTGAATTTTAAGATTGCATTTCTTAATGCGTAATTTTTTCCTACATCTCGAAATTATTCTAACAATAGGATTTGGCTTCTTTTAAGTTTAGTTCAAAATTTAAGCTTTTGAGACCAACTCAATACATGGTTAATTATTCGTAATGCAAACATGTGATCTACTTCAACACTTAAATTATTAATTTTCATATAATCGTATCTCATATATAGCAGAAGGAAAATTGATATCTTCAATATTGCTTGGTGACCAATAGTAGTCTGAACGTTACTTAAGCTAATTCCACAATTTAAAAATCACCATTTTCCCTTTAAATATCATTTGAAAATGTTAGTTGATTTTTAAAATCATTTCATTTGAAAGGTTGGGATTTCTGAATCTAAAAGACAAAAAATATATGTTTTTAAGATAAATTTAGGACGAGTTTTAAAGGCTTACCTGATAGCGCAGGTCCCGTTCCGTAGCTTGCCGAGCTTTTCTCTGGAAAGGAAAATAGAGCAAACGATGTTGTGTATTTGCAGTATCTGAGGTGAAACCGACCATCGGTATGTTCGTAGCTTCCTTTCAAAGAAATTAAGTCAAAGTATGAGATGGTACATTACATCCTGTAACACCATGAATGAAATTGAAGGATTTGGAAGAGCGACGGATCCTCATCCGATTCTTCAAAATGTTCTGAAACTTCGCAAATTTTGAGGGTTTTTTTTCCAATTCACTCTTAGCCAATATGTCCAAACTCTTTCCAATTTTTACCAGTTTGATTACAAACTGATTTTATAAGAAGATGTAACTTCTTTCATGTTAGGATTTAATTAAAATTTTTGGAACACAAAAAAAATGTAATATTAAGAATTTTGATTGCTTAGTCCATTACTTGATTTCTGATTTGGTATTCTTTTAGATACTTATTCTCATTTCAATGGCCAATTTTGATGTGACTTTCTTAATAGTTTTCTTGCAGGAAATCTGACAACATACTTGATTGTCAATCTCTTTGAAATCTAATACATTAAACAAAAACAATTTACCACAATCAGCAATTAATTACTTAGTTTTTAATGCAGAGTTAATGCGCTTAAATGTTAGTTGCAGCGAAAGGAAATCCAGCTAATTTAAAGAAAATGAACAGCAGACAGCAAAAGATGCTCAGATACCAAAGAGAAAGAATCATAGTGAAGCACAGATGAGGAGATAAATCACTCTTTCCTCACCTCATTCCTTTCTAAGTTCCAAGATCTAACACCGAAATTTTGCTGTCAAGTTATTTGTGTGGTTTACTTTATGTTTAATTCAAAATATTCAACCCCTACTATTCGTATCAAAAACAACATTACCAGATTAATGGGTGATCTGTCTCCCTGAAAAACAAAATAACAAGTAACTGACTGTTTGGAATACAACAATAATTCAAATTCAGATGTATTTGTAATTAGAATTTGTTTTAACAGTTGACCATAAACAATCACAAAATAGCTATCTTCGAAAATCATCAAATGTAAGGTTAATTAATATTAATGTATTTAAAGTTTATTTTGATACATGTATAACATGTTTTACTACAGTCTATTTTATTCTTGGAAATAAAAGTATTTTTATTATTATAAATCTTTCAATTATATGTAACCATAATAATATTTATATTTAATAATTATCGATTTTAGTCCTTCTATTGAAACAAATTGATCGATCTCTAGGTCTGCTTTAATATCTAAAACGTAAATCTAGACGACTAGAATACAGCAGAATATTTTTTCATTGTTTCTATGCCTTATGTTAAATCCTGAGTCACGAGAGGATTTTTAAATAAGAAACTCAAGGATGAACAAACAAGATGATTTTCTAAAACTGATTGGATTGCTTAAAAGTGTCAGGGATAGTGAAACTTCTGCAAGGCACTCTGCAATGGAGAACTCTTATCCTCGTTCTTCTGTGAAATAGATTTGTTCTGAATAGTGTTTAGCAAGTTTTAATATTTAAGTTACTACTACTATAAATTCTCAGGCCAAAATAGTTAATTGCGTAACCTTCCTTAATTATTAGAATAACTCAAGAGTTAGTTGCTGTCCAAACTCAAAGCTAGAAGTCTTTTGTTTAGTTCATTGATTTACTTTATAATTAATCTGAAAGAACTAAAATATTAAGCATTGCTACGTGTTTGAGCAATATTTGCAATAAATGTCTTTCTATTAAACTCTGAGAATCCAGCTTGCTAATTCCTTTACCGTAAATTAAGGTTTTTTCCTAATTCTAATAGGATACATATTAGGATCAGCAATTACAAATCTTTGAAGTATCTCAGGACAGAACTGTTTTCAGTTATCATCTCTGATTTGCTGGATAAGTAATTCGTTAAAGAAACTAAGGAATGAATGTGCTTAGAAAATTGATTTGGTGACAAACTAGGAAGATATACTTACTTAATCCACAAACCATTTAACGAATTTAATACTTTAAATCAATTCAATGATTTTTGTTTTTCGTGGCGGACAACATTTAAGATTCCAATGAGTATTTCACTGTCCCTGCACCAAAATCTGCAACAGTTTACATTGAGTGCATGCAGATGATGACAGAAAATAAAATCTCTACTCTTAATTTTGGATTTTGTTCAAAAAGTCTCATTATCTCGAGGCATGTTTTCAGAAGTTTAGGCCCATCTCATTCATACGACTATTGAGAAAGGATGTCATGATATTCACTCTGTCTGTAAATTTTGTGAATATTAATTAACAGTAATAGCATCACTCACAGCATCTTAAATTCATCATTTTCTCTTCTAGTTTAGCGAATTCACTAAATTTTAAACGTGGCTTTATGCCATTTAGCAACTCTTTATCTGCAGGTTTCTCGGCATTCTGATAGTTTCTCGAGTGGGTAAGGGTTATAATCAACTCTTACCTATTAAAAAAAACCTTCCAATGCATTAGTGCAGGATAATCTCTCTTAGACCATCGTTTATTTTAACTTGTGGAATTTATAATTGCCAAATCCATAGAATTCAATAATCAACAAACATTATCATCATCGCTATGTATAATGCCACTCAAATGTCATTCTCTTTCCAAAAGTCAAACAAAAACAATAAACTGCGTTTAGAAATAATCGTATCTTATCAGCTGAATAAAATTTGTACTAAACTGCTCAGAAAGATATTTTATCGCTCAACATAGTGGTCTGCGTTGAGAATCAACGTAGTGGACAGCCAAAAGCTGATGTTTTTCGACTTTTAACAGACTGTTATCAAGTAAGTTATAACATAATCATGGTTCTTATAGTATTGTTAGTTCACAACCAAAGTATTGGTAATTAAAAATCACTGGGGTGGGGGGGCGGTAGGCAAGTGATAAGCCGCTGGACTTAAACAAAAGTGTGGGTCGAGGATTTTTCCAAATTGAATTCTTCCCAGACAGGTCCTAGGATCTTTGTGTAGCCGGCGGAAGTCGAGCTAACCACCCGACTCACAGCTTAGTCCTGTTGGTCCGGAAGTGCCTAAGAACTTTAGTTCCCGGACTAAGAGCCAAATTGGCCTAAGTGAGATGTATGTTTATGCACTTTATCTTTTTTTTAATTAAAAAAACCATTGTTACGATAATTTAACATAAGCAAATATGTTTCAATGTCATTGATCTCCATCTAACAGTCCGCAGAAATATTATATATAATAAAAAAGTTATTCTGTCTGTCATTCTGTCATAAGACTTTCAGTCTTTCCAGTTTTGTGACCAAACTATAAGAGATAGATAGGTCATGCAAATGGATAAAATGTAGATCTTTTTAAGACAAACAAAATGCTACAAAAATCTTTCGAAAAAAGTTTTTGATTTCCAAGGTGTCGTCTTTTAAAGGGTCACATTTTGACTTTTTCTCAATTTAAACGAAAAGTATAAAAGTTGGAAGAGAACATTATATTGAGAAAATATTGGTATTTGAAAGTTCTATCGAACGATATATCAGTCATTCATAAAACGTTTCTGCGTTTGCAAGATACATGGAAAAATGTGATTTTTCGCTTTAAAGTTTTGGCGTGTGGCGCCAACCCGCAATACATCTGAGTTATCCGGAGAAGTCACAATGGGTTGGGAAGTCGTACATGCTCCGACGATCGCAACATTAATTTGCTAAATAAATAGTTTTTTTTTTAATGTTATATATGCAAAGGTTCCGGAACGAAGTGACGATACCCGGCTAGTGGAATGTAATACAGTCTGTTTCATATTTCTATATTAGGGGATTAACATTGATATATGCTGTCTTTCTATCAGGTAATATTGAACAGTGCTGATTAAAATCTATTATGATTATCAAAGAGAAAAAAAACTTTGCATCAACGGAAATCTGTAAAACTGTCGATGAAGTCAATTTATTATATTGTTGTCTTCCTAATAGGAAGGATAATACGGTGTTTATCTTCCATCAACTTAATTCTGTATTCATAAAATTCATTATCTTACTGCTGTAATAAACATACCGTTTTACTATAGGTATTTTACTAACTCCATAAACTTAGTATTCTTCACACCTTTTAATATTTCTCATTTTATCATGAAAGACCAATTTAATAACAGAATACAGATATCATGTATCAGGATAAAAACCCTTAAGATTGCTAAGATTTTCTTTTTATATAAATTAAAGTTGAGAACTTTAAAAAAAACTGAATACTGAATTACATCAAAAATCCATATCAAATGGTTTATACATTGATCAATATAATGGTATAAGCTATGGGAATTGAGAAGGGGTTTGAATTCTTTCTGTGGAAAGAGATTGATTTGCAACCTGATTATAATAAACTACTAATGAATGAAATAAATAATAATTATTATCATTGTACATGATTCGTATAGGAAGTGTAAAACTGAAGTGTAATTTGAGTTTAGCTTGTCCACTGCAGCACGCTTCATTATATTAAAACATTGAAATGAAAGGGAAATGAAATATGTTCTGCCATTTAGAAATGTTGTTCTTTAATCTACTTCGGCAGAATCTCTTCAAATATTTTAATTCCCTTTCATAAGGAATTTTAATAATAGGGATAATTGTCGCACGCCGCCTAATAAAGGATACAGAAAAGCATCATGCATACTAGATGAAATTTGCCAAATATTTTTTAGAATCTCCAACAATTCGACTGAAAATTCACCAATTAATATAAACTTTAAAGTATTATTATAACTTTAAATAAATTAAATATAATGTGTAATGTATGCCCTAACTATGTAGAGTAAATAGAAACAGAGGACATACATCTCGAAGCGAATATTCCATGTATTGAAAAGGGAAATACCAATCAACAGGATAGCTTGTTCAATTTCAATTTTGAATTTCCAAACATTAAAATTTTTCTTAATAAAATCTGTAAATAATCTCTCTATGTACTATCCATTTTTTATCTATTATCATACGGCATTGTGTGATTTCAATCTCTCTATTGTCGTTAACGGCAATACGACAAAAGAGCTCCAAGTTCCTAACATGCTCATAGCATTAAGAAAATGTGTAAAATTATTAATATATTATGCATTAAATTAAAATAAACGTGTATTTTAATGCTCTGACTGGACTTATATAACTTAAAATGCATAAAATCATCAGAGGGATCTGTGGTATTCAAGAGAAACGATTTCCTTATAATAACATAATAGGAAATTTGTTTCTACTTGAACGTGGAATGAGGTGAGGGGATGGAGAAAGATCTCCAAAAAATTATGAATGAAAACTAGAAAGTTAGTTAGGAAAGGTTTTTTTTTTTATTATTGAAGATGTTGGGGGATAAATTTATATTAAGGCAGAGAGAAAGAGAAAACACCTGTTGCTTGACTTTTCAGTTTGACTCGTCTATCAGACAAATGAATGAGTTTAAAACAGAAGCTCAGTTACACTCAGCTTACTAGATATTAGGATACCTAAATGTCGAGTAAAGTCTTTGTCTTGCTTTGATGAAATTCCCTTCCTAAGAAACTTCTTTAATTATAATTTTCTGTTTTTCATTGCACCTTAATCTCATCATCTCACTTCAATCCATGTTCAAGTATCATCTGCTTATTGCAATTCAAACACATTCATTGTAATGATTATGCATCAATTATTTCAAGCTAAAAACAACTTTAAAATTTTTAAAGTATTTTAGCCAAAATATGGTGTAATAGTTGATATATTACACGGCTAGCATGAAAAGAAATGCATCCGTTTTCAATAGCTTAACCATAACTCCGATGAACAGACTCTTTCAGAATAAATCTGATATTTTCATTGAATGTTTCTAACTAGATTGAAATCAAATAATCGTATCCTGTGTGAACAGCGAAATTTTTGGGCAGATCAAAAATCAAAAATTAGGATCTTCGATTTCTGTATTTTTAATGTTTTCTGAAATTATTTGCTAATTCCTGAAAACGTAAACCACACAAGTGTTAGCTTGAACCAGAAAGGGTGAGCAAAATAGCGGTGAGGGTTCTTGGACTCACTCGAATGGTCCTGAGATGCTCCTTCTTGGCTGCACGGGAGTGACTGTAGATCTTCCGATAGAACCAGAAGAAAAGGTAGTACATGCTCTTCGGTGTTGGAATAATATTAAACGGAGGGGGGACAGTGCCTCCTTCCTCGAAGTAGCTCATCCAAAGCTTGCTGCGAGCGAACTTCCACTCCACATCCGTCCGATCCTACGAAGATAGGAAAAAACAATGACTGTGGGAACTAATCTTTAGGAAAAAACCCACTTACCTTAGTATCATCTCTTTATTTAGGAGACGAAAATGGACTTGCAATATCTTCTCAGAGTACAATGATGCGCCCTTGAAAAAACTTTGCTATTTCAAACAAGACAAACAGCACCGACAATGAACCATCTTCAAAGGAAATTTGGGATTAGTTATAGATTCATAGTACAATATAGTCATAGGCCGCTTTGTGACAAGCTTTCCGATATTTCGATCATACGACAGTTCTTAATTGCCATCTTTCCCTTAGTTTGCGACAGCTCCGATACTTTTGCTACTGCTCGAAATGGAGTCAGTTGTACTTTGCACCTGTGCGTTGCGCTTATGAATTAAATGAGTTTTAAACTGTTTCTTACTTTCATTTTCTTTGTTTTCTTGTGATTAAAATATAATATAACTTAATAATGTCAAATAAAAATGAAAAGAGAAGTCATATGTCTGTGTCAAGGGATCCTGCACATTTATAAACTAATGCAGAGTCACTTGCATCATTAAGAGAAAAAAGACAGTGTTTACCAATCCCACAATTTTTGCTTCATGACAATGGTCTGGTATCAGAATATGTCGTAATATCGGGTTATGCTTGTACAATTTCAGAGGATGTGGCATGAGCTTAAGAATTCTCGAAAAACTTTCTTAAAGATTTTCGAAAATAGAAACCTGAAAACCGAAAAACCTAAAAAAATAAGCAGACGATGTCTTCTTGATAGTATTAATACAAAACAATTCGTGAATCTTTTTATTAGTTATGAACCAAGAACATTGGACTGATTTTTATAGGATTTCATTTTTGAATCGCTATATAATATTTAAGCTTGAATCACTAGCACTTCATAATCGAATTCCAAATCGGTTTAATTACTGTTTGTTTTCTAAAGAAAGTTTTGAAGATCTTCCAAGAAGCTAATATTATACGGATAATGATCTGAATCCTAAATTACTCTCATCTATTTTGCATTTAATGTGACAAGTTAATTTACGATCTAGATCCATGCCCAGATATTTCATCAAATTACAAATGAAAGAGAATATTTTCTCCAAAGTTTTACTACATGACAATCGTCCTTATCTAAAATAAATGTAACTTGAGTAGATTTTGATGCACTTGCTTTATTTTCCAAAGAAGGAGCCATTTCTACATTTTTCTAGTTCTTTCTGCACCTCTTCAGATGCCTTATCAGGACTGTTATTACTGCTAGGATAAAACTATCATCAGCAGTTATAACACTAGGCAGTTATATAATGTGGCAGTTATAACACTAGACGTTTGTAGGAGGTTTGCTGTGAAGATAATGTAAAGCAACGAGCAGAGAATAGATCCCTGACGCAAACTAGTGTTGACTTCAAAAAACGTAGAAGTATTTTCCTCCTCTCTAACCTGCAAAAGTCTTTTAGGTAGGTAAGTATGACTCCAAAATGTGAAAATTAGAATGTGGAATAAATAGTTTAATCTCGCACCAGAGACATTTGTGCCATACTTTATTAAAGATCTGCTGTACGAAAAAAAAAAGACACATGAGGAATACCCCTTTTGTTTAAAGTGTTCCTAATTTTATCGCACACTCAGTGGATGAGTTCAACTGTTGCTGCCGGAACCCGAATTGATGATCAGGAATTGTTCGTTTTTTTCGCCAAAATTGGAGCAAAACAGCTGAAGAAGATTTTTTCAGTTTCGAAATAACTGGAAGTAGATGATCGACCGATGGGAAGTTTGTTTGCTGGTTTATGAGACTTGAAAATCATTATAATTTGTGATATTTTCTAAATATTCAGAAATAACCAAATTTTATAATACTATTAAACAATATTGCTAGGAATACAATGACTTTTATTGGTATTTCTTTATTATTTTCTTATTAATTTTTTTTTTTTTTTTTTTACTTATTTTATTTCTAAATTTAAAATTACAGTCCTGCTAGGTTTTCAAAATGAAATCCTGTGATGCAGGTGCTGAAAGTATAAATAATTTATATTTGTAATTTAAAAAGTATTAATCATATAAAATCATATAAAAATTATATAATTACGCAATTATACGAATTATACTTAAATTAGATTCAATTATATAATTATATAAAAATCAATATATCACAGAAATATAAAAAGAAAATCAAATACAAAAAGAAAATTATTATAAATATCATTCATTACAATCAAATTTAAGGTTCCCAAATTATTTTTTACTTATTATTCTAATTACAATTTCTTTCTTTCAATGTTTATACTGTATAACATTACTGTATAACATAATGTTTATACTGTATAACATTACTGTATAACATAATGTTTATACTGTATAACATTAAAAATTTCTAAATCTAATTGTGAAAATAAAACTTTAAATAACAATCTCTCATGCCAAAATTATTCAACTAAAAAATATATAAACAAAATATCAATACACAAGACCAAAAACACACAAAATATAAATATAGTATATGTAATCAAAAATACCTAAATATTCCAGATAATTTCGCCAAATATTATTTTTTTCAGTATTTGCCTTTTTAATATACTTATTTTATTAAATTTATTTTGTTTTAATTCATTTGTAATTTGCATAAACATCTTTAATAGAATTCTATTTTTATTTCTTAATCCAAAGTTGTTCTTAGGATTTTCATAATATAAAATCTTTATTAATGTATTTCTAGTAATATTTTCTAAGTTATAATTTCTAATTTGATTTCTAATTTTATAAAAGTTATTTATTATTAAAGAATATAATATTTTTTCTTTTGGCATCAAAATTTTATATTTTATTCTTATCTGTATTTTTTCATTCTTTGTTAATATACAATAATCTTGTATTATGTAATTCATTATTTTATTTAATATTCTATTTATGTTATTAGTGTCTGTATTACCTAAATGTACCCAACAACATAATCCATAATTTATTAATGAATCTATAAATGATTTATATATTAACATCTTGTATCTTATAGAAAAGATACCCTTTATATGTTGAAACATATATATTAATGAATTAAGTTTATTTAATCAAACTAAAGCCTGGTGCTTTTTTTATCTTTTTAAATTGTTCACAACCTCTTCTGACTACGAAGTCTAGTAAAGTTTGTTTGGAACAGGAGGCCAGTCGGTTGGTTCAGCAGTTGAAAGACGTATTAGCTTACTGTAATCAAGGCTTGTGATAAGATCGCTACCCCTACTTCATATTAGAGTCGGAATGGGGATGCTTTGAATTCCAATCCTAACCTCCTTTAAAATGATTTCCAAGAGTTGTTAAATAGTGGGTGAATTTTGATTCGTCAATTTTGGATTTATGGGGCGAGGGTAGTATATAGCAGAAATATTCAAGTACTCTTCTTTACTTTCAACAGATTCAGATGTTGCTTGGATTTGTTTAGTATGGACGCCAGAAAGCAAATGATGTTTAGTAGAATGTAAGTTACTAACACTTTATCAGAACGTGATGAAGAATTATTAGGGTTTTGATTTCATGTTTATTCGGTGTTAGCCCACTGATGTTACAGATTACTATTTCTAAAAGCAGTTATTTTGACGTTATATCGTCGAAATTAACTAAGACCCAAAAGAATACCTATTTGTTGATGTAGTACTGAAACTTACTGTAAACTTACTGTTAATTTACTTGTATTTGCTCAACATTATTATTTTGTGGATTGGTTAGAACAGTTTCAACATAAGTTCTTCTGTTGTTTGCCGACTTATTTTGAGTGGAAATCTTTCAGGTTCAATTAATAAGGTTCCATTTTCTAGTTTCCATATGTTTTTATAGGTAATGTTTTGGTTGGAACTTAATTTATTCTTCTATTGTATTTTCTATTAAGTATTTCTTAGTAAAGTTCGCAGCTCTTACTAATGGCGGGAGTAGTCATCAAGATAAAGACCACAATTTGCCGGAGTTTTAGATTGCCCTTTTGGGACAATCAGAAGTTGTGCAGTAGAGCACACTTGACGCAACGATAACGTCTCAAATAGTAGTTTTCAAAAAGGCCATATTGTTGATATCTGGTGCACTGTGAAATAAATTTATCGTTTTTTTTTTGGTCTTCTATAGTCGCTATAGTCTTATATACGAATCTTATCTCTTTGACATTTTTGTTGCAATCGATGGGTTCAAGATTCACGAAAACTTAGAAGTAGGTCTTTTTCCCCTAGTCGAAAGCGGATATTAATATTTTTTGCCTTAACTGTATTGCTAATTTATTTTATCTCTTTTTTTTTCATGGAGAGTTCAATGGTGAAGATTACAACAACCTTCTTTAAGATGTGATCAATTAGATTTTTCTCCAAATTAACATTAATTCCTTGTAAGATTCGAGGAATTGCAACTCACATTCGTTTGATTTCTAGAGACAATTTTGTAATTATATTCATTTTTATCCAAAAGGGTTACAATTGTTTTTGATAGTATATTAATAGTCTCTATTCCTTAGACAGTGAGGGTAGTGGTTTACTTTCTTTCTTGGATCTTTCTTCATCATCTACTGAGTCAACTAGTAGGTCCATTAAATCTATTTCTTGTTCAAATGTTAAGATAAAGAGAATCTGAGATCTTTTTTTGAGTGCTCCTTAATGCAGCACTATTTGCCTTTCTGGATTCAACTGTTCCTGTTCGATAATTGTAGAATTTCTGGTCGTTTATATAACAAAGAAACATAAATGTAAACAAAATAAAGATTCACAGAGCTGTTTTTGAAAAGTTGATACTGGAAACGGGTGGCCAGACAAATCACTCTCATAAACAGACATAAACATAAACAAGAACCAGGTAAATGAAAATAGCCACCCTTAAAAAAAACATCTCATAAAAAAAACCAAGAAGAATTCTTGGATCCATCTCATAATATATACGCTGACATACGCTGTTTATGGAACAAATCAGCTAAATCGTTTTCCAATAGTGATTTTCAAATTGCATCATCTTCAGAGTCTGAAGAAATGCAGTTTCTTGTTTCTCTTCATGACTTATTGTGATTTTGTAGATGAATTTAGAAGAATACTTAAAGCAGACAAGAAGTTGACAAAACTATCTTTAGCTTTTGCACTTTGATCACCATATTTCTTTGTTACACATTTAATATTCAGTTAAAATTTATCAAATTCTCGCAACATCAAAAATAATAAATATCAAGGACTTCGATAACTTATACCCGACTAGACTGATGGCACGATATAGATTTATCATCCGTACGTGATCAGAGATTTCAAATTTTGAAGATAACTTATCTGCACTTTAGTCCCAGCAATGTACCTTTAAGTTGGGATTTACTAATAAAAACTAGTTTGGAGGTAACTGAATGTGATACTTTAAAGTTTGGATTCGGAATTTTCTGTAACTTATCTTTTTTAAACCTTACTGAATTTGATAATCCTTGTGACTCTTTGCAGTGCTTCAAAGCTCCATTTGTTATTACCTACTGTTTAAAGATTTAACCAAAATTATGAGCAATCAGTGCTTCAGAATACTAATTGCTACCTTGTTTTTAAATTTCTAAAAATAACTGATTTAAAACAATTTTTTGTGAATTTGTATTTACATTCTTAAAACACTTGCAAGTATATATTTAGTTTAATTGTTTTTTTTTGGATGAAAATATTTTCTTGGGTCTATGCACTTTTCAAATAGTTTAAAATTTTGGCTCAAGGCGAAAAGGGCGAAATTAAAGATTCAAACTGGAAAGTCTTTAAATACGAAAATAGTATTCTACTGCGGGGTCAATGTCTACTGCTATTGCCACTTGGAGCACATCAGCTGCGGGTTGGAAACTGGACTCGGATCGAAGCTCACTGCGGCTGCAGTTCTGTCTCTGGAGATGCGATTCTGATTGCGGTTAAGTCGGTGGTGCTACTTAAAGAATGAAATGCGGCAAGAAGAAAAATGGCGTCAAATGGGCGTTAAAAAAATTAAATTAAATAATTTAATTACTTTCAAATAATTTAATGCTTTTGGCGAAGTTAACTCTTAGAATAGACTTTCATAGATTGATTACGGCAGTATCAAGTCTCGACCGACGATGCGAGAGGAGTATTCCTAGCGAAGCGAGATAATTATACAATAATTCTAAGTACCTTGGTCCACAAACAATATCGTTTGGCGAGATCTTAGAGAGACAGTGGTATTAGCGAAATAATCTTAGATTCGGATAAGTGATAATCTTAATTGGGAAAAAAGGACTTCTTAGGCCAAAGCTTTTTGGCAATTGGCAATTCTTTCAAGCAGAATTTGAACTTAAGAAGTTGTGGTGGTGATATATCACGAGACAGAGTAATTCGGATTTTCACTACCTGATAAATGGAAGAATTTTAATCTTCAAAACTAGATTAGTAACGAATGTTTGCCAATAATGCGGTGGTTTACTTATCCAATTAAGAATAACAGTGGAATCTGAGGGAGCACAAACTAATATTGCGTGACTCTATAAATTGAATGTTGCAAGTAAAAGAGCAAGTAAACGAGTACCTCAATGTGCCCTAGAGAAATGACCTTGAATTTCGCACATATCAAGATACACCTTACATTACATAGTAGTTTAACTGTATGCAGGTATACGCAGCAACCATATGTCGTTTCACTGGCGTCTGCAAAAGTTAAAATGTTTACAGCCCTTTATTTCATTACACTTAAATGGCCAGAAATTTGCAATCGAGCTAACAGAGAATCACAACCAATTTTTACAAGCCAATAGTTCCTTAATAAGCAATTTGGTGGAACTTATCATTGATGCTGCCCAATCAAAAGATCCAACACACGAAATAAGCAAATGATTGTTGAAAGAATGTCTCTTTTCGTGAATTTATTGAAGCGATTTTAAATGAAAACATGTCAGGAAAAAAACCCATTGCAGACCAAGAATTTAAGATATCTGTCTAATTCTCATCACTTGTAACTTAGTTGATAGTTATATGTTGATAGTTGATAGTTGATAATTCTCATCGCTTATAACTTAGTCCATACTACTAAGTCGAAACACTCGACCTTGAATAACTCAATAATTGTTAAGAATTGAGCTTGGTCTAATGCCGGGTTGCACCAAACTGGCAATAAGCTCCAATTTCCGAAAAACCACAGTCAACTAAAACTCGTGAACATGATATTTCTGTATTGCACCAACCACAACATGGCTAGATAAACGCTAATTACGTGATTTAAGTTTGCAAAAGCGGAAGGAATCCACATGTTGTATGACAGAAACATCGTTTCCCGCGCAAAGAACTCGAACTGCGATTTTGTACACGTGCTTCGTATTTTCAGTTGTCCTAAAAATTGAAAGGAAGTTAATAAAGCCAACCAACAATTTTTCATTTTATAAATTTATTGTCTTGTTTTGAGTTTTTATATTGTTTTATATTTTTTATATTGTTATGAAATTTGGAAGCTAAGTTTCTACTATTTTTTGAAAAAATATATATGTATAATTACTTATTTCCTTAAAAAGCAGTATTAAAAAAAACCTTTTAGTAATTTTTGGTAATTGACCTTTATTCGTGAAATACCTAAATTGTTTGTTGTTGCGTGTTTAGCCAACGATTCAAACTAATCTCATTCGGTTAAGTTACAGTATTATGAAATGAAATTGAAAGATATTCATCCATTCAGGCTTCTATAGAATATAAAATTATATTCTATGAGACTGAATCCTCCTGGGTTTTTTCTCAAAGGAATCTCAGCTAGTATATTTCGGTCGGTGACAATGCTGAACCAGAGTTCAGTGCAATAAACTGTCGAATTCTTCAGTTCAACTTGACGAAGCTTCGGACCGTGATCTTCTCTACAACACTGTTGCGCAATAGGTTTAAGAGAGATCTTGGTTTTCTTCCAGTTTGAACAAGGTTCAACTACTAAACTTGAATGGTGCAACTGGGCATAAGTAACCAAAAAAACTTTTGCTACTACATCTGCAGCAAGTAGATACTTATCATTGGCAAGCTCACACACAGTACGTATTTGCAAGATAAGGACTCAAACCCAGTCCGACAACTACACGGTTGAATTCATACTCTCGGATAGGTTCCTTAGGATCAAAACGATACACAATCAATCGTTTGATATTTACGGTGCTCTCACAAATATCTGTTTGAAGATACATCTTAGGGATATCAGAAAAAGGCGACACATTCAAAGCAATGAAAATAAGTTTCAATTGAAGATTAGGGCCAATATGATGAATATCATTCAGAAATATCTCTGAACTTGTCTTAGAACTGGCATCCAAACCTATATGATCCTTGGTTGTCGATTTATCTTGTCCTACAACTGCGTTCTGCGAAATGTAATATGCGTAATCAGAAGTATTAAGCAGAGCAAGTGATAGATAACCATTCTGTAGTATTATTCAATTGTAACATGATAGATGAAGCGTAAAATTTCATTACATTTGAATTAGGTTCTAATGGGAAGCAGCGGCATTGTGCACTGGTAAAAGAATCTTCTATTCGGCTTTTGTTTAAAAAGGTAACATTATGTAACGACCTGACGAATCACGAACAGTGGGAGTTTCCGCATTCTTTCTTATCTGGAGCAAATAGGTTTCAAAAAAGAATCTCGTCAAGTTCTAATACTATTTTTTAATAAACTCCCAGCCATTGATTCTTATTACCAAGAAACAGATGACTGAACAACTGAGCACCAATCACTAACCCAGTCTACCCAGATGTATGCCAATTCTCGTCGACAACAGGTAAATCTAGTAGATACGGCAACTCAGACGTGGGAAGTTGGGACAATATGAGGCCAATAACAAGGCTTTTTATTTAGAAAGAACAATTATTAATGCGGGATTTAAAATCTAAGACTTGTCAAACCACTCATTAGACGGCGAGAACAACACCATTCACAACACCATTAGTCACGGATAGTCACAGATAAGTTAAATTTTAATTACAAGTGGTTATTAAATTATTTTGTGATCCATCGTGACACCTGATCTTGTCTTGTCTTGTCTTTAGCGTCCCATGAATGAACTCCTGCAGTTGCTTTCTTTGATTTCTGAAGTGATAATCCTGTTGTGATAAAAATTCTTTGAAAAAAAATTCTGATAATTTGAAGAAACTGTTGAAAGAGCGTCTTTGGAATCACAAGAGCAGGATTTAGATTTGCAAAGACGTAACTGACAAGTGTTATTTTGAGATTTGCTGTCTCTGACAAGTATTATCATAAGTTCTTATTTATGTGTAACTTTGTAAAATTTAACTTTGTAGAAGAGTGTATGACATTGAAGTTCTCTATTACATATTATAAAAATAAAAAAATTAATTATCAATTAATTAATTGATCTTGGCGAGGAATTGCATTAATTTACAATGTGTTCATGGTTTCTCTTATTATTTCTCTATCGTGCAACAGAGCATTTTATACTGTATATTAGCCACAATGTGTGCATCGTGGAATAATGAATAAGGTAATAAAACTTTGAAAAATACATATTTCAAATCAAAACCAAATATTTTCCAGAGAGAAGAAACAAATGGAAGGCTTTAAATTGAAATTCTCTTACATACTACAATGAAACGGCTTAAGGTAGCTTCAAAAAAAAAATTAAAATCTAACTCAGAAATAGGCAATTTCAATTATAAATAAAATGAAAACTCGCAATGCGGTAATGCTCAGACCTGAAAATTGAAAAACTAATTACGACATATTTTTCTTTCAATGAATACTTGTAAGCTAGATCTTATCTTTTATATTTTTAAATATCCTCTTACGAAGCACATTACAATTGTTAAATTAAAGTAAGATGAAAACTACTTACAGAAATGAGTTGATAAGAGTGATTCATCATGGCGATGAGTAGATTTAATAAAACGACAACATTAATGACTGAGTACGAGCCAAACATCAACATTCCCCAGAAACGGGTGTAACTTTTGATTCCGTTGAGCTCGAAGTTGTTCAAGTCGATTAGACCGAATGCGGCCCAAAACAATGTTTGTGATGATTCAAACAAACTGTAGGATTAAAAAAAAACATACAATTAGTTTTTAAAAATAAATATTAAAAAAAGCACAACTCAAACGAGAAATTTTTAAATATAGACTTAATAACATTTAATGAATTACTACAATTTGTCCTCAATTATCAAATTAAAGCAACATTGTATGATAATATTAACACACACACAATAAATCTTAAGATGAAAAGTTCCTGTGTATTTGAAATACATTAATAAGAGTTCAAATTTTAACTGATTCCAATTTTCCTTTATATTTATCTTTATATTTTTCGTTCAAGATTTTTATAATCATTTTGTTCGAAGCTTTGCTTTAATTTATTAACTGTTATTTTCTTAAGTACTTGAGAATGTAATACTTACAAAATTTTACATCTATTGGCTAACTCGCTTTTTAAGTTTCGCAGATAAATGCATTATCAAATAACAGCTAAATATCAAGTAATATGTTTGAATATGAAGAGCTGCGGGGTGTGGTCGGCTCTGAGGTTGATTCTTCGAACAGATCAGAATACTAGGTTTTTTTTTCTATATTTATCTCCTAAGTACAAAGCACTTGACTGCCCCTCATAATTAGGCAACATAGTGATTTTCATAGAGTTAATTGGCGATTGAACAAATCAAAGCCACGAGGCAGGCATTCATTAAAAAAATCTACTTCATTTAAAGGCAAATTGGTTAATATTTGGCAGTTGTAAAATATTGATAACTACCATTGGAAATGGAAATTCATTTTTCCTTTTGCTTCTAACTGGTTGTATTTGAATAGCTGTGTCAGTTGCTGGATAAGTTCATCTTGAATTAGATAAACCACTTTTTCAGACTTTAGGAAGCCTTTTGAAAATGACTGAAATATTATTAATTATCAGTAAATTCCTAAAGAAAATCTTCTGGATCATTCTATGTAAAATACGTAAAATAAATAAAAGCATTCTTAGTAAAGATATCTTTCATAAAATTTGTAAATAATTTACTGGAAGAAATCCTATTAAATAACATTCTTTTAATATCCACAATATTATTTTTCTTATCGAAAGACTTCCTCAGATGGTTATAGAGGACAAGAAGACAAAAAGCTATTCTTTTTCGTCTACATATTATATCATAAAGGTAATAAGAACTGAAAACATTTTGGAATGTATGTTAACAATTGAAAACTGTCTTATTCACCAGCGTGGTTATTAATAATGATAACTTAGAACACAAAAAATGATAATAATAAACAACAACGATGCTTCATGAACAACAATCATCATCATCATCATTGTCCCTAGCTGGCGGGTAGTGGGGGTTTTCCTCTCAACCAGTACGCTGCTGTGGGTGCCTTTGAACATTGAACTTTGCGAATGATCTTCCTCCAATCATGGCGGTTTGCAGCAAGTACTTTGGCTTCGCATGAACAACAATAACATTACTAACATTCTCGCATTATATCAAAAAACTTATTCATAAAATCTTTAACATAACCAAAATGAAGTGAGATCTTTCCAGTTAGAAATTTTACTTTATTTATTTCTGAAAGCTCTAATTTGTCCTCTATAACCACCTGAGGAAGTCTTTCGATAAGAAAGACGAAATATTGTGGACATTAAAAGAATAGGATTTCTTGGAGTAAATTACTTATAAATGAAAGCATAATTGTTCTTACTTTGCGAATCTTCTCCATCTAAAACAAGATTCCGTTTCGTTTTTGACATCTTGATTATCCCGGCACTTTTGTTTTTCCATATCGGCATAATACCATAACAACTGGTTCATTCCACAGGCAAAGGCAAACAGGACGAGAGAGTAAATGAAAAAAAACTTGATAATATCAATGACCATCCGTCCCAGTGAGATCTGTAGAGGTCCCAGGTAGGGATTTACGGAAAATATGTACACAAGCTTGAGAGAGCTGCAAAAACAAAAACAGTAAATCAGTTTCATTCAATAAGTCATTTAGATGAAAAGGGTGAAACTTAGGAAATTAAGTTGATATTTTAAAAGCAAATTTAAATTAATATTTATTAATTTTAATATTTTATTAGACGAGCGAAGCGAGTCTCTCCACGCCCACTCTATCACATTTTGTGAACCAATTTTATTCAAAATCTACAGTAGCTAGAAACATGAAATTATATAGATAATATATACCCAAATAGAAATCCATATAGACGTGCACAATCATATTTTCAACACTTAAAACTTTAAATTTTCTAAGAATTATTTGTTTTTAAAATCTTCGGAAAAGCCATTAGAAAGGCATAGCAAATGCTCCTTTAGGTCTGAAACCGAAACAAAAATTTGTAATTTCAGCATCATAATCTACAAATATTTTCTTTTTTGAATAAAAATGCATTTTAAAATCGTGTTCCATCGTTTATGTAATAAGGACAGATACAAATAAAACAAAGATTTATCTTTTAAAAATAAATGATTTATTATAAAAAAGACAAACATAAAAATTCGTCAACTTCTGACTAACTGAAAATCGAAACTGTCCTTAGAAACAATTTTTTTAAAAATCTTTTTTTGTAATATTTTTTTAAAACTTACACTATAAATTAGACATATTAAACGTTAAAAAATGTTTCTTATCTAAAAAACAAACATAAAATAATTTAAATAATCAACTATAACCACGTGGGATTAAAAACGCCCACACTCACTCTAAATACGTTTTCACGCTATGATGTCGTACGGCGCGGCGTACTGATTTGCTATCGCGGCACGAAGCGGCAACGTCTCAACTCAAACTGCTCAAAAAACCAGACCAATTGCGTATATTTTTAAAAAACTACAGCAGTTTTAAAACCGCCCGTTTCTAATAATCCTACAGCATTAGACCCTTTTAAATACCTTCAATCTTAACATGTACGTATCAGCGGCGTATATAAGGGGGGGGCGAGGGGGCCCGGACCCCTCCCGAAATAATTAAGATATGTCCTCCGAACGTTTTTTTTTGGTTGAACAGATAGATTTTCATTGTTTTTTTGTTTAGTTGAATAGATTTTTTGGCCCGGGCCCCCCCCCCCCGAAATGTCCTCCCAACGTTTTTTTTTTTTTTTTTGGTTGAACAGATAGGTTTCCATGGGGTGTCGGCCCCCCCCCCCGAAAATATATTCTATATACGCCACTGGTACGTATATTTATTATGCAAATTTTCGGAAGTGGTTTTAACAGTGTTCGTAGGGGGCATATCTAATCAAAGCCTGTTTTTTTGCTAGTAAATACTTACATTTCATTAAGATTTATTAGTATTTATATTTTAAAGAGTGTATAGGGCAAGCTTGAATTATAAATTTATTTTTTCTAGTAATGTAGTAAAAGCAAAATAATACGAATCAGAAAATACATAAATACTTGTGTAACTTATATATTAAGGCTTCTTACCGTTAGCATCACAGCTTTGATAAAAACAATTATAAAATGATTTATAACGACACAAAATTAGCGGCAACCTTTTATTTTTAACTTCTAAGCAAAGATTGAATATTTTCCTGAAATTTAGGTATCGCTAATCACAACTTCAAAACAATAAACTTTACCTTCATTCTAATACAATTAACATTAAAGTTATGGAATTAGTTGTAGCACAATTGCTATTAAAAATAAGTTACTTATCTTTCTTACTGAGAAAAAAGTGATTTCCGAAAGCCTAAGTACCATGATTCCTATTATTATAAAAATAAAGTGGTATGAATAATTTTTTTAAGATTTTCGATGTATGAAATCGGATCATGCATATATGCATATAGGGGAAAAAAATATCAGTTTGGATGAAAGTAGTTGTTTTTTTTAATCTTTATTTTTCTCATAATTCAACGACCATACACACATAAAATAATTTATAAAACCATTCATGCCATGTTTCGAGGTATATTCCTCATCATCAGATTACCAAAAGAATAACAAGTCTTATAAACGGCTCAAATGAAACAAATACAAAAATAGGAGCATCAGCAACATCTAATACTAATCCTAAATTAACAATAATACATCATTTACCTCTATTGATAACAAATGCATTCAACAAAGGTCATACTCTAATGCATTCTGTATAGAAACTTCAGTGTTGTAATAACGGTGTTTTGATAATCATTGATTCACAAATCTTCCTTAAATAATTGTCCTTTTCTTGTGCATATATAATAGGTTTATCTGTTAGAATTCTATGCCCGTGTTTTGTTGATGAATGGCTGTGAGATACTGTAAATTTCTTTGGTTTATCGCTCTTTCGTGCTCCTTCATCCGGCTACGTGTTCTTCGTTTTGTCTCTCCAACCGATTGAATTAATGATTATCGAAACACACCGTTGTTACAACACGGAAGTTTCTATACAAAATGCATTAGAATATGACCTTTGTTCAATGCATTTGTTATCAATAGAGGTAAATGATGTATTATTGTTAATTTAGGATTAGAATTAGATGTTGTCGATGTTCCTATTTTGTATTTGTATCATTTGAACCGTTTATAAGGTTTGTTATTCTTTATTTAATCTGATGATGAGGAATATACCTCGAAATATGTCATGGATAGTTTTATAAATTGTTTTATATTTGAATTGTGGTGTGTATGGTCCTTCAATTATTTAATAATACACACGATGAACGTTAACTTTATTTTTCTCTTTTTTACTTAAAATGAGACAATACGATTCAACTTCATTAAAATCCGTTTCCTGAATTCGGTTCCATTACCAAATTGTTATCAAAGTTTGCGTTTCGGATGGTCTACAGTAACACCAAATTATGAAAACAGATTATGGATGACTCTGTGCGTTATAAAAATAAAAATATGGTTTAAATGAAAACATCACCCCGTATTTTATCCTGATATTGTCTAAAGAAGTTCGAGTAGGGAATTTTCAAAGTATTAGAGTTAAATTTTCAATTGATTTTAGCTTTATATTTGTGACCAGTATTGATAATGTTGTGTTGATAATATCCATTAAGTTTTGTAACGAGCTAATTATATTCTACAAAGAATATATTAGAAAATGTGAAGATCACTTAATATATAGTGAAAGTCAGACACTGATAATTCGGGCCTACAACTTATTATTGTAGTCTCGGTAGCCGCGCTCCGTTCCACGCTCCATTCTCTTACAACGGATCCTAGGGTCTATACAGCCCTCTGTTGAATGGGTTAATTGGGTTTCTTTCACGGGGGTTAAAAGCGGTCGGTCTAGGGCCCACTACCCCACCACAACTTAGTCCCGTTGGTCACGGAACGCTGGGAGCCTTACCTTCCACGACTCCAAGGGCCACATAGGCGTGTAATGGACACTTTTTTAACAACTCATTATTCAGGATTACGTTAGCTACAACCCAGAAGTATATTGCTGAATTTATAATAGTTGTACTACCAACAAATAAAAAGAATACAGAATAGTTTTTCTTAATTTCGAAACTTTATCCTGCTAATACTTGACATGTTTCACATTTCGTCTTGAAATATAATAAATATAAATAAGATCCTCAGAAAATTAAAGCGTTCATACGATTCAATAGTGATCAAAATGAAGATGACATTGTATACATCAATTTTTTTATTGAAAGAAAATCATTTTGACGGGATTTATAATGAAGAAACCCAAATTTTAAACTCTGCAACAACAACTCCAATTGAATGATGTTTTCGTTAATAGACTTATTTGTTAGTCTTAGCACAAGCATAGTTTTCTCCCAAATGGATTTAATGCTTAAATATTTTTTTTAAATGTAAGTAATCTGTTATTCGAAGTATATTACTAATAAATTCCACAATTCAGAAACAAATAGGACAGTTGGCATTATCTAGCGAGCGAAAGGAATTAATCCTAAATGTTTTTCTTTCTTTTTACTTCTTGTTGTTTCGATTCTAACAGGATTATTCATAGTTTTCTGTGATTTCAAATCAGTGCATTTATTGTACTTTCTCTTCTGTGATTTGCTGTATAGAAAGCAGACTTGTGATTTATGTGTCCTTGTGTGCTTAGTGAAAGTCTGGATTTCTTTTTGTCAAATTAATTAAAGCTTCCATAAATTAATCAAAGCTTTTCTACAACTAATCAAAGTTGTTATTCTTTCCCTAATTTTTGCATTAGTTGGATTTGGCTTATGTGATATAAGATTTGCAATCTCTTTGTTAATCTGCAGTGATTTAAAGAGATTATTATCAAAGAATTACTTACAGTTAAAAAACACAATTATTACTACAGATCTAACAGCAATTCTAAACGATAGATTTGAAAATGGCAGACTAATGTTTTAAAACTGTAGTTTATTTCTAAATGATTATTTGGAATAGCATCCTTTAAGTGAAATTTTTCTTTAAATTTGATAACGAAACAGGATATTCTTATTAAAACTTCAAATGTATACTGAGTCTTAATTCTCTTCCAAAATTGTTTTACTACGCATGAAATTTTCTTTCTTATAAGTTTATAATACATAACACAAATTCATATGATATTATTAAAAAAATCAATAAAAAAAAAATCAGATGAATCGCATGACAATTTTTATGATCTGTTGAATACGTTTCAATTCTGGAAAGAAGAACTTTCATTTTCCTCCCAAGACTTTTCATCGTCCATATTTTTATTAATGTCTGGAAACAAAACATAAAATTTTTATGACCTACCGACAAGCGGAAAAGACCGATCAGAAGCTAGTTAGTAGCAATAAAAGAAGAAAAGAATATAGTTAAAGCAGGAGCTCATTGACCTTTTTTTCATAGGTCATTAAGAAGAGAGAAGGTTTAACAAAACTAAAATTGACCTCTAGGATTTTATAGTCAAATCAAATTGACGTTCTCTTTCTTACTATTTCTGACAATGGAAAGGTTCCTATTTCGTATTTGAATCGGACAAAATTTGAACTAAAAGCAATCAAATTAATCAAGCTTGAATTACAATTAAAAAACTTATGAAAGATTAACAATAAAACCAAAATCGGCACCTGATACAAAATAATACAAGAATACAAAAAAAAAAAAAAAATTAAAAATTGCCTTTCTGGTTCGATTATGGGAAGGAATTGGGAACGGCCGTTTCGTCCTTCAACGGACTCATCAGCCCAAACCCGCCTCCCCGATAAAAGAACCAGAAAGGCAAGATTCATAAGTGAAAGTCACCGTCACACCGACAGTGACCCCCCCACAAACAAAAAAAGCAAAATAATTAAATTGTTGTGCTACTCACACAACCAAAAACATTTTCCTTCAACTAGAAGGCAGAAAGGCATTAAATACAAGAACTGAAAGTTCAAACAAGAACAAATTGTTAAAATAAATTAAAATTAACGTGCTGTGAAACAACGAACAATAAAAACAAAATCAGCACCTGAATACAAAAAAAAAATTGCCTTTCTGGTTCGATTATGGGAAGGAATTGGGAGCGGTCAATTGAAGGACGAAACAGTCATTCCCAATTTCTTCCCATAATCGAACCAGGAAGGCAATTTTTTTTTTTTTATATTCAGGTGCTGATTTTGGTTTTATTGTTCGTTGTTTCACAGCACGTTAATTTTGATTTAATTATGAAAGATTCTTACTTAAAATCTACAATAATCTATTACATCCTTGGAATAATCCATAGAATAATCAGTCTTTGATCTATTACATCCTAACACTGAGAATCCTGATGATGAAATTCACTATTATATTATATCAACTTAATACCTTACATAATAAAGGAAATGAGAATTTTTATTTCTTGTTTGTTTTTATATAAATACAAAGAACTTTCACAGAAAAATTATTGGTAAGATCGATTTGCATCGAAAGGCATAATGATCTAAGCCACCTATTTGAACAGTGATTGAAATATCTACTTTTATGTCTTAAAATAAATAAAAATGGCTCAATTGCTCTACTAAACCTTGCATTACAAAAGCAATTAGGGGAATTGATGTTGAGATATATTGTATTCCTAAAAATACACAAAATACATGAATGTGTATGACGTGTGTGTTTTTTTATATTTGAAATGAATGAAATGATTAAATTTGAAAAGTGAGAGATCATCGGATTGACTTTTCTGCCGTAACATCAGCCAGTGAATAGTGATCCAAAAGCCTAATGGTGCCTACTCTATGACAGAGAAAAACTATTATGTTGTAACTATTGTGTAAAATTTGAACATTTGCTTTCCTTGCCCTTCTTCATGTCTCAGTTGTCGAAATACATTTAAAATTTCATTTCTCACTGATAAAAAAAGTTTTAAAATGAGACAGCATTTGGAATTTCAGATGTCTGAAAGTTACAGGAGTTCCGAATCTAGAGACAAAAGCAGACAACAAAATGCTGCTATTTTTTGAAATGAAGCTGAAAAAAACGATTTACATTATCATTGTTGTAAAATTCTAAATTATTGGGATTTAGGACTTTAATGAAATGTATTCGAATGCGAGCTGCCGTTGAAAAAACATTTAGTAAAGTTTTCTTAGTTTTAGTCCGGGAAATAATATCATCTTCGAAAAAAAATACAATTATCTCTTTTTCTTTACAAAATAAACAATTTTATAAAATATTGTTTATAAAAAACAATGGCATTTCATGAAAAATCATTATCAGTCGTGTCTTCACTAATATATCGAGAAAACCTTCCCCTGCAACTTCTAATAAATCTCAAATTAACATTTATTCTAAGATTTAACATCAATATCGACTGTCGTACAATATCTAATGTTTATTTTGAAGATGAATTAAATGATATAAACTATTAAATTAATTGTGTTTGAAATTTGCTTCGTTACAAAGAAAATCGAACTCAATACTCTAAAATGAGTTTAAAAAAATAATAGTGTACTTACAAAAAATTGTACATGTGTCTGAGTTAGTACCTTGATAAAAGATAAAATATGAAACAAACTTTTCTAAAATTAAAGCTATTTACAATAAAAAAAACATCAAACATTGAAAATACATTTCTATGGTATTTGCCTGAGCATATTTGTGAACAACGTTAATCTGATGACAGTTCCCCTGCGGGAGTGGAAACTAGTTACAGTTTTTAATTGCTTTATGTTTTTAATTGGAAGTAGCTTTAATTTAAAAAAAAAGTGTGTTTCTTATCTTTTGTCAAGTTAATAGTCCAAAAATAATCCTTCCCAAATACAATATATATTAAAGGAGCATTAAATCCTTAACATCTCAAAGAATTGATTCTACCACTACCATCCACCTAACTTGGGATTAACAAATGAATGCATACTTTGCAGAATGAATTTCTGGCAGATTTAAAGGATTTTAATCGTCATAGAATTACAGGAACGGATTTAAGTAATATATGTTTCTTCAATAATAATTGAATCTTGTATGAAATGCCTTAAGGTTGCTTCCCGAGGAATCAGGTTTATTCCCCTGGAGCAATGTAGAGTAATCATGTAGGCTACCAAGGATGTTGGAATGTTTAAAATAACTATTATTAAGAATATCCGGAAGGTTAGTAGTTTTGATTCAGAAGAGGAATTCTTGCATCTATTAATCCTATTAATTTTATAATACTGAATACAAAACAACTTTGTAAACTTTGTATTCAGACAACTTTGTAAAATGAAGATAAATCCATTTCTGACAGAACGACTAGAAGAACATAAGACTTTGTTTCAAATTAGAGTAAGAAATGAATTTATGTCAATTACACCATGATAATTTTGTTTCCAGAAATCAATTTACAGTTAAGATGTAAAATTAAGATATCCCAGAATTGATATAAATGTGAAAAATCTGGACTTAAAGGCATTTAACCACAAGCGTTTTTACTTGATAAAAGAAGTTCCAAATTAAACTTAATAACATCAGCACTGCTTTTGTTTCATCTATAATATAAAATTGAAATTTAGCACTGCTTTTGTTTAATCTATGATATAAAATATGAAATTTGATTAAAATATAAATTTGTGGATATGTGTTTAAGTGTGTGTGTGTGTGTCTCTCTCTGTGATACAAATGTGTAGCATACTTCCCAATATGCTGAAAACTTCACATTCGGAATGGGTGTAGGTTCCATACTGCAGACAATGTAAAATTATAAAATTAACCTATTTTAGTTTTGGGGATGAGAAATGACCATCAACAGTCTGTCGGAACAGCTCCAGATTTGAAGTGATAGGGGTCTCGAGAACAGGAGATCGGGTGGTTACAAATCTCGAGTTACAAAATTCAAATATAACATTACTTTGTACCTATCACCTGATTTTTGTACCAATCGGGAAAGTATCGAAGTGATCTCACAATTTCAGTTTGTTTCTCAACCACATCATTGTTACCCGTACGGAACGCGTAATCTGCTAATGCTAAATAAATCGTCTTGTATTAAGAGAAAATTTACTTTACATATGACTGCTTTATATCTTTATTTGCAATGTTATATTGCATGTTTTTCAATCTCATTACTTTTTTACATTACCTAGTTAACAAAACCATGAAATCTCACTTTCATTTACAAAAACAGGAAATAAAGTTTTGTATTGTATTAATTGTATTGTATTGTACTGTACTAAGAGTCTGTTTTTGTTGAAAGAATGTTTCTCCAAATCTAAAATATATATCATCTGAAGATATAAGTTTTTCGTTATACAATTCTGCCCCTTACAATGTGTGCCGTCTATTACAACGGTGTTAATTCACTTCTAAGCTACCTTTCTACTTTTTCTGATCAGTTATATTACCATATTTCACAATATGACATTACGCAAAAAAAACACTTTTTTTTAAATCAGTAATAAATCATTGTAATAAAAAACGAAAATAAATGAATGAGAGAAATTACCTAAAAATATTGGCGGTCGCAAATAATCCCTCTGAAATTAGCATGGGATCCCATGCATCCCATTCTTCCCTGGGACGATTAGCTGTGCCTGAGTTCATTGCTAATTCTTTTTGAACCTAAATAAAGAAGAAACAGATATTAAAAAAAAAACTAAAGAAAGTATTAACTAAAGAATAAGTATTTCGTAAACTCATTAATTTAAGATAAAAAGTGTTTAAAAGATTCCCTTCTTTTTCAGCGAAAGATACTTTTTAACGAAGAATCCATGAAAGTATATGGAAAATTCTCTTAAAGATCTGTAGTTTTGGATAAATTTGATTTTCACGACTTTTTCATAACTGCAACAAGTGGCCATTCATTAGATATGTTGCAGAATAATTTGATTCTCAGATGGATAGAATTTTAGCACTGACGCCTTTAGCAAGATCTTGTGTACGAAAGTATCTTTCATTGAATTTATCGTTTATATCAACTCCTTCACTGAAATAGATAAGGACTTTCCCCAAGGTGGTGCAGGTAAGTGATAATTTAGGAATGATGAAGATATTGATAATAGATTCTAAAGGAAACCATGTGTTTCTCTCCTTACAAGTAGATTTGTTTGGAATGGTCTAAATTATGAAATATTTAATGTCGAAATAGGCAAATCAGGCTAAACCATTTCCCAGTAGAAATGGCAGGGAAGTTCGCAGGTTATTCTAAATTGGCTACTTCCTATTAATGGATAATAATAAGGTAGTTGCCAAGTTGGTCAATATCTACTATTGACTTCATATTCATTAAATGAACTTGTAGACATGGTCCTATGTTAGGGTGCTAGTCAGCAAAACACGCATTTGTTAATCAGGTTTATATTCAGACATATTCAGATAGAAGGCATAAGGCATCTATCAAGACAAGGATCCGAAAATTCCGGGAGAATAGAGATGTTATCTAAGAAATCAAGAGCAACGAACACATCACTTGCAACAGATGAGGAGACATTGAAAATTCACAGACAAACAGCAGAGCAATCGGACAATGAGATATCACCAGTCAGTCTTCTGTGTCTTTAGAGCTCACCAAATTCATCCCTATCACAAGAATTGCCATCAAGGAATAGAAGAGCAGGATTATCGTGTAGACTTTTGCAATTTGGATATTAGCGACGTATGATGAACATCCAGAAATAATATCGCATATTCTGTGAAGTGGTGAGCGCAATTTACAAGAGATGGAGAATATCCACAACGTTCATTACTGGAGTGAGGAAAACCAACGGTGAGTTGGAGAGACAAAGCATCAGAGGCAGTGGCGCTTCTATATGTGTGAAGTGGGATTACTGGAACCTAGATTGTCGGACCTTTGTTTTACGATGGTATGCTGAATGCTCAGATATCTGAGGGATCCTAATATTGAAGTGTCCAGTAGATCAGTTCAAAGACAGGATGTCTTTCACAACATACAGAGAAATCTGCTTCCAGTACGATAGAGCGCCTGCTCATTATGCCTCATGTAGTCTAAGATATTTAGAAAATCCCTTTCACAACTGCAAGGAACCATAAAATGGCCGGCGAGATCAACCAAATCTCACATTCTTGGACTTTTTTGTCCATTTTTTGAATGATCACGTGCACACCATAACAATTACTACTACACAGGATTTGCAACAACGCATAATGCTTTACTGTAATGGAATCAGCAAAACTGTGCTGACATCAGTTCGTAGATCCATTACTTCAAGGGCACAATTGTGTATTGGCATAAATAGGCACTATTTTGAACAGATTTTCTGAAAAGTTTTTGAAATTCCGTTGCATTTGTCTGTTTATGACCTTAAGCTAAATGTTAAAACTGTTTGTTTTTCCTAGTGACAATGGGGAAACTTCATTTCAAAAAAAAAAAATCATTCGAATACATGGTTTCGTTTAGAATCTGTAATCATAGTTTTCGCTCCTAATTATCTAGGATGTAAACTTAGATATTTAGAATGTGATGCTTACCTGGACCCTGCACATACTTTCTACATATACCTGCACATCTATTCACATTCGCATTTCAAAATTTCAAATTATTAATATGAATAAAAAATCAAAAAATACTTAATAAGAAGAACTCAATTTACCAGATGTTGGTAGATATCTTTACATCCATCAAATTCATTGTTACTCATTGTCTATTATTATTGCATTTTTATTGAGATAACGTTTCTTCGCATATATATTTTTATATAATTTTTATCTTCTGTTCCAAAGCGCAGCAATTTTAGCGATTTTGTTTTGAATAATCAGATATTACATTTAAAAATTCTTCACAAAAAAAAATCCAGTATAATTTTGTTCTTGTCTCAGCATGATATTATACGGTTATATTGATGAAATATATCATTTTGAATATATAAAGCTATCACGAAAACTACAGTTTTCACAGTTATTATTTCTTATTTCTCATTTAATAAATACTTTGAGAATATCTCATTTGATAGTTATGAACGTTTCCAAAACTTTCGGTATAAATTAAATGAATATTTATTAAAAGTAATAAACAAAATATGAACCCAGGACCAAACACACCAAAACAAAACATAAAAAA
>JAFIDM010006943.1:64871877-64935413 GCA_023159025.1 Thereuonema tuberculata
ATTACTTTCAGATTATTATAATTGTTGTAATATTAATTGTTTCAACAATCCTTGTTTTTCACGTAATCTTCCTTAGTTTGTTATTTAAATTCTTTATTATTTCGTTATATTTTCATTGTAAGCTTGAAGAAGAAGAGACGATTTCTCTTTGAAAATTTGCGTTTTATTTGCGTATTTTATTACATTTATTTATGTTGAGTATGCTGATGCTTAGTAATTATATGTTTAATTAGCAACTTTGTTATTACACCTTTTTAATATAACATTTTCTGTTTTCTCTTATAAACTTTGATTCTTTAGAAGGCACTACAAAAAGATTTAATTATTTTCTGATTTATTGATTTCTACTTTTATCTTAAAGCATTATTTAAAAACAAGATCTTATAATTTCTGATTATTACATTTTTCTTCCTAAGACATTATGCTAAACCGTATCTCACTGCCACAAACAGGTTAGCTAATGAGAAAAGTAAAAAAAAGGAGTTAAAAGCACAGAAAATTATTCAACACAAGAGACAGTGTTTAATAACAGTTCAGTTGGCGTGTTTAGATATAAAGAAAGAAAGCAATGAAGAAACAGATTAATTAAAAAAATGGCAATTGGAAGCTTTTTAATACGAACTCCTGCTTTAAGAAAAAAAAAACTAAAAGAACTGAACATAGAGAATTGTAACTTGGAATACGAAAACGGGGCTACATTACGATTATGAAAAGCATGTCGTTAAGGCTGCACTGTTCTTAATAAATGTAATACTGAAGTGATAATAGAGTAGATAAATCGTGAATGATATTCAAGATAAAGTTGGAAAGACAACATCTAGTAGGAAAGAAAGAAATTTATATTACTTAAGTTGATCACCTGCTTTTCGTTCATTGAAATTGAGGTACAGGCGGGAAAATTGATAAAAACAAAAACGATTCAGTTAAATTAAGTGACGTCGTTATCAAAACGGCTGTAAACATTGAAAGCTGAGAAAAGCAAAAATCTGACAGAAAAATATCTAATCACAGTAAATAGCTAACACTCAAACGTATGATTATGAACAGGATTTTTCCAATAATCCAATAAAATATCTGAGTTCGTGAAAATTTTAAACAAATTACTGAGGAAAGTAAAAATTACAGCTATCAAATAGTAAGACAAGCGTAGAGAAAAATAAATGAGAGAAAAATTCAGCATAGGTAAAAAGTTGAAAGGGTATTTTTAAAAAATGAACTTCCATCACTACATGAATGGTGATGAAATTTTCAGATTGAGAAATTTATACAAACTATACGTGGAACAACGGCAGGCTAGGCTTCGGAACTGCCACCAGTTTAAGCGAAAAACGTGAAGGAAGGAACAATGGAATCAAAGCGTCCGAAAGAGATTCTAAAAATTCCATTACGACAAAATTTCAACCTTCAGAATACATCATGGTTTGAGGAATTTATAGCAGGCCTACTTAATTTACAACTTATTTAAAAACGAAAGAGAAGTTATTAGAACTGGATAAAACTGGAACTGGATTAGATAAAACTGGATTAGAAAAGATAACAACTTAAAGTAATATTACGGTATTGTTACTATTTTCCTTTTTTAAGTTAATGAAAGTTAATGATACATTCTTTGAAAATATATTCAAAAATCAAAAGGAATTTGTAAGAGACATAGTTATAACCTATTATTCTCTGTTACATCACCATTGAGCAATACAGTAGGTAAATAAATGTGTTTTAAAGTTTACATTCTGATGAAGACAGTAAATGTTTGAAGTGGATATCAGCTCGAATATTTGAATATTAAAAGAAGTCAAGAAGAGTAGAAATGAATAAGGTTTACCATTCTATATTGGATTTCTTTTCTTTAGTGTTCTGAAAACCTCACGATAAAAACAATAGTTACATAGTGTTTTTCAAAGACATTTATCTGAATTCAAAGGCAGATATAAACTACAGAAATAAAATTTAGACTAAGGGAAGAAAGGAAATTATGAAAACTATTTAAGCTTATGAAAACTATCTCGAGTCGATATAATTATCATTTCGAATGGATTTGCAATCGACGATACAAAGATTTGCCTCTGAAAGCAAAGAAGTTGGATTAAAGAAACTAAAGATTATATTCAATAGGTTCATTAACAAATATAAAACAGAAGTGGCTAATACCCAAACGGTGATATGGTTGAATGAATTAGCTAAAAAAGGATGTATTCAGTAACCTACATAAACCAATAAGTAACTCAAACATTAATAGGCAATTTCGACTCACATTTTTGACTCTTCTATCAGATTTTGTGTGCTCTGATAGGTCTTAATGCTAAATAATAAGAAAACATTTGCATAACCATATATTTTCGTATTCAGCAACTTTGCATAGTGGAAAAGAAACTTAAAACATGAAAATAATTTGTGTTTTTAACTGATGTTTTACCAATAAAATCAGAGTAACTTAAAAAAAAAAACTACAACTGTTTGATTTCTCGCTGCACTGGATTTACATCTTGATCTTTAAGTTTGTTACTCCGTGTGATTTAATGTATAATTCTAATTTTTTTAAATTAACATATTTACCTGAAAATAAGCCACAATTCGAAGTCCTATTGTGGCTACGTAAAGTGAGTTTGTGATGAAGTCTATGATGTTCCACATGTCGCCAACATATTCTGTCAGCCCATCTTCCCATAGTTGTTTTATTTCATTCCAAATTAAACCTAAAACAGAAAACAGATTAATGAATTTCGTATAAAAAGAAAAGAAAATAATGAAGGCTTATCATCACAAATATGCAAGTGATTGATATAAAAGGCATTTTGGTTAATTCGCAGTTTTCCTTCGCAACCTTTCTTCATGTAAATTATGAATATGACAGTATTCACAAAACTTCCTCCACGAAAAAGTATGGTCAATAAACTCCATTCTTCACAACTAATTAATTTTAATTGTTTAGTTTTCTTTCGATCAATTGCAGAACTGAATATAGACGTTATCAGTTTTCTAGTTGGAAATTAAGCTATAGTGAATCATAGTTAATCATTTCAATGATTTTTTAAAGAGCTTAGGCCAAAGTTTGATTAAGAATTTGAATCCACTTAGTGGTCTTCATTATTGCTCATTTTTTCATATACATTCTTCGGATTAAGATTCTGGACGAATATATAGGTTTCAATATATTCATATACATTCAATCACCAAAAGTCATGGCACACCTGCTTAATAACGTGTTGGGCCCCCTGGAAGAGAGTCTACCAGTCCCCGAAGCCCATCGACAGGCACTACAAGCCTTGCCGCCTCCACTGCACTCCATAACGATGCTGCATTTCCAAGTTGTGTTGGCGACGACCTGACAGATCGTTCGATGACGTCCCACAAATGTTCAATGGGTTTGCAATCTGAGGAACGAGGTGGCCAAATCATTGTCGTGAAGTCAGTAGCAGGTTCCTCCAGCCACTGCCGTGTCACAAGGGCCACGTGTGGCGGCGCATTATCTTGCTTAAAGGTGCCGTCGCCCGCAGGATAAAAACAGTTCATGAAGGGGTGCAGGTGGTCCCCAAGCAGATTGACATAGGAAGTAGTACGCAGAGTCGATGTCAGATGCACCAATGGATCCATTGTATGCCACGAGAAAACACCCCAGACCAGTTTGGAGCCTCCACCTGCCTGAGTGATCCCCACCGTGACTCATCGGACCAGGCAACCCTTCGCCAGTCCTCAGCGGTCCAATGACGATGTTGGTTGGCCCAGGCTACGCGTTGCCGACGATGTGCAGCTGTCAAGAGTGGCACCCGTCGTGGCCTCCTGTTCCTAAAGCCTGCAGCGCCCAAGGTTCGCCGAATTGTCGTCACGGGCACAGTTGTGGGACGTCCCTGGTTGTATCACATGATGATTTGTTCAGCTGTCGCCCTTCGGTCAGCACCTGCAAGCTGGGTGACCCGGCGAACACCTCTGACATCAACGAGGCGTGGGCGACCCGTCCGCCGTGGGTTGTAACCCCTCGTTGGGTGTACTCTCGATAGACCCTTGCAACGGTTGTGCGGGAAAATTGCAGGGAAAATCTGATATTGATGCACCCATCCGTCTGGCACCAACAATCATCCCCCGTTGAAATGCGGATAGCTCTCGGCGTGCTGCCATTTCTGCAAACTAGTTTTGCTTACAATGATTGTGTGATATCAAGGAGTCCTGTGCACCTGAATTCCGAGAATAGAAGCAGCGGGATCTGTCTCATTAAGGACAGGGAACCTGATTGGAGGGGTGTGCCATGACTTTTGGTGATTGAGTGTATTATCGTTCATCATGAATATACATTCGCTCTCATTCCTTGTGTAATGAAAGTGTTAATTCTCCGAAATTTCTAAGCACAGAATAATTTGCTTCTCTTCGAAAGTTTCTTATTAAATCTGCTCAGAAACCGTATCTTAAACTGTAGTTACAAAGAAAGTTTGAAGTAGAAATAATATTCAGAAAATATATGTACCCATATATTAAATGTTATATGGTGAAAAACATCATGATACCATATATTATAACATTAAAATACTTTATTATTACAATGTTAAATATTTGTCTACAAATCTGATGTAGATAAATGATAAGAAAAATTATTTTCTTTTAAAATAACTGTGATTGTGAAACATTTATGAACTATTACTATAAGTTCTTTGTTGCATTACAAATATTTCAAGAAATAATGTGGATTGTATCAATGAAAGCTTATGATTTGTTTATTTTATACCTGTAGCATAAAGGAGATTCTATGAATTAATACTCGAATTCATAAACATGTGTTTTTGTTTAATCGAAGTAAATTCGTCTTACCCATGACCCAAGCCAGTATCATCCATTCCACAATAGTAGGAGTTGATCCTCTTTTTGTGGTAATTTCTTGCCTGACGTCGGGTTTATAATATTCGGAACCTCCGAATAAATCTGTAAGCGCCGTTTCGATACGTTGGGAGGCTAATATCAAGAGAACTGCAAATAAATAAAATAAAATAAAAATCAACTTATTTTGTAAAATAGTTGGTTCTTAAACTTTATTAGAACATAAAATATTCAATATATTTACTTTTTGCGACTTTTATGCTAATTTTCTGGCTTCTTTTGTTTTCACCTTAAGACTGTGTAAAAGTAATTCAAAATGAGGACGTTGTTACCATCTTAGTTGTCTTTCTGAGAAGAACTTGTAATAAACATTAGATTGAGTTATTGTTCAATTTTAATCTTAATGTTTAATCTTAATCATGAATATTTTTCTAACAAATCCCATTCAAAATAGTTAAAATAAAGCAGGTTTCAACACCTGTTTAAAAAGTAATCTCATGAAAGTGAAGACGAATGATATTGGAAATAATTTATGCATCTCTTAATATTTTTTGTAATTATTTAAACATCGAATTTCAATATAAACTCCTGTATTCGCTTTCATTCCTCTATTATGACCTACAAGATGGAGATTTCTCATAACTATCTTTAATGTAGTTGATTAGCGTTGGTTTATGGATGGATCTCTAAATGTTTTCTTTATTCTTCATTTTCTCTCTAACTTCTCGCTGGAAATCAACATTTGCCAGAAAGTCCACCCGGCTTGAGGCTACAGAACAGCTTCTTTCAAAAAAATGGTGAAAATACTTTTGCTGAGCTATTGAAGTAGTTTAAGATTTTAGTAATAAAAGAAGAAGTGTTAACACTCAACATTATAGAATTATAAGATTCATAGGTTATAATAATAAAAATTAATCTTCCACTTCTTAGAAATTTTAAGTTTAATAACTTAAAAAATAACATTTGACTGAAGTTTACGATCTTCCTTTTTCAATCCTTTTACAATAATATAAATGGATATCACATATCAAATTCTGAAACAATATAAATATCATGTTCACAAAAAAAAACAAAAAAAAAACAAAGTAACATAATGATTAAAAACAAAAGAATATCAAGTTAATTACAGTCCATTATAGTGATAACATAGGAAATACTTCAAACACACCACAGTTTTAAAAATAATTATTTTTTAAAACTATGGTGTGTTTGAAGTATTTTCTATGTTATCATCATAACAAACCACACACGTTAAATATGCACTTTCTAGTCCATTGTAGTCAATAAATGAGACAATTAAAGTATTAAGACCTTTGTATTAGACCTTTGTTATTATTTTTGTATTAATATATTCAGTTCCATGCTTACAATTTTTATATTTGTGACTATACCTTCATGCCTATTCAATTTATTGTTTTTCGTATTTCTAATGTAAAAACTTTCTATTATAGCAAAACTTCATTCTGTTATGTAAATCTGGTATTAGAAATCTGAGCCCCCACAGGCCAGTTAATCAGCAGTTTCTTGGGCAGAAATAGCTTTATAAATAAGGGAAGTTTGATAATTTTAAGATATGAAATTTTAATAAATCAGCATATTAATAATTTTCCTCCATTAACAGTAATATAGCATTGGAGTCAATAATAGGATTCATAAAGTAAAACTCAAGCTCTTTCAATCCAAATCTCTCAAGGAAACGATAATTTGCTAAACTAAATATTGTAGTTTAAACATTATTGTTCATTAAACAAATAAAAAAAATCATAGCATGCTTAATACATAATACTCTAAAAAAAACTCGTACCTGCAGGTATCTAGATATAACATGGCCTTTTGGCCCTATGTCATCTGACAAAATATCTGTATGCATGATATACAGTTTATTTGTCTAATTGAATATCTTATTATTTTTCTGAGGCAAAGACTGTGACATCAATTTCAATATTTAATTATCAATTAAAAATATTCTTGTAAACCTATTTCGTTAAAGTATAAAAGTCGAAAATAAAAATTCGAATTAGAAAACATATAAGGTCTTCATCTAACGTGTAATTATTAGCTAGAATGTAAAATAGGGCAGCACACTTTAGAAACATTAAAAACAATTTTGCAACATTGAAATTAATAATACATTTGCATGGCAGTTTCGAACATTGACTGTTCTTCATCAGACTGATAAAGTTTACATCAATTTCGAAAGTAAATTTGAAACAATAAGAGTAGGAAAGGGGACCAATACAGGGAGGGAGATTTAAATTACTTCATTGGATGTCAATCGGGGACCAAAGGTAGTCTTCGTGTTATTCTGAAAGAGCAGAAATGTTCGGTGAGAATGAACTGGGTTCCACTTACATTAGACGACGATAGTATCTCAAATCTCTTGGACCTGACAAGACCTCACCCAGCGCCGTAACTAATTAAAGAAACAATGGGAGGACTCACGACAAAAGGGGGAAAGCAGAACGCCAGGAGGTAGTCCGCCACCAAACTCCAACCGGTGTACATGCACCTTAAGGAGATACAGTTTTATAATAACACGCAATAAAAGGGGAAGAGGTGAAGCTGGGGATGGTAACGGGATAAGACTGAAGTTAGTAAAAACTGGTTGTAAAAAATTAATTTGTATAAAAAAGGCTAGAATAAATGTACAGGTATGTAGATATGTATATTCTATCATTATATGTTTATAGGGCCTACTGCAAATGCATATGCATATACATATGCATACATATATATTGTAAGATGATGAACATTAATATCACAATGATGTCTTATTGTCTTGTATGTCTAATATATCTTATACTTACATTTCCTTAAAAACGGTATTTGAGTCTTACGACTAATACTTTTTTCAAAATTCATTTATTTCTGGGAATAAGTTTGATGCATTTATCCTGAAGCATTAGTTACCGCTGTTCACAGCTAAAAATAAGAGTGATTTTGTAGTGGACGGTAGAATACATTGTATGTTCAATAGAACTGTTACATATATACAAATATTTAGCATTATAATTATTTTTTCAGTTTAACAATTTAAATATGCTTCAATCAAATAAATATTTTATTCTGAACCTAAAGAGCATGTAATATCAAAAAATTACATCTTCCTTTAAGTTACATACGTATTTTCATTATCCAACATTGTTCAAAGCCATCTTTGCAAAGTTGATAATAAAAGTTCCATGACTTGTATAAAATGTTGTTTTCAACACAGTTTAGAACGAACAGCCTAGCAAGTCACATAACCACGTAATGCTTAACAAGCATAACGCTTTATCAATATAGACATTGAAATTTGTCCATTACAAACTACAGTGAAGTTCAACTAAGATAAAGTACTTTAATAGCACCTTCGACATTAGACAGTTAGAAATGATCTCTTACAGTAAATATTTGAAAGATAGCTTGTTAGCCCATGCTGAAAGGTGCAGAATCGAAAAGAAGTAATGTTTTCTACTAATAACTGCTATACTTACATAGAAATGTGACATATGATGCTGAATGACAGATGAACTTGATGAATGGTTTTCGCATGGTTTTCCCTATACGACTGTGTGGAAATAAGATGTAGACGATGGAATAGAATGGAAACAGAAAGCCGATACGAATGATTTCTAGTGTTTGAAGAGCCATGTTCTTCCGCCTGAAACCTGGTAATCCTTCGTACCATATCGAGGCAAGAAGTTGTTGGACGTTGGGATGGGCTACAAACTACAATAAAAAAAATAATAAAAACCTCATTACTAAAATGGTTACATTGAAATTTTTTCACTGTGGCAAGTTATCTATGAAATCTTATATTGTAACTAAAACAACAATAACTGAAATAAAAATTCATATTTCCAATTAACATCCAATTAAACAGAAATTAATTATTATTCTGGATCTTACATTCCTTCATTTTATGTAATCAATTCGCCATCTGCTTAATTAGAAAAGAAATTAATTAGATTCTATCAATTAATTTTGAAATGCCCAATTAATATTTTTTTCACTTCTTACAGATGCAACTTCAAATATTTTCCGTTAATTTCAATCTTATTTCAGTCAATAAAAGCCATTCGGTGAAGCGATGGCCTTAAGGGTTTTATATCTCGGTTGCTGGAGGTTTGAATTTGAATCCTAATTAAGATGTTCTTCCCTTCTCATCTATCATCATCAGATTTGTCATGTGGTTCCTCTGATTTAGTATATGTTTAGATATCCATCGCATAGTGAATGAGCAGCTACGTTCGAAAATCATGGTTCGGCTTTTGAGGGAAAAAAGTGGTAAGACAACCATAACACACGTCAATAAAAAACAAACAAACAAATAAATAAATTCCTGCCTTTTTATTAATCCACCTGGATGTATATAATGTGAATACCCTAATGCGAATTTCAAATGTTGTTTCAATTTTACTCTCTCGGGCTAGGTTTTTTTTAACAATATCAAAACAACTTTAATCTCCAAGCTCTAAATGATAAACAATAATATCGCAATGATATCTTATTAATAGTGACATTTTCTTAACAATGGTATTTGAGTCTTACTAATACTTTTTTCAAAATTCATTATTTCTGGGAATAAATTTGGTGCATTTATCCTGAAGCAAGTTCCGAGCTACGCTTACTTGTTACGAAGGTCGAAATCTCTCATAAGATCATTTTAACTCAGCTTGTGTAAACTGCTAAGGCTGCTTTAAGGCTTAAGTTCACTAGTAGGTTGAAAGTTCATTTCTGATGACTGTGGTACATCATCTTCCATATGAGTCATATAAAATCAAATCTGGCAATCTCCACTTTATCTAATGTTGGGAGAATTAAGAGAAACTAATAACCATTGCTTAAAGGTACTATTAGAGTTGAACTCTACATTACTGGGCCGATACTACAGCTTAAAAAAATAACCATTCTGTATTCCTATCTTGAGAAACTGTTGCAAAATACACAAAAATCTGTTAGAGATTGCCGACTTTGATAGTAAGTTAAAGACATTGCCGTTTTTGATAATATGAAAGTTGGCAATCTCCAACAGATTTTTGTGTATTTTTACAACAGTTTCTCAAGATAGGAATGCAGAATGGTTAATTTTTGTAATCAATAGTACCGGCCCAGTAATATAGAGTTCAACTGCTCTAATAGTTACCTTTAAACTATAGTTATTAGTTTTTCTTAATTCTCCCGACATTAGGTAAAGTGGAGATTGCCAGGTTTGATTTTATATGACTCATATCGGAACTGAAATTGCTTTCACCAAAGTTTCCAGGTCTGGAAGGAACAGGCACTTGCTCACTAATCAGGAACTAGGTAAAATGAAGAATGCAAATTATCAGAATTTTTATAGCACTTTTGTTGTTCGTTTCTATTACTGCTATTATTGCTAAATAGCAAGCTGTAGTGTGGTCTTTAGGCTCACGCCACAACATTGAGATAATAAATGCCCATGCTTTTACTTGCCGTGAAACATTATTAACATAATAGGGTTCCCACTGTTTACTACCAAGTAGTATACCAAAGTAAGCATTATCAGCGTTTTTGTAAAACCATATAGATCAATAATATTTCTTCCGTGGACCAACTGTGAACCATAAATCAGTAATGTTTCTTCTTTGCTTTTGCTGCGTATAACTATAGGTATAGCAAAATGAATCAGGGCTATTCACACACCGACGACGGGACATTTTCACGTGTACATTGAAAACTTAATGAAACAACAAATAATGACTGATTACAGCCTGATCTTGCAATAACCTATTCCCTTCTAGGAAAAAAAATCCCACCTTCTCTTTTGTTATCAATGGCAACAAAATGAAGTGGCTTCCAAATAATAAACTTAATAGATCAGCTCAACAAACCCTTGTCCTGTAAGAGCACAAACCACACAAATGCACCGTAAAAAAATACACTCTAGGAGTGGGAAAGACAACTGTGAACCATATATATCGTGTTTGATACTCTCAGAAACAATTTCTTTTAATTGTTTGCTTATAAAAGATTAGTGAAAACTTATTTTGTTATGTGTTAATTAATAATATTTATTGAATTTATTAAGAATTTTCAGAATTTATAATATTTATGGCGATTTCTGAAAAATCGTAGCCTGATGAAAGAAAACAAAAGGCTAGTTTGATAGATTTCATGCGGCAGGGAAACAGAAAATATGAACAGTTTTCAGTCAACAAAAATCGTGTGGACCAGTGAAAGGAATTATAATTTATGTATTAAGAAAAATGATCCAACAACTTTAGGCTGATGTGCGTAGAAACAGAACGACAAATAGACATTCTAACAAAGAAGAAATTTGAAAGTAGTATTGTAAAAATTCGGAATCTTCATCAATTAGAAATTAACAAAATTAATAATCAGTATCACTACCTGTATGACGAACTCATTGGCGGAAAGCTTTCATTTTAACTAATTGAAAACAAATTACTCAGTACAATTGGTCTTCAAGGATTGGTTGATGCTTACAAGAAAGACAATAATTAAATTCCATTGCTCAACGCTAAACCTCTTGAACATCGATCATTGTCTCCCCCATCGCTGATTAAAGCACTCCAAGTATTTCCGGTCTAAATTTGTTAGATCGGAAATTATTCAATCGAGATGCTAGAATCTGAGAGAGAAACATTTCCATTGAAATTTTCAGATTTTATTTCGTATTTTCTAATATATTAAAAAGAAAATCTAAACAAATGAATTAATATCATAAGAAACCAAATTAAATAATGATAAAATTTTTTCCAAATATGAACAAATCATTTTTCATATTTTTCATTTGCAAACAAGAACAATTCAATCTTAGTATATGTTAAGTAACAATTAGGTTAGGTTTCTCCTAAGGCTCACAGCCCACACGACGCTGAAGGTAAGACTCCAACGTTTCTTTGAACAACAGGGCTGAGATAAAGTTGGGTGGTCAGCCCGGCGCTCGCCCGCCGTTAACCCAGGAAAAGAAACTTGGTACCCAATCTACAAAGGGCTGGGTAGATCCTAGACCCGTTTGAACGAGAATGGAAAGTGAAAAAAAATCCCCGAGGATCGAACCAGCCTCCTCCACCCAACAACCAAGCAGCTTACCACTGGGCTACCGAATCATCTAAATAACAATAACAGCTACAAAGAATAATTACTGTAGAATCTTTACTTAATGTCAAAAACTTTCCTTAGCTTTTCTAGCTGATAAAGAAATTTCTTTCTAATATTTCTTAACTATCTTTGCTTATTAATAACACAAACAATGGAAACTTAACATACGAGATAAATTTACATTTTCAAGAAATGACAAATCAACTATTTAAATAACTCTTGAAATATGGAATTTTGATTTTCATTCTTAATGTCAAAGAAACCTATGTTGTTCTTGCCTTATAATATCATTTATTAATCTCTAAGAAACCGTTATCAATCAAATTTCTATTTTATTTTATTTTATTCAAAAACTACAAGATTATAACGATTTTTATTCAATTGCTTCTTACCAATATTTTGAATTTAAATCTGTCAGTGTTTATACGTTCCTTAAACTATCATTGGCAAACGATATTTATCTTCTTTCTAATATATTCGTTAATTTCGTACAATGAACAACCTTTCTTGACAATCTTGATGTTCTGCTGATGTCATTCAAAAATGAAGCTTACAGTCTATTTTCCCTTTCCAGTCATCTCGACGTTGTCCAATCCAGTCGTGCCTATTATTCACTATCTAATCCAAACCTGTTGTCCTTCAGACTACACTTAAGCAAATGTATTATAATCTGTATAATTTGTATCTTCTATTATAATTATTTCAGTCATGGCTTCTTTAATTGTTTTAAATGCATTTCTATTCTTTATTTTAAGTCAATTAAACATTTAACTGTATTTGTTATATAAATGTTAATTGTTTTAGGATCCGAGAAGATCAAAATATTAAACCTGGTCTACCGGATTGTTAACTATTCCAGTGAATCATGGAGATACTGGATTGTAGAAATAACAGCTAGGTTACTGAGAATTACTTATACTGTATACGGCGAAGCCCTTTCCTATTAAAAATGCAATTATGAAATTTGGATTACTATCTTTCTCCTTATTGTAGATCACCTGGTTTATAATTGGAGAATTGTCTATTGGACCCCTTTTTTTTCAATAAATACTTTTTTTTTGCAAATAATTTATTTACAAGAAATCCGTGTTTCTTTCCTTTATTATGTGATCACAAACTTAACGTTTTTTTTTATGATGATCTTTTTCTAATGGTTAATGTCTTCTTTAGTACTGAATAAAATTGTTTACCTCGTCTGATTTGGTTGTAAATAAACATGTCTGGAAAACCCAATGAAGACTAATCATTAATGGTTGTTTTTTTTCCATTGTTTCACGATGGGCACTAGATCTGATCTGGTATTGTTATATGATTTGGCTGTTGTACGGGTTTGGGCCCTCTTTGTTCATTTTCTTCTTTCCTAATCATTTCTTTCTATACTTTGTCTTAGTTCTACTTAAGTTTTTTGTTTTTTGTTCTGAAGTGAAATGGGATTTGTTTTTCCTTCATCTTTTTTTTAACTTCCTGATGACTAAATACATAATGTGCTCTATGGTTACTTACACTAAGTCGGTCGTTTCAAATGTTTGTATTGAGATTTTTTTTTTCAAGTTGTGAGAGGATTAAAAAAATCTACATTAAATAAATAACTAAACAAATCTACGCTTCCACAGTTAATAATCTGAAAGTAAGTATGAAATATTTTCAAAGGAAGAATGAATGGAACATTTAAAAGTGCAACAAAGTTTTTCTTCTTTACTTTGTTGGATACGTTAAGATAAATCTTTCTTATGAATCTTTGATGTATTTAATGTTTACACTCGAATGTTAATCTTTTAATTTGCCAACCACGAATCATAATTAAGGCATGTACCAAAAATCAGAATTGTTACCTTTTTCTGTTTATACTTAATGGCAAGTTTGAGTCTGTTTAAATGCATGCGCTCGCCGTGCTCGAACGCTGGTCCTGTGGGATCATGGTTCAGCATAACTTCCAGTTCATAGGAGGTGCGGGTGTGGTCCAACAGAGCTGTTCCAAATTCATTACATTGCTTTCGTAATTCCTGTTAATTAGAAATGGAATTTTAAAAACAAGCACGTCAAATTCGATGTGATAATGTACGGTAGAAACACCTTAACAATAAAACTTATATTTTATTTAACTAATAATTTGTACAGATGATAAAAGTTATATGAAATGTAAGCTTAACTGTTAATGTGTTTCGATAATAAGATATTCCCTGTATTTCTTAGTGATCAACTACATTCTATTCAATTTTTCAAATCCAATTTCAAACGTTTTGGATTTGGTTTTGATTGTGGTTAACAGTAATTTAACAATTATCTTTTAAATTTGAATTAGATTACCAATTATCACCAAACCTTACAACTAAGGTTTAATCAATCGCAATCTTTGTACATACTCTTTAAATTCCTGTGTTTATAAGAAATAATAGAATCCATTTTAGTAACCAAGTAGATTTCAGTCTTCAGTCCTTTCTCAGGGGATAATATACTTACAAATGTGGCAAATTCCTCTTAGTCGATAGAGCCTTCAAAAAAAAAAAGTCAAAATATAAATTGAATTGGCTCAAATACAGTAGATACCATGAGACTAATTCTTGATGTTCAATCTTAAAGTAAAACACTTAGTGTGGCCAGTTTTCGAATATGAGGAAGTTTCAGAAACGATGGCGTTTTACCTAAGCCTTCCAAACCTATATTCTTTTTAATGACGCTACATTTATAGCTTAATCTCTACATTAAAATTTCAAAGCCAACTCTGCCAATGAGCTATTGGAATGACAGGCTTACGCTTATTTCAATGATAGATGTAATTGATAAGGTTTAAGATGAACTTAATTGTCATATACAAAAGAATACCGGTATTCGCTTTGCTCATAGATAAAAAGCATATTTTCTACGAGAAAACTCAAGGCAACTTAACTCTTTAACACTTGCGATATTGGCGTGAAGTATCGTTGGTTTATTTCAGAAGTAGAAATTCTTTAGTCAGTGAAATTAAAATAGTATTTAATATTTTAACATTAATATTTTAAGATTTTAAGTGTGATAAAGTCCAGAACTTCTCTGAACGAAATATAGTTAAAGAATAAAAAGATGAGATAGTTTACAGTAATATTTTAAGACACTGTTTAATATATTTTTAATGATTATATTCGTTTACCTTACGCCAAAAGTATAACAAACTATCGTAAGGGGGCGTAATTCATAGAAATTTACAAAAACACTGCGTTTTCTGATCGTTTGTTTTATTTAGTTCTTTATTTTCCTGGAACGAATTAATGAAATTAAGTATGGATTCTCTTAAAAAAACTTCAGAAAAAATAAAAAAATAGAATCAAAAATTGAAAACAAATAGCTTAGATAAATAAATAGCACTAATTCTCTTGAGTTTCGTTAGTATCAGATTCATGAAAGATATAAGTTGTCTGGAAGGGAAAAGCTGATGCAATTAAATTCACGAGCTATCGAAATACTGTAGAACTGTACCTTACATGATTTATATGTTAAGTTAATAGGAAATTTTACATTTACAGTTCTGTTAAATTTTAAAGAAATTAAATCAACAAAAGTACAGTATTTTTTTTAATATTCATAGAGTATTTTCTATTACAAGATATTATATTTTAATCTGATGTTTGTAGCGCCTATTAATATGTGTAAGAGTGAAAACAGGGATTAAAAAAAAAGTTTCAAAAATATGAAAGAAGGGACTAAAACACTTATCATTATTATTATTAAAACACTTAAAAATGAGATATATAATTAACTAATAAACTGCAATATGTTATTGGGAAACGTATGACCGATTCGCTTCGTCAGGCAGTTTAAAATGACAAGTAAAAACAAGACAATAGAAAGTTTATGAGACTTTCTTACAGCCACAAGCATGAGTCTGGGACATCCCATTGCAAGGATGTACAGGGTGTCTTACCATACTTACAAGAGATCATTCGAAAAAATTATGCCCTACAATCAATGGTATTCAGAAAGCCTCTGTATGCCAATATCACTATCAACTACCACTCTGCCGTTCCCATCTATTACAAAACCAACACCATTAACATGGCTGTCATTAGAGTTCTTAAAATATGCCCCAGTCAAATGTTGTTGAATGAAGAAATCACAAAAATTAAGACCATCTTTTTGCACAACGATTATCCTATTGATTTTATTGAAAAAACCATAGCAAGAACGATAAGAACACAAAAAATTCTCAACTCAGGTACCACCAAGGAACTGTGCAAGATGATCCATAATGATTATAAATACATCTGCATTCCATACTATGAAGGCATACAATTTAGACTTAATACTATCTTGAATCCCCATGGTATAAGAAATGCGGCGAAAACAACTAAAACCATAAAGGATATCATGAAGGATCACATCACTCACAATAACGACAAACGTTGAGCACGGAAAATGGAAAAGACGGACGTCATTTATGGCATCACTTGTAACAATGGAAGTAATAGATGCAATTATATAGGAGAAATAAAAAGGAAATGAAAAGTTCGGATAGCGGAACACGATAGGGCAACTAAAACCGATAATACACTATATACTACTGCTGTTGGTTGCAGCAATACAGGCACACTTTGAACACCGAAAATCCTATTGTTTATCACATCCAACATGACGACTACCTAAGAAAATTTCCGAGACACTGCTCATCAACACAAAAAAGGGCTATAATATTGAACCATCTATTACCACTGCTTTGCAATATGAACTCAAAATATAACAAGCCCCACGTATCCCTTCCGCATGTATCAAAAGCCTTTCCCCACCCTTAATCGTATCCTCATTCTTTGTAAAAGATTTTTTACTTATTTTATTTCATATGTAAGTGTGTATGTATATATATATATATATATATATATATATATATATATATATATATATATATATATATATATATTGGGTATTCAGTGTGTATCTTCGTACAGTCATTTTTATCTTTGAACAAGCGTACAGGCCCCATGGATAATTAGGTACGAGGAAGAAACAGTTTGGGAAAAGAAAAATGGATGAAGAATATTTCTCAAATCGAGGAGGAGGGCCGCTCACATTTTCCTCCTCGCATCATCCCCGGATTCCCCTGGCTGGTCTTCGATCTCTATCAAGCCACCCCCCTATAAGAAAGCAATGGGATTTCCCAGTCTCATGCCTGCGGCTATAAATTTGTTTCCTTTTGTCTTGTTTTTACTTGTCATTTTAAATCGCCTTACGAAGAGAACCGGTCGTGGGTTTCCCGATAATATGTTGCAGTTTATTAATAATAAGTATATAATCTCTAAGTATGCTTAATCCCTTCTTTCATATCTTTAATTACACTTCTGTCATGAAAGTTTCAAAAGCAATTTAAAGTCGAATTCCGCATATTCCTCCGTCCGATCAAATTAACTCAAAAGCTGTGTATCCTAGAAAGCTGAAAATTTCAAGATGTGGTTACGTTGTTACGTCGAAGATTCAGTTGATTTTTGTTTGGTAGCCGAAAATAGGTGAGGAGCTAAGGACCAAAAAAAAACAAAAGAACTGCCAAAATATATTGCAGTAATTGCAATGTTAATGGAAAGTTTAAAATTACTTTGTCTTCTAACGTTGAAATTGTAAAGGCAGATACACGTTATAGAATGGATCTCCCTATCAATTTTAAAAGAAATTGATCCCATAAGGGCTTAAATTTATCAATAGACGAGTTCCATAAAGCGCTGACATAGATATATTAATTACATAGAAACACTTACGTATCACTGTTTTTGGATACAGTGGCTATTTTTGGATCTTACCATACGGATATTAGAACCTTCGTACACCAACTATCTCTTGTTTTTGTTTTGTTTTTTGTCATTCCTGATTTATATGTAAACGAAAATGGAGGAAATTAGGAAATTATCGAGATTTTCGTGAGTAGGTTTACTACTGACGCTAATTAAGTTTAACATGAATAAGCTTACAATAAAAAAAGAAAGGGATATTAATAGAAAATTTTAAAATGAAAGTGGAATGAACTTTAACCAAAAAACTATCTACGCAACATTTTGTTATATTTACAAAGTTTCAGTTATTTTTTAATCTAGGTTAACAATTGTATCTTAATCTCGTTTTTTCAAAGATTATCACATTATTTTTAATAGAAGTTGCTAATTTATTTGCAATAAGTCTTTCCTGATGTTGAAATATTTAGAATTTATATTATTTAAAAAAAAACTCTGAATTTCTATTTTTACTTTTCAAGCTATTAAGAAATTTAAAAACTACTTTTTAAATCAATTTTCTTTTCTTTAAAGAAATTCTAAATATCTCCTGAATATCTACTTGATAAAGAAATGGAGCCGTGAAGTATTGCATTAGAATATTTTTAGTTATTTTAGGCCTCCTTGTGCTTACGTAAGAATTGCCATTAACAGTAAATATATCACTAAACAATTAATGAACAGTCAAAATTACATGATTTTCACTTCTGAATTAAAATGTAACAAATTAAGTATAAAAGTATACAAGAAATACTAAGTAAAAAATCTATCTTGCGCAGCGCACTCTCTCGCGTGCATGTTTCTCTTACGTAAGCATTGCTCAGATTCCCTCCTCGCTTTTGTCAGCCAAAATAAGCAAAGCGCGAACCCCGTCCTCCCCACTTGAATGCTTATTTAAGGGCCCCTATCTAAAAGAATATTATTGACCAAATATTTTAGCATTTTACCCTAATCATTACCGTTCAATTTTGTAAGGACAGGAAAATTGTTTTAAACTAAAAGCAAGACTAGTGTTCCATCGGTAATGATGACAAAAACTAAATAACTATTAATCCTAAGAAACTGAAATTTAGATGTAAGGAACTAAACGCAAGATTCTTTAATTGCACTAAGAATTCAAAGCTGACCTTCCACTGTGTTTTCCATGAGATTACTGCAAAATTATACTTTATAATGAATATCAGTAAATAAATAAGAAATAGAAAATATTTAAAAAAAAGGAAATTGCAAAAATTCTTATTCAGCTACAGAATAAGAATTACTCTGTCAACTTGTATTGAATTCTAAGCAATAGTTTTTGAATTATTATGGATTTGAATATTACTATGTAATACTTTGTCTTTTATTTTTTGGTTTTTTACATCATATTTCTTATCATGTAAAAAGAGAACCGCAAAAGATTGCTAAATATATTATTAATTTTCCGCTAGTGTAAATAGCTAGTGTAAATAGTGTAAATAGCAGTTATTGTCGTCAAAGATCTGTAGGCCGTCATCTTATCAACATATTCCATCAGAACCTAATGATATGCCAAAATATGTAATTACTTTGACATAATATTTTTATTTAGAAAGTTTCAACATATAATGTTTCAATTGATTAAAGTAAATTCAGAGGTCACACTAACATTATAAACACGACTGCGAATTTTATAAAAATAATTTAAAATGCTAAATATCACTCGTCCGATACTTTACTTTTTTTAAGGTACTTGTAAGCATTCTTTGTTTTCTGTAATATCAGTCTGATATCTTAATATATTTTAATTGATTATTTTTTATTTATTAATTCCTTAACAGCATATCGGAGTTGAAAAGAAGAAGATAAAATACTGATGTAAAATACTCCGTCGATCTTGAATTGGATGATTCTTAGGCTTAGCTGCCTTGTAATGCACACCTGATATTCGTTTTTGAATTCATGTTCCAAAATGCTAAGACGACGGAGCTCCCAGCTCAGTTCGAAGGCAGTCAGGATGGGATCTTTGCTGGAGAGCGCGATGAGAGATGGGCTGGCCAGGGCTCGATAGGCGTTAATGCGGGACCGTGAATGGCGCAGGCAGTCCTCCTGGCGGGAGGTGACGCACTCGTCACAGCCGCAGCGCACATCGTGTGGCATGGGCAACGTGGCGCCGCGATCGAGCAGGATCTTGATGATCTCGTAGTTGTCGCGGTGTGCGGCCAGGATGAGAGGGGTGATGTCGGGGGTGAAGGTCGCCGTGTCAGGATCCATTGACTCCCAAGTCTGAAAAAGAAAAATGATCAAATAAGTCACAGAAAAAAAAATATGAAGAAAAAATTTTGATAAAAGGAAATAAACATTAATGCGGAAAGTCTAAAGAAATATATACATATTAATGAAAATGTAAATTTGAAATTAAAAATCAAACAAAACACCAAGCAACACGAAACAAATAAAACGAAAGCAGAAAAATGGATGCATATTCTTAAAATAAGATGCAAATTCTTTATTTAAGAAGCTATCAAGAAACGAGGAAAAAAATTAACAAATCCAAATGAAATAAGTCTAAAAACAAAGTTCTAGGATAAAACTTTGATCCAAAAATCATTATGCCTTTTTTGAATCTATCAATGCTCTCTCGTTTTTAATTATTTTTTTATATAAAAAACAAAGAAGAACTGGGGATGAAGTTACCCTTACAAAAAAAGCCATGAGTTAAAATACTTTTTAGAAATACTTAAAATTCGTGAAAAAAAAAGCCATGTATCGAAAAACTATAAAAAAAGGTAAGGATGACAGAAATGAAAATGACCACAATTCGATAACCATATAAAAGACCTGAAAGACCTTGAAGACTACTTTCTTTCAAATTTATTTATCTGTAACTTGCTTAAGCAACTTAAAAGACAAGGTTCCACTGTTATAGGTTATAAAATATCCTATGAATATCCATTTATCCTTAAAATTTACATTTGCGAAAAACGATTAAGCCCCCAAACTCTAAATCCAATGAATATTAATCAAATCCCTCCCAAAAATTTAAAAGGATTAGGCTACGCTGCTGTGTGGATGTTGAAAAAAAATTTACTAGAGGTCAATGATTTTGCTTCTATTATATTTTTGTGAAAGTTTCTGGGATTTCACAAATTTCATCATAGGGATGCATTCAGTGAAATTTTCAAGTACATGGTTCTCTGTTATCAGTAAATATGAATGCAAAGTTTTAAGAAGATCCGTTCGTTATTCAAAAAATATATTAGGCACATATTCATTTAGTTAGTCCAACTTTTCTTAGGATTTTGTGTTTTGGAATATTTCAGGAGATTTTTTTTTTAATCAGCACGTGAGGGACTCACCAAAAGTAAACATGTTTGAATCACCCTGTATAAAGACAAATACTCATTCATTATTCTTGATTTATTTTATCGATTTTTATTTCATTTTCTTGAGGAACTTTAATATAACTCCGTCACAAAATGATGAGCAAAATATCAAAATGGAAACAAAAATACGAAAATGAAAAATTATAATGCTCTATTGTCCATCCAAGGTTAGAGGAGGTTACTGCTAATAAAATTTTGTTTCCAGGATTAAAATTGACCTTATTAATTTAATGAAAAGATTTTCACTCAAGTAAAATTTATCGTTTAATCCATATAATAAGTGCGAGTGTTGGTTTGCTAATTTGTTTGTTTGGTTTTTTTTTTTTGTCTTTAAACAACGTCGCCACTTCTCAACAGATCTTTGGGCATGGGGGATCACATGCACCCCAGAATAATGCATGAACAACGGAAACCCGGATCCGGACTAACAGTGTAAACGGTGGGGGTGGGGGCAGAAACATTCTTGAAGGGTACGCATATCTCTGAAACGCATATCTCTTTAGTTGGAAACACGAAAATTCGCATGAATGTTCTTTGTCAAAATCTAAAATATACGTATTCGACGAATTTGGGATACTAGGATCCTAAGGGGTTAAACGGGGAAGGGGGGGGGGGGCATTCCTGCAGGATATGCGTATCTCCTTAACCGCTTGAGTTGCAAACGTAAAATTTGACAGGAATGTTCTTAATTCTAAGTTCCAGGTTTTAGTTTATTTGATGTAATTTGCTGTTTTTGAAGAAATAAAGCGTTTATTTACTTTACCTTTGCAAGGCTTCCGGAGCGAAGCGACGCAGCAGGTGTCTAACATAATTTATAACTACCACGGGTTTTTTTTATCAACTGGAAAAGGTTCAAAGTGATCACACAATTTCAATTTCTGCATCATCCATATCAGGACAACTCTTTCTTATAACTCGCGCGAGGCACTGGTATTTTTGCTAGTAATGAAAGAATCAGATTTTTTTATCGATTGTTGAGTTAGGAAAAGTAAGAAAAGGAAAGCAAAATAAAGATAATTCTTAAAATTAACATTAAATTCCTGAACTACTAGAAAAGAATTCTTCTACGAATTCTATTCAAAATATACTTTTCACGGTCAAAATAAATAAATCACAAATTCTCTTTCTCTGTGTGTTGTTTCCTCACTAAGATGTTATAAATAAACTAAATTAACAAAGAAGATCACGCACACCACTCTAATGTTAACATGTTATTTATATGGGACAGTATTTTAATATGCCACAGTATTTTAAAAAAGCCACTGTCACGAAGACACAAAGTCGTGTTATTCAAGGTTTTTATTTTATGACTTTTGCTCCCAGATATAACTTTGTTTGTTCCGTTCAGTTCATTTATGAACCTATCATTTGTGATGTGTAATTATTTATTCAAAGCAATCTTTTCTTATAAAATATTTATTTAAAATTTTGTGTATTGTCTTATTAAAGCCTGTACACTTGACTAAACTACAGTCAACTAAACTTTTATTTGATAAAAGATAAAAGTTAAAACTTTAAAAAATTAAAAATTACATTAAAATTGAATTAAAACATTACAGGTGTTAATAAGACAATACATACTTATTTAACTTTAGATAAAAGTTTAGAAAATTTGTCTCAGACATATTACCTAGAACTAATTAACTAGATTTTTCTAGAACGTTAATGTTTTATGGTATTTTTATTCCAAATCTTTAGCCTTGATTTACCGTGATGAATCGGTGAGTGTTCTTCCTAGAAATGGGTTTCATTCGCAGTTACCTGTTGATGTAACCAGTGGAATAAATTAATCTGCTTAAGTGGACAATTTGATAGAAACAGAAAAATCTAAACAATTGCAATAATTAAAATGGCCGACTTGGGTTACACCATCATTGTAATTAGTGCTCTTTATAACTGTTGTTGACATTTCATTATGAGAATGATGAAATGTATAGTGGGATTAGACTTAATTACCATTTACTAAATTTACCCTACAACGCTGTATTATTTGTGGCATGAATAATAAAAATTATGTTTCATTGCTTGGATTATAACTATACATATATTTATATTATCATTAAATATATATTTATAATTATTGCTTGTTACTTAAATCCCTTAAAGTTGATTTAATCACAAGCAACAATTACAAATATGCAATCCAAACAATTAAACATAATTTTAATTAATCGTACAACAGTGATACGGCTTTGTAGAATAAATTTAGTAAACTATAATAAAGTTTGTTTTTTTTAAAATAATATAAATAGAATACTCACCTGCATTTTAAAGAAAGTGTAAGTATGTATATAAAAATACGATATATGCTACATCCCAACATCATTACTAACCAGGAATATTATGTAAATCACCAAGACCTTTAATGAATATGCTGGGCTTAAGTGTTTTTTTCTATCAGTTGTATTTTGCTAGCCAGAAAGAACTTTGTGTATTCTTATAATACGGTACAATTTTAAAAGAGTGATTATTATTTTAGTGTTTATCGTAAATTATATTATGAAAGGCTAACAGATAAGACAGATAATAGATACATTATTTTCATGATGCAGAATATAGACGTAAGTAAATCTAAACTTTAGAATAAACTTGATTGAAACTTTGAACTAAAAAAAAAAAGAGGAAAATGTGGAATTGGAGTTATACTTTGGTGTTAAATGTTTACATTTACGACAGAAAGAGTATTTACATATATCTGTGCAATAAAATCTAGACAAAGGCAAAGTTGGAAGACAACCAGAAAAAGTATTTGCAACTAGAAGTGTTCAGGAGATGCTTCAAATAAATATTATTCCTTCTGTTTTTTGATGTTTACTTCTTCCGATTGCTTTGTAATCAAATTGTTTGTAAACAAAATTTACCGAACGTCATCAAGAAAAGATTTTTCAAGAGACAGCATTTTGAAAGTAGCTATTCAATTACATTCAGTCTCCCAGGTTCCAAAAATCAGTATCAATATAGATAATAGAGAACAGCACCATTCTATCAACAACTTTTTATTGTCCAATACGCTGTCCACGTGACAATAGTTGCAAAGAGTTACACCATTTTACGGCTGGCTAATGCTATTTACTACAATTACTGTTATAATTGCAATTACGTTGCCACTTAACTATGAATTTGTTTCTTTTGCTTTTCAATTGCTTTGTTTTGCTTCTCTTGGTCTGCTTGCCTCTTTTGAATGTCAAATTCTATAGATAAGGGATGATTTTTGTCCCTCATCCACTGTATTTATTTTTTAATTTGGATTTTAAAACAAGTTTAATATCCCTGACAATCAAACTTCGCTCCAGATAAGTTAACATTTCTTTTTTATTTAAAGGAAAATTGTAAGCCAATCCAGTATTTAAATTAAAAACAATTTACAAATTTTAAAAAACGAAGGGCATTTTCTGATATATTATTTTTACAATATCACTTGCTAAAAAAAAAATATCTACTGGCTCCCTATATCTACAAAATTATTAATATAATTTTATTTTAAAATTCAATCAAAAAGCTTCCGTAAAACAGCATCCTTATAATTTTCTGTTCAGATAATTTCTTCATACTGGTGTAGTCAGACGTGGAGCTGGCAAATGAGAATCTGCTTTCTTTTTGCTTGGACGATAGGACCCGTTTTTTGGAAAACAAAATCGCTCGGGCCTTGGGACGGCGATTTCATTATTCGTCTCAGGCACCAAATCATCTAACTACGCTACTGTTTCTTCCCTGTTTCTTCTTTTTTTGTATACCAAATAAAAAATGAAAGCCATATTTAGCCATCGCGTCTGATACGCAAGGAAAAAATCCTCATCAAACGTTCATTTACCTAGAAAACAATTCTTAATTTTATTTTTATGATAGTGGAAAGCAGTTCACTTATCTTCAGAAATTAACGATATATCAATGTATCAAATATTCAGCTTAGGTTTCAAGAAACTTGATAAAGCCAAAATTTAATTTACCAACATCGGGCTTTCTTAAAAATGTATGATTACATACACTAAAAATTTTTAACTTCAGAAAAAATGCATTGCACACTAAGAAAAGTCGAACTATTTCATTTTTCAGCGGAAATCACATCGCATAGACTAGATAGCATAACTATCAAGTGTCATTGTCATTTGTTCATTACAGCGTGCTGAGACTACGGTCAATTTAATTATAACACCTGGTATATGAAAGTACCTGTTGAGACTTTTATCTGATTTGTCACCCTACACAGTTCACATTGACAGGACTGTCTTATGGACACTGTACAGCATCATACACTATACGGAGAGATTTCTAATTTGTAAGTCAGCAGAATGTAACATGAGTTTTCATCTTTCTAACGATTGATGTCTTTAAAATCAGTTATCAACTACACACAAATAATATCCAAGAAGCGAAGAAGAACCACATCAAATTTCGTCCACGGGGATGACAATGTCCATAAAGCAGTCTTGTCAATATGTTTGACAACTTTTGAACTAATAGTTTATCAATATGGCACTAAGGGCGAAAAACATAAAAGTTAATTATCAAACGATGGCTATAGAAGTTGTTCAATATGTGCTCTGCATATTTTTTAACGTCTAAGAAGTACTTGGCCATAATTTTAGTTTTTACAATCTTTCGTCTTCTGATTTGACTTACATAGAATTAACATAAAATCAACTGAAGAATGTTCTGTATTAATTGAATTAATTAGATAGTTAATTTCGTTACTATCGGATATGTTTTCTTATTCTGATTTAAAAAATATCAAGTATATAAGTTACTCGTTAATACAAACAAAGGAGATGTTTCAATTCTAAAGTTGTTTGTGGACACATGCTTTTCTGTTTTCATTGATGCAAGAAATGAACCAACAAAGCGGAGATTATATCCAACGTGATTGCTTTAATTTTTATTTTTTATTTTTTCTTTCTCGGTTTTTTTCTTAATTTTCCGTACTAAATATCATTTCCAAAAAATAGTTCAGGTAGCCTAATGGTATTTTAATATTTATTATTATTAATTTATTTATTCTACTAAACATTTATTAAATGTATAATAATTCTAAATATTCTGTGTATAGTATATATAGTAACTAATAATTAAGCCACATTCAAATTATATCTTTACTTTTTTTCATTTTATATAAGTTTTTATCATTCGTCCCCATCTTGGTGAAAATTTCGATAAAACATTTTTTATGATTTATTATTCGTTATTCATTCATTCATGCATATTTTGATTTCCAACCACCCATTAACCTTCCTAAATCAATGTTTTTATCATCTTGATATAAGAAATGAAATGTCCTGGACGATCTCAGATCAGGTCAGACAACAACTATTAGTAACGTCACTGACTTCAAATTATTTTACAATGGTTTATGGAACATAGTAAACATATGTTTTGACTAAAGCAGGCCGCACACGATGCAGCTTTTGCTGTGCAACTCGATGCAATTAAGTTGCATAAAAAAAGTTGCAAACGACAGTCAGGGCGCACACGATGCAACATTCTTTGCGCCGCCGTTCGGACAACAAACGAAGCACACCACGAATTTGAATGACGTCACTTGACATTACGTTATGGAGACTGCGGTGATGTCCTTCCAAATCTAATATGTGTGATTTACATTAAACATATGAGAAATATTTTTATAATGTTATTAGCCGGTATGTAATCGCAGTTGATGGCAATAATGCGATTCACGAATAACAACTACCAATAGCCAATAATAATCCATTGCTCACTAGAAACAATGACGTCACATGTCATTTCTCGATGGCCTCGGCAGTTTCCGGAAATGGTGAATGAGCGACAATCCGCTTCCGATTTGAAAAATTCAAAAAATCTAGGTTTTTCAAACGCTCTGATACATTCTGCCGCATTAAATTACTGCATTTACATATAAACTGTATTTATGTGTGAAAGAAACTCGCAAGACTCTGATATTCAATGTGTATTCGCTAATCGCCCATCTGAAGCGAAGGAAATATGTTTAGACGCCATGTTTCCCCTTGAGCATGACGTCACGACTGACGTATTCCAACGCTGCACTGTGATTGGGTAATTCCATGCAGCTTCCTTGCAGCTTTCGGAGTTGCAATCCTCGCCTTTGCAGCTTTTTCTCCATGCAACTCCGATTGCAACTTTGTCCATGCAGCTCAAAAAATGCTCTAGGCCAAAAGTTGCACATGCAACTCGGCCCAAAGCTGCATCGTGTGCGGGCTGCTTTAAACATATGCTTTGTAATTTTTAGTCAATCTGATGAAGCAGGAACGTAATTTTAATATTTTATTTCTTTAAGTACATTTATTATTTTAACTAAATGTGTGCAATTTATGTGTTGTTGAAACATTACTTATGTATACACGTAAATAACATTAGCCTTTTGATAATCAATGTAAACCCTGTTAACAATTTATTATAATTATTTGACAGCAGAAGAGATATAAATTCAGTCAATAAATTGCTCATTTTAATAGTTAAAATTTTTTAACATTGTTGAGTATCAGTTATAGGTGGGCGATGTGCTTTAAATATATATTCCTTTTAAATATAAAACACGTCTCATTTATAAAATTGCAATTGTCCAAAAGAATCTGGAAGTCACGTGCTGTCGTATAACAACAAATTGTCACTTTTAATGTTACTATGTAAATCCAAATAAGTGGGCCTCTTATCTTAAGAATTCCCGCCATTCGAATCGTAAAAATGGCAGACACATATTACAAGACATACTGTACTTTTTTCCATCTTTTTATGTATTTTAGTTGGTCTGTGTTGGTTGAAAGAACGGATTCATTTTTGCTGGTTCCTTAAATTAGAAAAAGTAGGAGGCTTGGTGAAAGAAAAAAGGATACACTAACTTATAAGTAGCATTCTTGATTTATTTTTAAAAAGTGTGATAATTATTTCTTTTCATTTATTAGTTAATATTTTGTTGTTACAGATTTGGAAATAGGCTGAAGTTCAAGTATCAGACTTAAGAAAAAAATTAAAAAAAAAAGAAAGTATGAACATTAGGTAAAGATAATAAAAGCACAGAAATATTATTAAAAAATGCAACATAGATCTATGACGTAAACAATTATGTCACAGATAAATCGAAGAACAAGATAAGAATAGAAAAGATGACATAACTGAAGATATCAGCTCAAACAACAAAAGAATAAGATTTACAAAAAAATAGGATTTAAAACAGTGAATTAGACAGTAGATAGCAGAAATACAGTGCGTTTAAACAAAATAAAAGTATTGAATTCAATTCGGGAGTCACTGTAGGAGAAAACAGAAAGGGAATAGAAACAAAAATTACAAATAAAACGTAATAAGGAGGGCAAAGTTGCGATGAAAATAATTGGGTAGTTACTTTTATTCATTTTTACAGGCATTTTTCAAAGTAAAAATGAGAATTTTAGTCTAAAATAGAGAGAGAAAAAAATCTCAAAGCTTAGACGTAATTGAAAGTCTACATATGTTATATCTATATGTAGGCATGCATTTTAAAAATGGAAGCGAAGAATGTAATATATATATATTTATATAGATATATAAAGATATAAAAAATATACTTTTTTTTAAAAAAAAAAGAGCCTTTTGAAAGGAAAGCTAATAGTTTCCTAGAAGGAAGGTACACTTAGAGAGAAGTGAAACATGACTCGAATCACTTACTTCAGTCTTTAACAAATGAATTTTGAACGTACCACTTTCCTATTACTAGACTGTGAGTTCCTGGGTTTAGATATTTTATCTGCAATTACATCCTTCTCGTTTTGAACCTTTGATATTTTAACAAAAAAAATAAAAACAAAAATTCAAGGTCCAAAAAATTTCCAAGGCAAAATAAAGTAATTATTTTTAAAAAATATTAAAAAAAAAATCAGAAATAATCAAAAAGTGCTGCAAATTAACTGAAAATAAAAATTAGTAAAGTCTTCATTTTTATAAAACATAAGAAAAAGCTGATATCATCATGGCTTTTTATTCGGATGAAAATTATTTTAATAATGTCAAAATTCATAAAAACTTGCCAAGCATTATAAAGAATTCATATAAATGGTAAACATAGTACATTTAAAAAAAATAAAATAATGTAAACCATACTTATAAAACCGAAATTTTTAAATTCATTCTTAGCTTTACAGATTCCTTTCCAATAAAGAAATCTAACAAAACTAAAAAAAAACAATAGTAATTGCAAAAAATAATAAATTGTATGGCAGAAGTTCATAGTATTCATGTTATGAAATTAATATCAGACTACTTCTAATTTTTGCTGATAAAAGAAAAAATATTTAAAGAAAAATGCTTAATTAATTGCAAACCTGAAATTAAATTTGAAAATAAGAAAATCGCAAAAGTAGCATTGCATGCAATGGAATCCAATAAAAACTCAACAAATATAGTAAAAGAAATAGTGTAGAAATATATCTTTTCTCGTTAGGCCATTTCAAGGTATTTTGGAAAGAATATTATCCTGTCGTAAGATAATTTAATAAATTTTACAAATTTGCTATCAATTTGTTTGAATAAAAGCTATAACATTTAGAGTAAAGTTAATAATATGAGTTATATATTATAGGTATATAAGTTTATATATACATCAATTTAAATTATTATTTACTATATGCACTTACTGTATATATTTAGTACTACTATTTGAAAAAAATCTCTAATATAACATATATAACATTATGTATGCATAATATTACTTACATATAATTTACTAATACTTCACGTACGTCATTTTAGTATTTAAATTATATTTTTTAAAAATACTGCAAATTTTCGAGAAGTTTTAAATTCGTCTTTTCTTTTTCAAGCATAATAGCATAAAAGGAATAATACAACAAAAGCAAAACTGGTTGGAAGTTTAAACAAATTCTAAAAACTCGTGAATCAAGTAATTTAGTTGTTGTTATAAAAATATATCAATATGAAATCATTTAATTATTACAATCAATAAAAACAATAAATAAAAAAAACGTTTAAAATTTTTTTATTTATTGTTTTTATTGATTGCAATAATTAAATGATTTCATATTGATATATTTTTGTAATAACAAAGAAATTATCTGATTCACAAGTTTTTAGAATTTATTTAAACTTCCAACCATTTTTGCTTTTGGTTGTATTATTCCTTTTATTAAAAAAGAGAAGACGAATTTAAAACTTCTCGAAAATTTGCAGTATTTTTAATAAATATATTTTAAATACTAAAATGAAGTACGTGAAGTATTGTAAATTATATTGCTCTAGAAATGAAAAGGAACAGTTTGCTGAAAGAATTACTTATATATTTATATATATATATATATATATATATATATATATATATACTTTAAGTATATACTGCATGTAGCCTATACCTAGTGTTGAAAATCTGTTTCTTAATCAAATACGTATGATCGTTAATTCCTCATCTACATTTTCTCTGCATTGGTAATTAGACAAGTTGTGAAATTTTGAAAGAGCAGTTTAGATTTCAGCTCGCCATTTGATTCGTGCAACTTTGGCCAGCCTGTGCCATCCATGAAAAGAATTCAAGGGATTGGTAATCAGCCACGAAAAGGAAATGTAATGTCCCCTCCATCGTTCTAAGAACAATTGGAAGATAGTGGAAAAGATTGAGGACCTTTCGAAATAGCGACATGTCAATCTCGCTATAATTTACATCAAAACGAAGACTAAAACAGGGACTAAGTTCAGGATGGCTACCCTAAATCCAAGCTCCACAGCTTCGAATTTAATTGGAAGGTTAGGATCCAGCATTGGAAAATGCAGCAACAATCGTAATCTCTTTGTATAGTGCAAAGAACACCTTGGCTATTCGAAAGAACGGTTTATTGGGAGATCGAATCTCGGTACTTCTTTTCCTGATTGAACGATTGCATCTATGAAGAATGTCAGAATATACAGTATGCTATTCCAACAATAAATAGACGGCGTTAGGAGCGGAGTTGTTGCTTTTGGTGTGAGCTAGGACTTCTAACAACTACGCTTTAACATTCTTGAAACTACCGAAATATTCTGGACTACACAACAGCCAAAGTTAGGGCAGCTCTTTGAGAAAAATTCAAGTTAGCTTCTATGGGAACATCTCAGATGTTACCACTCACTCAATAGCTTAGGAATGTGAATATCCAAAATGGAAATGGCTGCGATATACTCTCATTATTCCTTTGATAATCGTTTGGAAGCCTTCGCACAGGCCCGAGACGCCAAGATTGCGAAATATGAGTCTATAGCGACTTCTTTGCTGAAAAATTATGCTGAGGTGAAGATTGTCCCCTTCATCGTGGGTATCCTTGGATCTTGCAACCCTGTCAATTATTCCTTTCTACAGCTGCTTTCTTCTCCTTCCTAAGGCCGATTAATTCGAAGGCTATGTGTATCTGATGTCATAAGGTGGTCTCGTGATTTCTACACACAGAACATAACTGGTCAGCGACAGTAAAAGTGATTTTTTTTTTCAGATGTTCTCTTGATCAGGTGCATTGAAGGTTGCGTCCGTCTTCCTTCTTTTTGTTTTTGTACTTTTTATATTTTTTATTTTTTTTATTTTTTGGATTTTTGCCCTTTTTGAACAGAGAATGATTAATCTGATGTCTTACCAACTTGCATGAAAGCATGTTTGAGATATAACTCAACTCTGTCAGGCAACTATGGATTGAAATGGGTCTTCGACTGCGTGACTCATCATTCTTCCTACATTCAACAAACTTACAAATTTTATTCTACAAAAAAAAGCTAATAAATTTAATAAAAAAATGCTTCCGACGACTTAATGCTTCATGTAATACGTATAAACCTCGACAATAATTAGAAATTACTAAATATGTAATGTATATAAAACGAATTATTTTGCTCTATCTCATAGATGTAAATAATAAATAGTGCAAATGTTACGTGTATTAATATTTTTCATTCATTTCATCTCCATTACATTATTCAGTGCATCATTGTTACAGATTATTACGCATTATACGTAAAATAATGATAACTAATAACAATCTCGAATTCTTCAATGTGATGAATCGAATGAGTATTATTATAGCGAAAACAAATACAGTAGAATCATCCCTCTCATTGTCTAAAATATTGTCAACTTTTAATGTAAACAATCAACTAACGATATTACTGGTAGAGAATAGTAAAGGACTGGAGTTCAGAGCCAGGCTAAATTACTTTTATACGTACAACTATTCATGAGAAATCTGGAATATTTGGGAAAATTATAACCATTTCCTAGATTACATTTTGATAAATTATCGTGCGCTACTAAAATCCGTAGGATAAAATTACTCATAATTTTCTTTTAATTATTTAATAAACATTTTCCATAAAAAGGTCATTAAGTAGTTTTATAACTTTGTAATTTCTTATGAAACTGCTACAACGACAGGAAGATTATTAGAATACCTCGAATTGTCCTACGAGAAAAACACAACTAATCTATTTGGAATGAGTGAGATGTTAGAGTCTGCTGGGACTTACATGTGGTTCACCGGGTTTGCGCCAGCGCTCCTCGTGTTCGAGCAAAACCTCGACGGCCTCCACATATTCTTCGCTGATGGCGTGCAGCAACGCATCCTTTGTTTCTACGCCGCCCTCGATCAGCAATTCCACCATCTCCAGGTTCTCGTTGTCGATGGCCATGAGCAAGGCCGTGCGGCCCAGGGGGTCCATGCAGTTAACATTAATGTAGCCTGTTTCCCTGGCCCGCTCAAGAGACCTGAAAACAATCACTTGGAATTAAGCACACCACAACAACAGACTGAAAAAGACAATTTGGGCAAATTCACATCTAAAGATGATAACACTTTCAAATTTCTAGGATTTACCTTTATCATTCTAAAGAAAAAAAGAAAGCTTCAAAACATTTAATCAATTTGAACTGATGGTTTTTATTTTTATCTGAATTTTCAATTATTGTTTCCAGCTATTTTAACGATTGCTTGTCGGATTACGTTGCAGAACATAGATTGGTGATAAACTTACTTCAGATTTTAGGAAGAATAAAAAGAAAATTGAAATAATTCACAGAAATCTATTCACTATCTTTGGTTTGAATTGATAATCAATAAATGTAATAAAAATCTTAACAGTATTTGTTAAGGATTTTGAGACTATCTTAACATAAAATCTTACTTTTGCTTGATATCCTGATTATATCCCAAGTTCCTTCATGTTAGTATTTCAGAGATGATTATAACCTCTGAAATATTTGGATGTTTATGTGTTTAACCTATAAATATTAATATCCCTTTTTTCTGAGGTGTTCTTTAATTTTTCTGAAAATCAGTTATTTATTTTTCAGCCACAAATATTTTTTGTTAAAAATTAACAGATCAAATTTAATGAAGTACTAATGGGTTTCTTTTACAACTTATATCATTATGTTTTCATCATCTAGACCACCGGTCGGCAACCTGCGGCCCATGGGCCGCATTCGGCCCACGAGGCGACTTGGAACTGAAATATTTGTACACAAATCTTGTAGGTTTACTCAGTATACTATACTGTAATGACGTATGGCCCAAGTGCGGCCCGCACTAATTCCCACGTTGAATATTTGGCCCTCTTACAACAAAAGGTTGCCGACCGCTGATCTAGACTATTATCTAGATGAATAAGAAAAATTAAAATGCATAAAATTAAAATTAAAAATTAGAGGTTAAATTTTTAAAAAGTATCGACTAAACTTAATTCGTTTGTACATTACAAATATTGTGAGATTTATTTTATTTTCAGTCTTTAATTCATCTCACACCGTCAATAACCCATAACATGGAAAATAAAAATGGTTGGAGCGAAACTTCAAGTATCCCTCGAAGCAAACAATCAGTTCACCCATATCCTGAATACCTAATGAACTATTACATCGCCTATATAAAGACTGAAAAACTTTGTATTTTGTCTCTTGTACCTTTGCTTGATAATGTTAGCGGTTCTTAGCTAACGAAATCGATCGCTTTGATTGTAAATGTTATTTTGTATTAAACATGTGCGTTGGCTTTAATTTTATTTTCATTTAATATTGTGAGATATTGTATCGAATCTGTATTGTAATGTCGTGAAGAAAAGACAATTATTTTATTTAAATAATTAATTATCTGTTTCATTTTCTGTGAACTTGTAAAAATCTTATATGAGGAAAAATTCAATTTTTATTTTAATTAAAAAAAGACACCTGTTTTCCAAAGCTGGGGATTTGCACATTTAGCACTGCTAAATTTGCATAAAAAGATCGTAACGTCATTTTCCTTATAAGGCAATTTTGACGAGATCGATCGCTGATTGACTGAACCAGGAACTTGTACCACGTGATTTTTGCATCCGAGAAAGGCGGAAGAATTGTAATAAATGGGACTGTTTTTGCCAAGAGACTCACTCATAGGGACACACACAGTCACACAGAATACCACAAATCGTATCTTCGTATTCGATCATCCGACCATTCAGAACGCATCAGAGAGTTTTGTCAGTGATAAAGAAAGTTAATATTAAAAAACTCTCACCTCTGAGTACCAAGGTTCGGTTCTCATGTGGATTTCGTTGATGGTGGCGATCCATGCTGGTCAGGTTTTCCCGGGGTTCTCCCATTTCCCTGCATTTCTCACACCTTTCTCAGTCTTTCTCTCCGTCTTTCCTTCTTTCCGTAGGATAGCATCTTTCAGGTCGCGGTGCTCGGCTGTCAATCCACCCACGCTCACCACATTGCATTACATTAGTATTAAAAAAACTCACGGGGCACTTGTGGATGGATAGTCCTTTTTACCTCTATGCGGCGGCGAGCGAGTGATTACAACGACAGAGTAGGTAAGTGTAATTGGTTACGTTTTTATTAACTTGCCAGAACTTTACCCAGCTAATGTACAATGTAGGTCTCCAAATCAACTAGGTAAAACTAAACAAGTGTTAAGGCTAGGAAATGGAGACCGCCTAAAGTAGAGGCAGTAGTTAGGAACCATCGGAACTAGCGCCAGGCGTGGAATAGGTTTTAGACTTTGCTAGGACATTATGTTATTCTCGGAACAGGAGTGCGGTAATTGCTCGAGGAATTCAGGAAGAATTCTCGACATTCCTATCTGTAGACTTGAATTCAGACAGCTTACGAACTGAGTAATAACCGGACTTAGTGCAGTGCAAGAGGCGCTTATTTGACCGGCAGAAGAAAGCAGAACGCTATCCATCGAAACTCTACGCCAGCAGGAGGGACTCTGACTCGTTTCCGTTTATTATTATTGTTGTGGGAGAATTTTAAATAAGTATCTTAAACCCAGGTGTAATTGATTAGGTTATTAAATTTATCAATTCCTCTTATAGTCATTACAGTAAAACAGGTCAAACAGTTAATTAATTAAGGTATTATCCGTTAAACTTGGTTTAATTTTGTTCTAATGGCAAACCAAAGATTGTGTTAGGTTTAAGAGTTTGTTATTCCTGTGTGCTAAATACTATTATTACAATATGAGAGCGAAAGGAAGCTCTAGTTATCGTGTATCCGACTATGATAACTTTGCAGGATGTGACGAAAATAAATGTTTAAATGTTCTAAAAAAAGGATTGGTGTATTTTGCATTATTTGGTCGATACAGCGCAGGTTCTCGTCGACCCCTACCCCCGGAGGTAATTGAGCAAAGCTGGACAATCCTGACGTTTTGGATTCCCTGGATAAAAATTCAGGTTTTTGAAAGGTTGTTACACGAACGAACCGTTACGTCACAATATATATCTATATATATATATATCGGATGGCCAAACTCAAATGCACCCTATTCGAGTTTAGCAAAAGCAAAGATTTCAATCAATCATTTGCAATTTAGAAAATTTAGAACGTAAAGAATATAAGAATAAAATTAACTTATATTACTAAACAAAATAGCCGGAAAGCATTCTGAAATTTGAAAAAACCAATACAAAATTCAGAAAGCTGTTTTTGAATTTTGTATTGGTTTTTTCAAATTTCAGAATGATGTCCGGCTATATATATATACTGTATATATAAAATAAACATCTCTGTTTTTGCATTTTCCCATTTGGTATATACTTGTTATTGATGTACCAATATCAAGTATATACAAAGTATATGAGTTTTTAAAGATTTAATTTGTCTTTTTTTTTTTAATAAATATATACATAAACACTCAAAAAATTTAACTGAGATGTAGCCTACATACATTACGATAAAGTAGGTCTACATACAAATATCTAGAGCTATAACAGTTTGAAACATTAATTTTCTACCAACAGTTTTTCGTGACAAATTGGCATATAATTTCGATCCAGACATTTAAGATTATTGAATCTTCTTAAATATTAGGATTTAACATAACACTTAAGGAATAATGAATGGAAACAGTTCAATAGACAAAAAGAAAACAAAAAAATATGGTGAAAAGTTTGGTGTGGAAATCTCTCGATCAAAGTAGAGGACAAACTAAAGATTCTTTCAGTATTTCCAATTAACAGTTTTTTGATGTAATTTTAAATTATTGAGATACGGTGGTACATAAATAAAAACATGTATAGTTAATTCTCTGTTTTTTAATTTACCTGCGGACAGTGGCGAGATCGCCGCGCTCCACCGCTAAGAGGAATTTTTTCTCCTCCAGCGTAAGCGCGGCCTCTGTTAAAGGCCGGTTTATGCTTACAGCTGGCCGGGCTGGTAAGCACAAGGATTCCCCAGCCTCGGCCTGAGAGTCGCCGTCCTCGTCGTCCATGGCTGCTAGCTAACCGCCCTCAGTGAGACCGACACGACCGCGTCCGGCTGCTGGCTACAACGGACAACCATCCACTGGAAATGAAAAACACAATCCCATTAGCCACAAAGCAAGAAAAGGAAGTAACATTAAAATTACTTTATTAATATTAAACATGTAGTTATTATTAACAAATCATTATTAGAGAAGCCACCAGGTATTAAGACCAACTTTAAAGCTTTAGCAAATTAAAAGGTATCAGATGAATAAATGCGAATTGATAAAGTCAAATATTTTAATGTAAAATAAATTTATTTAAAAAAAAAATTTCAAAACTTTTCAGTCTGATGTCAAAGAAAATAATAAGATAATCCTCCCAATGTATTTTCAGATAAAGTGTTAATAATCCTCATTCGTAATAAAGAATTGTGACATGAATTTATTTTTAACTGCAATTAATCTTTTTATGAGTTAAATATATTTTAGTCTCAGCCTCTTTAAACTAAGAAATGGAACGTACAATATATAATCTATAACATTTCATTATGTCTTTAAGCAATATTCAAAGCTCAGTATTATAAAGGAAGTACAACTGTTAAATTCTGATATTAATAATACATTATTTATGTCTTGCATTTTGTTTAATAATATTTAATAATATTACTCAGGAAAAATAACTTAGGGAAAAAATAAATACCCAAAAGTAATACTATCCCTGACTATCACGGGGACTAAACCCGACTCCTCCACTTCGAGGTATCTAAGCCACTGGATCATCAGACTCACAATCCCGGTTATAGTTGACATCAGTCAACAATAGTTATAGTTGAAAATTGTAGTTTATCCCACTGCTACAACAATAGCATTTGTAAATCAAGTAGATTATATGAATGCCTTTCACTCATGTTTCACTCCTCTCCTGGGAACATGTTTTTCGAGTGAACATTACTTGATGAATTTTCGACAAAAGACAACTAGATCCCCTTTATCTAGTCCACTGATGAGGCATGCCTCAGTGAAATTTGTAACACGTCGCCCAATTCTCATTTCCTCAAAATAAAAACTAAAAAAGTGATAATTATATTTTCTGAAAGTATCAAAATTGTGGACGCAAACCTCATAAGTAAATATTGAACTTATTGTATTCCCATACCTCGTATGTTCTTCCCGTCCTTGACGTTCGAACTCAATGCAACGTGAGGATTGTGTTTCTTATTAATATACAAAACCGTTTGACTCTACATAAAGATGACAAGTAGGGGCATGATGCTTGTTGAGTTGTCAAGACAAAAAATAAATCCAAAACAGCCAGATGCACCAGAAATTCAACCTGAAAACAACGTTTTCTCAAACGACGGTGAGTAATAGCAAAACTTGCGCTTAGCACGATTGAAAGATGGGTTTGTTTACATTGGAATAATAGACACTAAAACAATCTAAAAACATATGAATATTTATCATTTAGTGCCATATTAATTGACATGACAATCTACAATGTAGGAATGTTATCATTTAGTGTCTGGTGAGACTCAATCGTAGGCCATGAACAAAACAGTTAGTTGACTCTCGGGTATGTGCTGGTATAAACTTTTCGTGCGGGTCAACCCTTTTCATTTGAAAAATAATGTTTTTTCGGATATTTTGTAAAACAAATGACGGATTTTGGCATTCCAATAGAGCATTTTGAACGTTTTTTCATGAGCTTTCGATTTTTGCCAGTCTCAAGCCGATATTCGCTTGAAAAAGCTATAACATCGAATGGGAAGTATCAAGTTTCAACAATAGATGTGGAGGCTGTGCTTCTCAGTCCTAAACTGAATGCCTCGGCATTATACTACAGAACCAAGTTACTGGTACATAATTTCAGTATATTTGATAATGCTATTCATGCTGTGCAGTGCTATTTATGGCATGAGGTTGAAGGAGGCATCACTGCTGACTTCGCATCGTGCATCATTGATTATCTCAATAAGACAATTACAGCTCAATGTGAAGAGTGATGGTTGTGGATACCAAAATCGCAACTGCTATCTTTCAAACGCCCTAGTCCAGTTTTCTGTCAAGAAAAATGTGGTAATCATCCAGAAGATTTTGCAAAAAGGTCACATGAATTATGCAGTGCAATTCTATTCATAGTATGGTGGAAAGAAAGGTGAAGAAATCTAACATAATTGGACCAGTTGTTTACGTTGACATTATTGCTTCTGCATGAGAAGAACCGTTTCATACGAAGTTGAGTATGTTCAACACAACGTTTTTAAGAAGTACTAGTCACTTCAGGCATACGTTTCCATTAGGCCTCGATCAAAGGATAAATGGTTTCATTAACAATAAAAAAGTAGTTTGCTAAAGACGTATGTCGTTTTATTCAACTGGAATTCTCAAACCACATAAGATCATTTAAAAACATAAACCTTGTAAGTGACACGTTTAAATTTTGAATATTAAAACCCAAACCTCGTAAGTCTCTCCAAATTATTAGATTTTCAGAATTAAAAAAAAAAATTACTTAATTAGTTTTAAAAAGGTTGCTGGTTAATGTAATGCATTAGTAATATGAGCAAAATCTAACCTCGCAGCCTATTTCCTAATTCTCCAGTTTCTTTCTTTGCTCTTCCTGTAAAGTTTTGGTTTTGTGACTTACGAGGTTTTAGGAGTAAGGCAACGTTTTGCTTTTTATATATTTTTTTTCACTCCTTGTTTCGTGATATAATAAATCTTTAAGAGCAATCAATATTTATAAAAATAATTGAATTTTATATTAAACCAATTATTTTTATAATTTGATTTTCATGTATTCTTTAATTCGTTGAAGCTTCAATTTTTATCGTTTTTTTATTATCCTTTTCTGCACATGTGAACTTTGTTAATTACTTTTTCTAGATAAAATGTTTGTAATTCTCAGTCGTTAGGCCGTCAATCAGTCCTAAAACTCTAAGTATGTGAGTGACTATTTTTCTAATTTGTTGACGTCAGGGAAAAGTGAAAAAAAAGTTGTTTTTGTAAATAGAGAGATGATTGCTGACTACTGGAGAAATGTGGCATCACTTTTTTTTTATTCCTCCGAACTTACTGTGAAATAAATGAAACAAAAACTTCAGTCACTGTTGCATGCAGACTTTGACGATAGAAAGCGAAGAGTTGAGAACTGCTGTGTTTGTAAGTACCTGGGGAACAGTAAAATCTTTGCCGTCCTGAGAGAACGCACGAGATGGAAAAGCAGAACTAAGTCAAGCCAATTCGTTTCCGGAACCAGCACAGTAGTTACCGCTGTTGCAGTTCCTTATCCTCTTTTAATATTTATAATCATACAGTCAAAGGACCACGAATTCTGCATAAATTAATCAAATTAATTTTAGCTGTAAAATGTTACCGAAAAAAAAGTTTTTTTGAAAGTGGAATAAGTTCATTTCGAGTAATCATAAGTAAAACAACTTTCTAATTGATTTGTCAAATTACTGTATTGCTTGGAAATTAAGTTCATTATGCAATACTGACGAAGATTAAGCTCTTCTTTAAGATTAAGCTCCAATGCGAGCATGCGCATTGCGAGTTCGCTATCTTATCATTCGCAATGATATGGTTAAGCATTGTTCAATCAGCTGACAACAACATAAATGTTATTGACCACAAATTTCTATTGTCGTGTCATTCATTTCTTCCAAACGACAGAGATTTTGGAGTTGTGGAAATAGCATTAAAGAAAAAGGATCAATTATGTACAGCTCATGACTATTATAATACAATAAAGAGTTACTAAAAAAAAATACAGTAGAGCGTCGATAATCCGGACAAGAAAAATCCGGAGCGTCGATAATCCGGATTCAATTCCGGTGAAAAGTTCAAAAATCTTTAACAGATTTTTTAAGTGCTCTGACAATGTATAAACATGTATATTCTTTCATTAAAATACATTATAAGTTCATATTAATTAATGGTTTTTATTTATCTGCTCCAATTATTTAACCATTAAGTGAATTATTAACGGTTTTAGCAAGTTTTCTTCTTGTTATGAACTCAAAACTACCTTTTCTCTTTTCGAAAATCCGAACGTTCTGATAATCCGGACAGGGTCCGGTCACAATTAATCCGAGTTATCGATGCTCTACTGTAGTTTCATTTTGTATGAAATGAAACGAGAAGATTATGTCTCAACCAAATCTCTAGAAGAGACAATATCAAATGGAAAAAAAAAAACGGATGGAAAAATTATACAATGGCTGAAAATATGCTGGATGAGGTTTAAAAGGGATTAACCGCACAAATTTTTTTACAAAAAAGTATGAATGAAAATGCACCATTTAAAGTATTATTTTTATTTGGAAAACAAGGAAGACCCAAACATCTCAGCTAGATTACTATGTTGCCACTGTATAAAACGTCAAGACCTGTAATAAAAGAGAAATACAGCGATATGATGAGTTTACTGTCTTGCATACTACCTATTTACCATGAATACTTTGCTATGTTAACTGTAAAGGTAAAATAAATTAGAAAATATATATATTTTTGCATTTTTAGTTATCTTGACGAAGTAATTATATTTTACACTTGTTTATGTTTTTTAAATTATTATTTTTTACATTAAAAACTTCAGTTCAGTAAAGCCAATATGTATAACAATGTGGACTTAATTTTCCTCATGTTTTCATTTCTTACAATATATTATTATTGAAAGTGTAATAAGTCCATTTGGAGTTAAATAATCGTTTATTTTTTTTAACAATTGTAATAATCATTATTATATTGTAAAATTTAACAAAATTATAGTGTAAAAAACAACACCAAAATTGATTAACCTTTGCCAATATTTTTAAATTCATTCAAACGCTAACCCTTTAATATCTCGATATACGAAAAAATGGACTTATTCCACTTTCAAAAATAACGGTTCAAATGTAAGTACTATTATTTTTTTTTATAAATGTCATTCAGAGAAGCTACGAACCCTCCCATATAGACATTTGCTTACAATAGCATATTGTATCTATTGAAAAGACAATTCCTCCTAGATCTGCTCATTTTTTAATATTATTTCAATTTGTGTTAGTTGTGTGTATATTTTTATTAATTAATAAGGATTGATATAAACAATTTATTCAATTTAATCCTTTTGGTTTTTTTTATTCTCCTATTATTTAAGAGACTTCTCTTCAAATTGTTTTATTCAATTCAGACTTTATTAGCTACCCATTTGAGAACTATTGTGATTGCGACCAAAAATCGGTAGCTATTGCATTTGTCCTGTCTGTCCGTCCGTGTCTGTCCACCCCTAAGAATTCAAGAACGGTAGGTCGGATTGACAAACGGATTTTAACATCGTGTTCAGAAGCCGAAACAATGTAGGAATGGGGTATTTTCAAGAACCAACGTCCCCCCCTCTCAAGTTCGAGATATTTGGCATTGTTGGCATTATACCCTTCTAAAAACTCCCGAAGAAAAGGTCAGATCGATCAATGGACTTCACAATCGTATTCAGAGATCAAAACGACATAGGAATAGGATATTTTCAGAGGCCCCAAATGTTCGAGATATTGGCATTGATTTCATGGAATTCCCGGTATTAACTTAAATGTCAGAAATGCAACCACCTCATTTCAGTTGTAAACTATAGCTTGATGGTTAAGATTTCGGACTCATATACTGAAGGTTGTCAGTTCAAACCGGAATTTTTTTCCTCTTCTCTTAATTTTTTTTTTCTCAATCTCCGCATGCTTTTTTTATTTCTTCTTTATTTAATCCTTACGCTATTCTACTTCCTTTTTATCATTATTTTTTTTTTACTGTACTGAAACAATTCCTATGAATCGACATTGTAGCTCCCTTTTGTAACTTGTACTCTTCGATGATTTTGAAAAAATTGAAACAGCAACAACCAAGCAATGACAGAAAGACTCATGGAAAATATGTTGCAATGACTTCTATTCAATTGAATTTTTTAGTAACTAAATTTGGAATTGACTAAACACAGAAATTACGTTATAGGTTGCAATTTCATCTATTGACTTTTGTCCAAAAAACGGCTCCTTGACAATCTCTCTCAATGAAGTGACACCAAATTAACTACTGTATGTGTTATTAAATTCATATAGACTAATTAAATTTTAAAATTTTGACGAAATCGATCAAAAGAAAAACAATGAAACAATTACAATCTCTTCAAATTAGAAAGTTTCGAAACTTATTTTTGAAAAATGATTTTGATACATACAAACATAGCATACAAGGAAATATATTATTCATTTGTAACTTTCATTTTAGCAATCTTATCTACTAGAATTCTAATTTGAATTCTAATACAATAGTACGATTAATAAAACTTAATAATAATAATAATAAAAAGTATATTAAAAATAATATTAATAAAAATAAGAAGAAGATTTTATCTTGTTGCAAAGAAAAATTGTTTCAAAAGAGGGATGGCGATTTTTTTTTTATTGTTTCGTGAATTATTTTTTTCAGAAATAAGATCTCGTCTGTCAAGAAATTGTGATGAATCGGCACGAATGTCAATTACAATAATTTAACCCCATATTTCTTTTTTTCACTCTGCTTTGAAAAAAAAAAAAAAGTTAGAGCATTCTTCCTTATCTTGGAAGTTTACTGTAATCTTAAAACTTAAGGGAAAAAAAATCAGCTTAAAAAAAAAAAAAACCTCAACAAAAAAACCCTTTAAACCTTAAATTCCTATCAAACAACAGCAATCGATGGGATTTCTCTTTGGTGGCTTGTGTTCACACTTTCCAATAATGTAACTTTTCATTGGTAAGAAAAAGCTAGTGATATTTCGTTTCAGCTCCAGTGGTGACCTTTGTGAACAGCTGTAAGAAAATTGTCAGGAAAAAAAATTGCCTCAGAGAGAAGCAAAAGAAAGAAATAACCTAACGTGAAATAAACTGCAGACAGTCTCGTTGCGTTTCTGGTTGCGTTCAAGTGAAAATGACATTGCGCAGATCTCTCCAATCGAATTTGGACTTTCATTATTTCAGTCTTGTCTTTCTTCCATCAGATAATGAAAGTTAGCAGATCAGATGAGGGCTGGCTTGTATTGGTAACATTAACTTAGAAATTTGAATAGAATGTTTTTGGGTAATACAGAACTTTATTTGAAACTTCTAATTCATACGTTTCCTCTTTCAAAACTTAGGTGTCTCTGTCACCTACAGCGAAGACTGTAAGGTATGATTTTCCCTCTCCTCTCTCTTCATCCTTTTCTTGTGCAAAAACTGCAATAGATCAAGACATAAAATTTGGAAATGAAGTTGCAAACAAAGACAACTTTATTGATTCGAAGAACGATTTCTGACAATCATCAAATTTACCAAAGTTTTGAACTTGAATTTTCATTGCTTCATTTACGCTATTCTTCCTTTATTTAAACTATGCTAAAATATCATAATCATTCTTTCATAATGGTTAGAGAACTTATCATAGAAATTGTTAGAAATTAAAAATAGCAACTCAAATTAACTTAAAGCAGTAAAAAAACTTAGGTGTATTGTATTTCTCGTAGATGTGGGATTTTGAGTTGTGTTATTAGCGATTCAAATGCATCAACACTCCACCTAGTGTCCACATTGTGAAATTAATGTTTGGGATACGACGGCATTTCCACTATCCGTGCTATGTTATAAGTTCTCTTTTTTCCAGATTTTTTCATAAAGAAAATGACTGAAAATTCAGAGAAAGGTAAATTCTCCGTTTTTTTAATACTATAGATTTTTGTTTTACTATATATTTCATTGTTTAACTGTATGATATTGACATTTAAAAATAGTAGCGTTAGCTTAGAATAATCCACCGGTCAATACTATCCAAGATTTACCAACAACGGACAAGTTTTTTTTTTTTTTTTTAAAGCATTTTCATAATTTTTACTGTGTGGTTAGCATCATAGACGCTGATTTAAATAATTAGCCAGTGCGAAGTGCTATTACTTTTGCTGTATTGTTACCCAATAGGGGAGTATTGTTAGGTTTTTAGTTCTGGGAATGCTTCCACGAAATATGGATATAGGCAGTCAGCCACGAATGACGCACACGACAATGGTATCAGAAAGAGTTCGATTCTTCATTCTGCTGAAGAAAAACTCCGATACAAGCTCCAAAACACTGATTTTAAAATTCTAACGGAAAAAAAAAATCAGGAAAATACGGCGACATTACCGTTAGGCTTAAGATGGCGAAAAGTAACACCTACGTCAAGTCTCTGGAAGATTTCGATTTTACCAAATCAGCGAATTAGCCGAAATGGATCCGAAGATTGGAATTGTATCGAGAAGTTACAGATCTCGATAGGAAATGGAGAAAGTAGCAGATTGTGGCGTTGCTTTATCACGTGGGGAAATGGCTCAAGAAATTCACGACTCTTTTAAACTCGAAGGTGAAGATTGGAACAACTACAACAAGGTAGTAGGAGACTGAGAAGAAATTCATTTTAGTCCGGCCGATATGTGAAAAAAATTGGAAGAATTGTGCCTTTAATGAAAGAAGCATATAACTTGGGGCATAATTACATACTACATATATTAAGATTTAATTTTGGATATGAGGCCATCTCAGATTTCCCCTATTTCAGTAATGGCGGACATTCAAAATGGCGGCCTCTGAATATATTTTAAGTGCGCCTTTTTATTATTATTTGATAATGATAATAGCCTACTATATGTGATTTTACATGAATTGATGCTGTAAATATGTATGCATGTCATTTGTAAAGGGTTCTCCTGTAACTTGTACCCGCAGGGCTCATCAAATCACAGCCAGTTGCCTATATTTACTTACGCAGCAGACTTACTGTGACTACAGCCAACACATAGAGCATAGCAGTCAAGTTAAGTCATTTGAAGAGTGATGTAAAGAAAGAGTTGAGTTTATCCCCAATTTAGATTCTGTATTATCGTTCTAAAACTAGAACTCCTTTTGTTGACTTTTGTTAGAGCAATACGAGAAGAAGATTTTCGGCTCTAAGTAGAGGCGCTATCTAGTATTGTTCCCTGGTTCTTTTCTCTTGACCATACTCACTATACGAGATGGATTGCTGTCCACTTACGTGACATGATTTCACTTAAACAGAATCAACTTGCCACCTATGAAGAATTCATGAAAGGAAAGTTTGTCACCAAAAAAAAACAAAAAAAATACAAGTAGGGCATTCTCTGCTATTGCTATTGAACAGGCCCATGAACAAAATAAAACATCAGTCAAAGATGATGGAAGAGCTGTAGGCATAACAGAAAACTCAAACGCTCTGCTTCGTTGGATGGTATATGGACTGCTTTGGCCCGCTTAGTTGAAAAATTTAATTCTACCAAGACAGAGAGACGGGAAAAAGATGAGCGTCGCCGAAGATAACAAGCATTTACAGATGGCATTTGCAATAGAAGTCAAGTCTCTGACTCATGTAATGCAAGATCTGGGAAACCCATTCAGTGAAAACAGCTCTGATCTTCTGGTATTTGATAGCAGAAATATCGTACATATGGCTGTTTCAGACACATTGCTAAATATAAAAAAACTGGAATTGAACAGTATGAGTTATATGTCAGCGAGAGGCTTATTAATAAAACTAAACGTATATCAGATTCTATTAAGCGAAATAACCTGTACCTCTTCAGCAGTCCTCCAGTGAAAAGTCTAATAAACAGTTACAGTTGACATCACTGAAGAATGACTGCTCGTTATTCTCAAAATTGTACATGGCATCACAGATTTGGATGAGTTCTTTAGACACGAGAACCGAGCTTATTCTCCAGCTGTCGAAGTTGAGGAGTCAAAGAACCGGAACAAAGTCAGCTTTATTGACTTGTCTTGAAGGACTTGCACCTACTAGCACTACCAAACCAACAGCAGAAATTACAATCATTGACGGTGCTACAATCGTCAAAATGCTGCGACCAGGATTGGCAATTGTAGCAATGATGCAAAAACATTTGAAGATTATGTTAATATTGTATTCATACCCTACATCAAAGCTCAGATTCAACATGTAAGAAGGATAGATATCATCTGGGACATGTACATGATTAACAGCTTGAAGAGTGACACACGCAGCAAAACGGGAAAAGGTGTTCGAAAACGTGTTGAACCAAGAAGTTCACTTCCTAAAAACTGGGAGGAGTTTCTCTGGGTTGATGAAAATAAGACTGACTTGTTCTCTTTCTTAGCTATAACATTAGCAGCTATTTCCACTGACAAGCAGGTGATTACCACACTTGGTAGCGATGCTCTTACTATAAATCGTAAAGATGTCTTAGGACTGGCTCCATGCACACACGAAGAAGCTGACACTCGAATCCTACTTCATTGATGTGATGCTGTGCAGCAAGGATGTACCAAACCCGAAATACGCACTGTGGACACCGATGTTTTAGTTCTTGCCATGTTATCAATGTCTAAACATTGAGGATTGCTTTTGAAGTGAGTTGTTTTTGAAGTGGGAAAGAACTACCGATCTTCGCCGCGCATGACTTAGCAAGATCTTTGGGTCGTGCCCGTTGTACTGCCTTACCATTGTTTCATGCAATAACTGGGTGTGACACTGTATCCCTCTTTGGAAGAAGTGGTAAAAGGACCACATGGGACACCTGGTGCTCCAGATATCACCGCTACTTTTTGTGGATTGGCTGACAGACCTACTCAGTAGACTGTACAAGATAGGCTGAAACCAATAGAGAGATTTATAATTTTGCTATATGACCGTACTAGCAGCGAGCAAATGTGTTAACGATGCAAGAAAACACCTGTTTATTCAGAAAGGTAGAGCAATTGACAATATGCCTCCTTCGCAAGATACTCTCATTCAGCATACAAGGAGAGGTATGCTCCCGTCACCAAGTGATTGGGGTTGGAAGAAGAAGGTTGAAGGTGGATGGGAAAGATCTTGGACAATCCTACCAGAGGCTTCGCAAGCATGCAGGGAACTCATAAGGTGTGGCTGCAAGAAAGACTGCACGCGACAGTGTCAATGTAGGAAGGCCGCCCTACAGTGTACCGCTCTTTGTGCTTGTGGTGCTCTTATATCGAATTTTGAATCTAATCTATTATCTATTACATCTAATCTATTATGTATAATCTAATCTACTACATAATTATTTAGAATTCTATACAATACAGACAATGCAGTAATAGTATTTCAATTAAATATTCCATCAAACATTTGTTATAAATAGATTATCAATAAATATTTTATAAATAAAATGTAGTATATTTTATTAATAATAGCAAACTACATGCACAAAACAACAATTACTCGCCATTGCTGTCATTTAACATCATCAAATATCATTTAAAAGGAGCACATAAAATATATTCAGAAGCCGCCATTTTGAATGTCCGCCATTACTATAATAGGGCAAATCTGAGATGGCCTCATATCCAAAACTAAATCTTAATATACGTAGTATATGTGCCCCAAGTTATATGCTTCTATCATTAAAGGCACAATTATTTCACATATCGCCCGTACTATTTCTAAAAGAAGTGCGATTTACGAACGCGCCATGTTTATAACCGACGTCAGGGAGAGGATGAAGCGAATGATGAATTCATCATAGAACTACACAGACTATCAAGATATTGTGAATTCGGTGATATTTATGACGAATTTATCCGCGATAAGTTCGTCAGAGGAATAAAGGACCGATAATTGGCAGAAAGACTTCAAATTTTCATAGAGATCTCACACTAGACATGGCTATCCAGATGACGAAGCAATAGGAACAAGTGAAGATTGAGAACCAAAGTTAACTGAATGCAAGGAAAAGTCACAGGAAATTTTCCGAGTAGATATGCGGAAAACTAATGAAAGGAAGTCTTGGAAGAAGAAAGCTCAGAAAACGAACAAGCCCGATGAGAATCAAAGCAAGAAATCCTGCAGAAGATGCGGCAACAGTGCACACCCATTGAAAGAATGCCCAGCACTGAAAGTAAAATGCCATCAATGCAAAATGGAAGAAATCACCTGTTGAACAGGGTGTGGAGTCAGTTGCAGAAGTTCACAACGCAAGACTGAACTTTAAAGTAGATACACGGGCTGAAGTGACCTGCATATTCGAGGAGACTTACAAAGATTACTTATCAGTTGTAAAATTACACAAGAGAGACAGGCATCTCTTAAATGCCAATAAAAATGAATGAAAACCCTGAGGTTCATTAGAGACAAGATCAGATACAAGAAACAGACAAAAAGTACTGAAACTTATGCTGTCTGAGGGCTGGGACAGTCGTTATTAGATGGCGTAATTTGCGAAGATCTTTGAATTTGAAGAGAATGAATGCGATAGAAATGAATAAAACTAAAATGACCTTTGATCCAAAAACGAGATATCCTAAATTACAATATTTAAAGGATTGGGACACGTCAGAGTACCGTACAAGATCAGACTTAGGCTAAACGCAAGACCTTAAGCGTTAACGACTCCTCGTCGGGTGCCGATTTCACTATTGCCGGAGATCAAGGGAAATCTCGATGGAGAGGATGGGAGTTATCTCAACAGCTGAAGAACCGACGGGTTTGTGTGCGGGTTTGGTATTGGTATCAAAACCAAACGACATAATACGAATGTGTGTAGATTATGTTCGACTAAAGCGATTCTTACTCAAGAGAAATACACCAGATGTCTTACACAGAAAATATACTGGGACGTCTAAATCAAGCACAAAACTTGATACCAACCACAGATTTTGACAATGCGAACTGGACGATGAATCCCAAAAGTTAACTTACGTTTATTACACTGTTTGGAAGATACTTATATCGAAAATTACCGTTTGGAATCAATGCAGTACCAGAGATATTCCAAAAACGGATAATGCAAATCTTAGAAGGTCTCGATGCCGTGCAAGTTAACATCCATGATATATTGGTATATGGGAGTACAATATAAGAATATGATAACTGCCTACGAAAAGTTACGGAATGACTTCTGAAAGTTGAAGTTACTCTCAACCCTGTGTTTCGAACGCAAAGAAGCAAGTTCTTGGGACATATAATTGACCGAGAGGGGATTTACATCTAAGATGATCGAGTTAAAGCCAAACATAAATATGGATAAACCAGAAAATACGATCAGAATTAAGAAGCTTATTAAGTTCCATAAATTACTTAGGAAACGCCATGACTGGGGAAGATCATATGCAAAGTTCAAGGTTCAAAGGCATCCACAGCAGCGTACAGGTTGAGAGGAAAACCCCCACCACCCGCCAGCTAGGGACAATGATGATGATGATGAAATTACTTAGGACGATATATTCCGAATCTAGTAACGAAGACCCATCTGCCGAATGAGCCCTTAAGTATCAAGAATCAGTTTAGATGGAGACCACAGCAAGCTAGAGCTTTTGAGATGATAAAAGATTCATTAACCAAGGCATCATTAATAGCTTGGTTAATTCTTAAGAAGGATTACTCCGTGGAGTAGGTGCTGTTCTGAAACAGAAACACGATGACGGGGAGAGCAGATTGATTGCATACGTAAGCAAAAGTTACACGAAAAGTCAGAAGAATTGGGCTCAGATGAGAAGGAGAGCTTTAAAGATTTCATTACTAGAATCACAATGCATTTAGAAACGGATCACAAGCCGCTCGTACCCATCTTCACGATAAAAGAGCTTGACCACATAACACCCAAACTCCAAAGATTAAGATTTCGACTTTCAAGATATCACTAAAAGATTAAGCATACCCCAGGAAAGTAGCTGGGTACAGCAGATGTTCTGTCACGTAACCCGTTACGTGAAAAGCAAGATGATGATGATGAACTTGAGGCCAGTGTCTCTACATTTGTCCAGATGGTCATATAACACTTAAAGAGTTACCGATCCGAAGTTTTCTGAAATCGTAGAAGCTCAAGATCGAGATGTAATATGCAGAAGGTCTCAGGGATACAGCCGTAATGGATGGTCAAATAAAAATGAAATAAAAATTGGGAGTTCAGGGCGACATTTCAATAGAAGAAAGTTTTCTAATAAAGGGATCGAGGTTTGTCATTCCAAACGAAAATTTATCCTGGAAAAGATCCACGAAGAACACTAAGGGATAAACAAGTGCCGCGCAAGAGCAAAATCTGCAGTTTGGCCGTCTGGAATTTCATGGTACACAGAGAAATGTATAAAAGAATGTGATCAATATGTTAAGTAATCTACTAATCGTTACGAGCCATTATTGCCAACGGATTTTCCAAAGAGGCTTTGGCAGAAGAATGGCATAGATCTGCTCGAATTAGACCAAAATCTCGTACCTACTCAATTCAGGATATGTTATTCAATATATGATATTCAAGATATCCAGAAATTAAGCAACTGAAGACTCTAAAAGTAGCTGAGATACTAACTAACCTTAAAGCATTCTTTTCGAGACTCGCGACACCAGAAGGGGTGATAAGTAATAACGGGACACACTTTAGTTCGTTACTGAAGTCTGAATTTACACGATTTGCGTCATTAAGACACATAAGCACATAGTACGACGCAATTGCTTACATTTTATTTCACTTAAAGGAGAAGATGCGCAAGTTACGTAGATGACGCCGCAAGTGAGACTGACATGCCAGAGATTGTGTGAGTGGAGTGAAGCGATTAAAACATAATCCTCGTGCCGGACCAATGGAGAAAGAACCTCTAGTGCAGCATCGGAATGCAGAACACTAGAAGTGGAAGATCTCGTTCCGGACCATTGAAGGAAGGACCTCCAGAGCAGCAGACAAATGAAAAGACAACTTGAAGTGGACTGATTTTGGTGGCTTCTCCACCACAGATTTTGATAGAAAAGCTATTAAATCTGTGGTAATCTTAAAAGATGAAGATGTGTGGTTAGTGCATCATAGACGCTGATTTAAATAATTAGCCAGTGCATAGTGCTCTTGCTATTGTTGCCCGATGAGGGGGTGTCTTAGTTCTTGGGATGCTTCCACGAAACACGGATATATATACTATATAGGCAGTCAGCATGAATGACACACACAAGATCTACCTTTCAGATGATTTTATATAATGAGCTATATCTAAATAATATTAGGTTGAAAATCTTAAATGTCATTTTGGTTGGAAATATTACCACTTCTAAGAAAATAATTTAATCATGCTTTAGATGTATAGTTATGTCGGTTGAAGGATGACTGCTACTGCTTTTGGTATCGACGGGTTATAAGGCTCCGTATTCTGCGTCCTATTCTGTAAGTTGAATCAAATATGGATATTCGACAAGTGATGTTATATGAGTTCTTACGAGGCTTATCAGGAGCTGAAACGAAGGGAAACATATAATGTTTTGATAAGAGCATCTAGGCTTCATAAGAACGAACCACCGGCAGAAACTCCTAAACCGCCTCTTCACCCTATAAAATTATTTTGACTGTTTGGTGATCCAAGGCTGGAATTATCCTTTGGAACTTTCTTCCCCGGAAACAAACCATTCCAGCACAGGTGTACGTGTCAGAATTGACTAAAATGTGCCAGAAGCTAGAAAAGATACAGTCTATATAGGTCAATCAAAGAGGTCCAATTTTGCTTCACGATAACGCAAGACGGCATACAGAAGAAGACACCCGCAGGAAACTTTACGACTTGGATATGAGATTTTGTCTCATCCGTCTGATTCACCGGACCTTTCGCCAACAGATTTTCACCTATTCAGACATATGTACAACTTTCTGAAGGGCAGGAGATACCGCCAAAATTGTGATCTCAGAAAGAACATCGAAGGATTCCTGCAACGCCAATCCTGTCATTCCAACCCGATATTTCAGTATAACTTAAAATACAAAATCTACAAAAGTGAATATCTGGTTGTTTGAATGTCTCTTCCCTATACCCTTCCACTGATTTATTCTCTATACAAACACATTTGCATCCTTTGACCTGTTGGATTTATTTATTTTACAAGCTTTACAAGATATATGTTGTTTGAAATTTTTAATTTGAAAGATTATAAATGAAAAAAAAAACTTTGTTTTCTTAGTGCTTTTAAGATGTTACTTCAATATATGAGATGGATCAACGTAAAGAATTTACAAGGGTAATTTCTCAAGAACTCGAGTAAAAGATGAACGATAAAGGATAAATAGGGTGCTTAAGTTTTAAATTTTCACTACTTCGACTAATTATCAATAATGTTCATTCTACTCGGTTTTGAAATACAACAACCACGTGTTTTGTATGTCTAATAAGATAGCTCTGGAATCGCGTTGTTCGTATACTCTGTAATTACGAAGAGATACTCCTGAAACTTATTATCTTCTTCCGAACTGTTTTGTAATCATATGTGTATTTTCGTTTCCTGTTCTCAACATTTCGCAAGAAAGACTTATAGAATAAACTCCTCCCACGAGTAAATTAAGCAGCGAATGCGTAGGGCACGTGACTGGAAAATTTTATCCTGTTCTGAAAGGCGATTGCAATAATTCCCATTATGATAAAGCCAATTGACGAACTCTTGTTGAGTCACGTTTTTCCAAATACATGTGCATCCGAGAATCTCGGCTGGGGCGAGAAGTCCATTTAATTTCTCCGTTGGATAGAGAAAAAGTAATGACAAAATGACATCGAACCTGTCACTCCCTGAAGCTTGAAATTCCAATATTGAGCGTTTTTCAACTGGCAGCAATGTTCCCAATTTATTAGTTTGAATTGTAATATGTCAGGCAGCGCCTGCGACAGCCGAACGATATTAAAACCTTTCACTATTAAAACAACAGTTAAATTAGATTAGGAATTGATCGTTAAAGATACACCTTTTTATTTAAAAAAAAAAATCCATACATAAAAAATTGACTTTCTGATTGTTTTAATTAGTGTTTTCAGAACGAATTTACATTCCAAAGTAAAATAATTATTGCTGTTTTTTTAAAATATTTATTTTATTTATTTATTTATGTTAATCATATAACATGATTTACTTTATTAAGATATACTCATCATATAACTGAATTTCAGAAGGATATGGTTATATTTCATTTTTGTAAACTTCTAGTTCATACTTTCTCCTTAAAACTCTTTTAATGTTTACATTTATAAGTAAACATTACTCCACACCTTAAACATATAAAAAATATTTAAAATACGTAACCGCAAATTTTCAGAAAGAATTTTGTCTTTCCTTTCTCAAGCTACAAATAAATATAACAATCTCCACAACAAAATAGGAAAACGTGAAGATTAATTTACTTAATACATTTGTAACCTACCACAGTTACAAAACACAAACCATATCCTCCGTTGTTAATTCAACAATACTTCAATTCTTCATATTTCGCAGCTTTGTTTCAAATTAAATTTATCAAATCTTTAGCCAAAAATTTACAAATCTCTCGTTAACTGGTACACATTCATTGCTCTCGTATTCCTAATCAGAATACTTTCTATTACTTTTCTAGTTAAAGTATCTTTTTCTGTGTACAATATTTTTACATTATTATTCGATCTGTGAACGCAATTAAAATAATGTCCAAATATTTCTGATTATCCGACTGATATTGCTTTAAGTAATTCCATGTTCCATTATACATTCCCTAATCGTTCGTTTCCTCTCCCATATATAGAACTTCCTACAATTTTCGCATTCAATCTTACAAACTATACCCATCTCATTTCTCAAAATCACTTTCATTTATATTTGAAAGTAAAACTTTTTTCAGTTTTAGTAATGATAAATTTTATGTGCTTAGTAATTCAAAAAACTGATAACTACGGAAGAAACCAAGGAACCCAAAGATCTCGCACCTGGAGCTGTCACCGGGTAGAGCTGTTTCGTCCTCTTTAGGACTCTTCCGTTGTGACTCTTCCGTAGTTATCATTTTATGAATCATTAGGCACGTAAATTTGTTATTACTTAAACTGTTTAGAATTAAAAGCTTTGTTTTATCCTTTAGACAAATTCCTTTTGAGGAACGCAGGCCAAGGATTTTACTTTTTTTCTATTAGTGTGTGTTTTGCTTTTGTGTGGTTCCGCTTTCGAGAGCGAGAATGAAATTCTGATACGTCCATCTGTCATTGGTGGAGTTTATCTGGCTGATGAGTCCTAAAGCGGACGAAACGGCCGTCCCAGTCTCTCCCCGGTGACAGCTCATGGTGCGAAATCTTTTTGGTTTCTTTGTGCCTTCCGTAGTTACCATTTTGTTTTGTTTTCAGTTTGTTTTAATTATTTAAAGCATAATCAGACTGATAAATCAGAAATAGCTGAACATTGTTTTAATTGAGATCACAGACCGAATAACAATGTAAAAACATTGTACACAGAAAAAGATACTTTAACTAGAAAAGTGATAGAAATTATTCTGATTAGGAATATGAGAGGTTAAACCTGAACAGGAACGAAGATACAAAAGTTAATGAGAGATTTGAAAACTTGGCTAAAAATTTGATAAATTTAAATTTAAACAAATTTGAAGAATTGAGGAGTTATGAGTATTACTGAATGAAATACGGAAGATATGGTTTGTGTTTTGTTACTGTGGTGGGTTGCAGATGTATTAAGTAGGTTAATGTTCACTTTTTCCTGTTATCTTGTGAAGACTCTTATCTTGTGAAATAAATATATTTCTAGCTTGAGAAAGGAAAGACGTATATTTTTTTCTAAAAATTTACTATCAAACGAATGTTTTAAATATTTTAAATATTTTTAAAGTGTGGAGCAATATTTAAAACTTGAGACCAATGTTCAAACTGACATCTCAAGACAAGCCTGTTTCACGCCTGTTTATTAGGCGATCATCAGTTGAGAGTAGTCAGAATGAACATTGCAGGTCTCATAACGGAGGTGACTTGGAAGTTGAATAAGAAAAGCAGTGGAGGTTATATTCATGGAGGTCTCTCAACTGATAATCGTGTAGTAAGCGTGAAGCAGACTTGTCTTGAGGAGTAATGTTTAGTTATATATATTTCATTTTGTTTGTACTGGCTGCTGACTTGTAACATAAATTAAACGAATCCCTGATAGATTGTTTCCTGAAATTAAATTTTACACTTAAAATTGTTTTGTAGCAAGATAACAAGTATTTTAATCCACTTGAAATTTTGCTGCACATTCATAAAAATGAATAAATATTAATAAAAGTAAACTTTCGAACACTACTTTTATGAACTGTGACAGTATCAGAACGGTCTTGAGAACACTGATCTCACCTTGTTCTATTGATTGCGTAACTGATACAGTGGGCAGAAGTACAAACTCCGGTACAAAATCCGGTACAATAAGCGAAGACACAATATCGAAGTAAAATTACTTTGGTTTCAAATGACAAAGAGATGACAGATTCATACCCATTGACGAGCGTCGTGGGTCACGTGGGGTGACGAAATATTGCTGTAATCCGACAAAACCGCGAAAGTACTATCAATTTTTAAGCGATTCTATAAAAATCACGTAACTGCGGGGACATGGATAAAGATACTCGAAAAGAGGGAGATCCTGTACTCATATACTGTAAATAATTGTCGGAAACAATCGACAATCGAGTGAAGTAGTGATCACGGTTTAAAAACGATACTTCCCAAAAGACTTTTGTTGGTATAACAAAAATTCTTGGGCCAATTAGGATTTTTTTAATCATCCTTAGAAATTATTACCTTTGGAATGAGAAATATTGCTTTCATCATCGTTTACAATATATTTTCTACGATGCACAGGATACTTATTTTCCATCCTAGGAAATATCCTAGAACTTGGTCAGTTGGTTATTGCTTTCTTATCTCGCAAAGGCTGTTACAAACAATTTTACATCCACTCCTGGTTGTTTTTAAATTCAGTTAAATAACGAGGAAAGGCCAGAATCGACTGAGTTGTTGATTTGTCATTCCTTATCTTCAAAGAGATAAATAAATAAATTTTCATTCTACAAGCCAGTTTCAGAAACAGTTCGGGAGTGACATCAGGAGTAGGAATATGGTGGCGAGATGGTCTAAGCATCCGTCATTCAGGCTCAGGTTCGCTGGATCGATTCTCCTATCTGCTTTTTTTTTTTCTTTCTCCCTCTCCATTTTTTTTTATTTAATCCTGTTTAAATTACACATATTTTAATTTAATTCTCGCCAGTCAAATCATAAGATCACGCAAAGACTGACCTTTACGATTAACTTTAAAATACATTTGAGGAGACACGTGTGAGCTAGTGGAGGCAGCCATGATGTCAAGTAGTTCGACAACTTAACAACGAATAGCATGATTGATTCCTACTTGTTTGAAAATTTACACAAAAAATTTTAAACACATAATATCAGTACAATCATTCCATATCAGTACAAAATTTTAAGTAATTTCACATCCTGCAAAACCTTTTGCTTGCAGAACGATATTTACAGAAAGATGCAACTATGTTTCAGGCTGACAGATACTGTATAACTTGGTACAGTGGTATCTCTCCTGATCGTTTCTGAAACTGACTTTAGCTTATTTTCTTCCAGAGAGATTACAAAATACAGAATTTCACATTCCACTTAAAATTTTTGTCAAAATTCCATTAAGTTTTGAAGAGTTAAATCGAATTCCTGAGTTGTTAGTAAATAATGAAAAATAGAAAAAAGTTAATAAAAATCACTTTGTTTTATTACTTTAGTAACGACTTTCACCATTTTTCGATAAGTTTGAATCAAAGTAGACTTTCGTTTTTAGAACTAATTAATAAATTATTAATAACTGAATAAAAAAGTTGAGGGTTTTATCCTGTCTTAAAGATTTTTGAAAATTGATTTAACCTCAATTAGTTACAGCACTTCTGATTTAATTACGTTACAACTGAAGCCTATGGAATTGCAGAATATCAATCGATCCCTATTAATTAAAAGATTTTCCAGGTTTGATTTGCATCAGTCAAGAATCGATTGAATAGAATCAAATGGGGAATATGAAGTGGGACGCACTCGAACATGATACTGACATATTATCTTGTATTTGCACGTCTTAATGCAGGTTTCATTTCCACTGGATGAACTACTAGACTATTGAAGGAAAGAGAAGTTAAGCAACCCTCCGTAAATAATATGTGGATAAAACTGGACACGGAAAAAAGTTTAAAGAAAAAAATGTTTTCAATCTAAACAATCTTTTGCTAAGTTTTGCAGTTGTAGTTTTGGTGGAGAACTTTCTTCAACGGGGGCTGTTTTGTGTATGAGTCAGCCTTAATGGTACGTAAGTTAATGCCATGTTTTTTCAAGAGAACGTTTCCTGTTAAAGTATGGAAAATTCTCCAATTTCGTTGCTCTCTTCCTAACCGGAGGAATTATGAGAACGGTAAACGGTTTTTCGTGTAATGAAGGCCTCCAACGAAGCCAGTACCACCAAGACTCCATTACGGATGTTTACTTGAATAAAAAATAATAATAAAAAGGAAGTACATTTGTTAAGAAAAATCTCTTATCTCGAAAGAGTTTTCAAATCTTAAAAACCTTTCTTTCTTTATAAATAAGTTTGAGATTGAAAAGTGACAACGAAAAATCTTGAAAGCTAAGGATTTATTTCAGTATTAGAATCCTAGTTTTATTTACGTGGTTTAAGTAAAAATTGACTTGTACTTAAATTGCTTCCTACAGAAATAATTCCACAAAAAGCTTGTTTAGAAAATGTTGTCTGTGTATGATTATTCCATTTATCGTTATTGACTATGCAATATATCCTGTTTAAGATGTATTAAGATTATATTTTTGCAGTTCTCTTTCTTTGGCGTCTCAACTTATTCGTTTCTAGTCAACGAATATAGAAATTTTCTCCCAAAAATTTGCATTTCCCAAAAAAAGAAGATAGATCTATGAGATCTTTTATTTAGCCAATAGAAATTATTACTAAGATTCAATTTTTTACTTTCTAGAGAATGAAAGAAAGACTCATGAATTCTATTAGATATCGTAAGTTAACTTGAAATAAATAACATAAATTACGTCAGCTTAAACGTAGGGATAATTTGTTAATATTTATCGGTTAATATTTCAACCTTTTATGAATTTCTGAGCTTACCTTTATGGACAAAGTAAGACTGACACATGAAATTTACAGCATAGTTGTTTTACTTTTACAACTACTATATTTTATATTTCTTTTAACTTTTAAAGAACTCACTATGAATTTTTTAACTCCATTTTGATAAAAATAAGTAGTGCTGAATTATTAGTGCTTAAACTGCAAAACAATTTCCAGACGCCACTTGTGACAAAATCTCTTTTATTAAGGTATAACTTGACGTGATGAATGTTTTATAAAGGTAAGGCAAATGATTTTACAAATAATGTCTGTTTTAAAATATATTCATTGCATATAACAAGGCATTATAGTCGTTAATAGTCTTTCAACTTGTAACGTCATTAAAAAGTAGAAATCGTTCTTTCTAAGAACGATCGGTGATGTCGTTGCTTTTAGGAAAATGCTACTAAAACTAAAACATAGGTAGTTTTGGTGGGAAACGAAACGGAAACGCATTATTTTTCCCGAACGATTTCAATGAGGATGATGTTATTTTTTGTTGCTGTACGACGAAATCTCCAATGAAAGGTTTTAATCAGTTTTTTTTAGTTAGAATGTTGATGACGGCAATGGATGTAGACTAAGTAGTATCCCACGAAGCATAATAGGGGCATTACAAAAACAAATTCCGACATTAATAATAATTGATCTTGTTTCAAAAGTGCATTTTTAATTTATGTACTTCACATCCAAAATTAGGAATCTTCCTGTCAGTACAAAAATGAACTACTTTTCAAGTTTACATGGAAGGAAGGTTTTGAAAATAAAACTTAGTCGAATTATCAAATAAGAAAAAATTATAAATTAAAATAACCGATTTTATTTTAAGTATATATTTTTAAGTTTAAAAGGTGTTTTTAGAATATTTATTATATTTTTTGATTACTGGGGCTTACAGACAAACAATTGTAAAGTAAACATCTTAACTAGTACATCATTCCGGCAATATTTCGTCTTATTTTTCAAAGACTTTATCAAGCCATATATAAAATTTCTAGGAATAGGGAATTACATCTCTCTTACCGAAACTCCAAACGAATAATAATACAAATCAAGAATTTACAACAAGTCTTTTATTAACAAAAGAGAAAGTGAATTCAATCAGGTTATTAAAATTCAATTAACATCTCGTAATTTGGACTTGTTAATTGAATTTTATGAACGTGATTGAATTCACTTTCTCTATTGTTAATGTAAGACTTTAAATTCTTGATTTGTATTATTATTCGTTTGGAGTTTAGGTAAGAGAGATGTAATTCTCTATTCCTAGAAATGTTTGTACATGGCTTGATAAAGTTAAGCAATCCCATAAACAGGCCATGCAGGCCCACGGGAGCGCGGGAGGTAAGGCTCCCAGCGTTTCGAGACCAACGGGACTAGATTGAGGTCGGGTGGTCAGCCTGAGGCCAGCCCGCCTTAACTTCCCGGGAATGAAACCCGGTACCCATTCTACAGAGGGCTGGGTAGATCCTAGGACCCGTTTGGAGGAGAAAGAAGTGTGGAAAAATTCCCGCCCTCCGCCGAGGCCGGGAACCGAACCCGCCACCTCCAACCCGCAGCCAAGCGCCCTTACCCACTCGGCTACCGGGCCCACATGGCTTGATAGACTCTTTGAAAAATAAGACGAAATATTGCCGGAATGATGTAATAGCTAAGATGTTTATTAATTAGTAAATATATATTGACGGTATTTTAAGAAATTGTAAAGTAAGTTTGTAATTTTTGATCGTTTTTTTCTTCACTCTGAATTCTCATGTTTACAAGTTTTAAAACTACATGATTATATCTATATCCTTTATAACTAAGATCTTTAAGAGTTACATAAATTTTTTTAAGGTTTTATACAAGCGTAAAATTCATCTTTTATCTTATCTTACCTATTTGGATTTAGCAAAATAGAATAACATGACAGATTGAAAATAAGGATACGATATGATGTTCGGAATCAGTTTTATAAAAATAGAAAAGTTGATATCACATCAGACACGTTATTTGATATTTGTTACACAACCAGATTCGATTGCTGAAGGAGAACATCTTTCAGAAATCAATATCTGGGAATAAATTTGAATTGAAGCAGACGATGGCAGCTTAACCCATGGTCAGTATCTTTCAAGCACATAAGGAAGATGCTGCAGTCATTTCAAAGTCACGGTGCATATTTTAAACATGTCATCACTGACTTGAATTTGTAATTTTTTAATTGTATGAGTGATAGTTGTATTTACCCTACAATAAACTCTGTGTGGTTAAATTCTGTTTTATTTACATTTCGTAAGATGTTTACATAAAAAAAAGGTAGAAAATCGATTTTTACAAGTTCTAAAAATTAAAATTGATAAATAGAAAAATTGTACACTGATATATTGCAATTACTATTAGCAAAGAAAACATCTTCCTACAGGAACGGAACAGAAACAGAGACTCAGCTGGGAAATGGAAAGGAAATGAGTTGTGAGAGAAACTCATGGAATAATGATAATTTTAGTGAATGATCTTGACTTGCGCTATTCCTCAATTGTTAGTGGAAAAGTAAAACGAATTCAGAATTTAAATAATCTTGAACTGTTGATCTCCAAGTCTAATAATAATATTTTGAATAGTATTTTCTGAAAAACTTTTAAATAAAAAACGAATGTAATGAATGCTTGGCAGACTTTCTCTGCTCGGGTTATTTGCTTTTCTTGTCTGTTCCTTTCAGTCGACGGCTTTTACATAATTAAGGAGGGAGTCTCGTTAGGAATCCATCATTCCATAGCGGAAAAGAATGTCGGCAATTAAGGTTTAGTAACAGAAAAACCAGTTTTTTCCTTCTTCTTCTTCTTTTCTTTCTGAACCTCTGTCAATAGGCAGACTTGAAAGATCGTTTTCCGTTAATAGAGAGAACAAATGAAAGAAAGGCTTAGAGTTGGCAGCTTTATTAGCGGCTTCATTTTTACGACGTTCTGTGTTGTCTAAATCGATTCACAGAATGAAGCAACTAATACATTGTTGAAAACAGTCTATTTACAACGAGATTTCATTCCAAAATTACAAAATAAAAGTGAAAGTGTTGATTTTAAAGTACAATTAACATTTTGATAACATGAACTTGATGAAGACATTCCAATACCAATAAAAAGATTCCGGTAAAGTGTTTTCATTGTTTTTAATTGTGAATTTATTGCATTAGCTCTATTTTTATTAAAGTCAATAAAAAAAACCCACAAAAAGTAGATTCTAAAGTTTAATCTCCCTATTCAAATTTTAGCATCGAATGGTTAAATCTGAATGGGAAGTTTAGAATTCATCTGGTACAACTACATCAATGGTAGTAGTACTGGAGGGTCTTATGGAAATCATTAAAATTGCGGTAGATAATACTAGCAGATAATATTATCGGAAACGACGATTGTTTGCGAGACTGATTATCGCTCGCTAAGTTTCCGTTGAACGTTAGTCACAGGAATTAAAAAGGCCCTAAATTATCTTTTCCGATCAGTAATGCTTCAGATTCAATGAAAACAATGAACCCAGCAGACTTACGTATCACAAAGGTCAGGCCTCCTGTACAGCAGATATAGCAAGTGCTTTACCCAGTAAATACCGGGGCAGCGGAGATTCTGGTCTTTAGACCTTCCTTTGTGACGCCAGATCACCTCATCTATTGTTACTTTTTGACGCCTACTTTAAAATGTTGCAGCAGAATAAAGAGTTTTCCTGTTCGGTAAACGTCATCAGCGGCATGTGAATATCTCAGTAAATACACGAGATCCCCGGATTTATCTACGATTGGATACTGATTCCTGAAGGGTCCGCAACCACCGTAAACATTAGATAAGCTGCTCACCAATTGAAGGTAGATGGTAAATTGTATCAATATAAGAACAATATAAGAACTTCTAGGCGTCAATGAGTCGACATCTGACTGCATATATCGTATCCAGAGATAGATACAATATGAAATTTTAATTACTTACCGCTAATAAATTGTTTTAAGCTGACTTTTTATTCATGAATTTGCTTATTTCACAACAAATGCCTTTTGTATCAGCTCGAGAAAATTTCATTTATATAGCTTTATTCTTTCTTCGTATTGCGTTTTTTGTCCGTCAGATAGTTTTTGAAATGGTTATTTTCAAATGTAATATAATCAAGGTTAGTAGGGTTTATAAATCTAGTAATCAGAAACAATTAATCTAAGCCAAAATTCTTGACATCACATTTTATTAAAGGTTTTAAAGGGTAGACAAGCGTTTCACTACCCCCAAATACAAAACCTGATAAAATCCTCTAGTAGGCATATCTATAAGATGGAAAGGTTTGTCAGTCAGGCTCTCGCGAGCTTCAATTCCGGGAAAACCTCAGATAGCAGGGCGGAAATGAACTTAAGAAGCATTGTGGGATTGGAATTCTGATTTTGCAATTCGTGGACACGAATTTATACTGCTTCTCTCGAACGCTGTAAATCAAGATGTGATCTCTAATATTCTGTTGCGTTAGTCAGTACTAATCTCGTTAAGTTACTCGTTAAGTTAAATCAAAGGAATATCTGATTTCTTGATCCCAATTTCAAGTACGTTAATATCTAGTAATATCGCTGTAGTATAAAACAAATTTATTTCTGCAATTAATGATATTTTCAGAAATCTGACTATATAAAAAGACAAGACCTGACTCATTCATTCACTGACTCATCAACACCCAGTCCAAACCATTGGACTTAGAAAACTGAAATTTTTAACAGAGGTTCCCTTTACGATATAGACATGGAATAAGGCCGGATTTTTCGAAACTCCCAATTGTTCGGGAATAATTGTCGCTTGAAAGTTTTCTTATTACTAAGTAATAATAATTAGTAGAGACTTCAAATTTGGCATATAAGTAGGTAATTACAAACACTAAAACCCTTTTTCAGGATTTTTCGAAATTCCCACAGGTTCGGGAATAAGGAGGGTTTATTTTTGCTTGAAAGTTTTCTTATTTCCGTAATTATTTCC
>JAFIDM010006943.1:64935423-64956766 GCA_023159025.1 Thereuonema tuberculata
AGGGTTTATTTTTGCTTGAAAGTTTTCTTATTTCCGTAATTATTTCCATAACGATAATTAGTAGAGACTTCAAATTTGGCATGTAAGTAGGTAATTATAATCGCTAAAACCTTTTTTCAGGATTTTTCGAAATACCCCCGGATAAAAAGCGTTGCTTTAAGTTATAAAGTTGAAAGTTTGCTTCCGTTACTAATGTTACGTTTTAGGATTTATTATCGTGACAATGAGAACTACACAAATATTGTTATGCAACACTTGGAGCTAAAATATTGTTCTGCACAACAGCGCTCCATATTCACCGGTGGCGACAATGGAACTATACAAATAGTGCAACAATTGGAACTAAAATATTGTTGTGCATAATAGCGACGGGGTTTTGCGGGTTAGATATAGATTTGTAATGATCAGATGAGTTTTTACGAACTGGGAAAGGTTTGAAGTGAAAAAGTAATGATGTTACAAAATTCGAATAACCTGGAACTAGGGGTGTACACTGGGAGTACGGAGAGTGGATGGGCAAATATGGTTCAAAGATACTTCTATGAGGTTTTCGGGGTAGATATAAATTTGTAATGAGATCAAACCTTTTGAGTTGTTGTTCTTTTTGTACCAACCGGGAAAATTCCAATTGATCTCGCAATTGCAATTTCTTTATCATCCACATTATGACATTTGTTTTAGTAACCCGAGCGAAGAACCCGTCGTTTTGATAGTGTTGAGACAAAGAAGTAAATTTTTCTTGAAACAAATGCCTTGTAAATAATATCATGTTATTGTTATTGCTATAAGAATATTGTTATTGTTATAAACGAAAATAGCTATAAAAACCCTAGTAACCTTGAAAAATTCTCCATGAGTCTCATAAAAATAGATGTGAGACAATATTTTATTTTATATTTCATTATTAAAGGTTATGAACAGAGACATACATAATAAAACGGAAAGATATAGAGTTCTAATAAAATATATAAATGGAGATAGATAAAAATGTTTGCGTTTATCTTTGTGCCTTACTACAAAATCAAATTTTGTATATCTGAATAAATTTGAAATTAACAATATTAGTAATATTGTATTTCCCAAATCAAAGTAATACAAAATTTTTAAAAGAAATTGAAACGAAAAACTTTGATATACTGCATTTAGGAGATGATGAAGATTAAAGATAAAGACTATGCACATGAAGTTGCCTATTAAAAGTGTCATCAAAATTACGTTGAAGTACGTGATAAATTCGGATTGGTACTTTTCATTTCTTTTCTGTATTTCTTATTTTTAAACATAACTTGTAGTTGTCGTTATTTATGATACCACTGGTCATTTCGAAATGGAAAGTATTTGTTTCTTTGTCGTATTTCCAAACAAAACATCCTGGAAAAGATCCCACCTCAATTAACCTAACCTAGTGTTAATTAAAAGGAAAATGTTTTATTTTCCCCAAACGATATCAGGTACCGTAATACGTAAGTGCCCATTTTTATTACACATTTGTAGGGGTTAGTGATGTAAAATTCACATCAGAAATCGATTATAAAATATGGGTTCTGAAGTACATAAGTACCTTTGGATTTACCTTCATTGCTCTTGCAGATTCAAAATTGAGATTGCCTCCGAAATCAGAAGATCAATTACATTACATAGCGTTTGATATCAGAAACCCTTTTTTTTTAATCTATCCTCCCCCTCCTTCTTTGCTTTTCATTTTTGAATGAAGATCGTTGAATGTATTATGAATTATGTACCCGATTAGATTTTAAAGTAAACTTGATTAAAAAATATAGAAGGGATTATAAATTAGGAAAATTCACAATCAAATCGTTGTTGAATATCATCTAAGCGCATTGAAATGATTCGCGTAAAAAATTTCTGTGAAATACAGCGAAGGAAAATACATTGCTTAGTACGCTTTCTATTTATTTTATTTATAATTTAAATTTTATCTTAAATCGTAAATTGATTTTAACTGTTAAGAATTAAAGAAAACAATTCCTGTTTAGTAGATTCAAGATCGGTAAAACCTGGTTAAATCCCTGGAAGACAACATTCGAAGATGTAACCTCACCTCCTTTACTACCTATCATTAAAGTGAAAACATTACGATGATTAACAAAGAATTATTCTACAATGCGGAAAATTCTTAGTGTATTTAGACTTCTAATTTTTTTTCTTCCCAATATAGGATAGGCAAGAAGAAATCAAGGAATTGGAAATTAGCACCAAAAAATTAATTTTTAATACAGTTATTGAAATCATTTTATTTTATGGGGCAGAAACGTGGACAGTGAGTAAGGTAAATGAAAAAAAAAATTATTAACAACTGAAATGGATTACTGGAGAAGATCGGCCAGAACATCGAGATTGGAGAGAAAAACGAATATCGAGATAAGAAATCAGTTAAATATCAGAACAGACATTATAAAAAAGATAGGTGAGAGAACACTAAAATGGTTTGGACATGTGACAAGAATGGGAGACAACAGATTACCTAGGGCACTGATGGACTGGCAACCAGAAGGTAGAAACAGAAGGGGAAGACCGAAAAAGCGTTGGAGAGATAACTTGAGGGAAAAACTGGAAAGATATGGACTGGCAGCAGCGGATGCAGAGGACAGAAACAAATGGCGAGACATTATGAGGAGGACTTTCAGTTGAGGAAAACCTCAGAAATGGGGAAAATCCTATAAAGAAGAGAGAAGAAGAAGGAAATTAGCAGAGCATGCCCAATATCAAGGAACTTCTACGTGACGACAGCTTGGGATAAAATTGCATTGGTCTACATGAAAAACAGTAACACACATCACCTCTGAAACGCTAGTATACTTTGGCAGTGATGAGGCATCGACAAGACCAAATTGTCCAGCAGTTCTTGTGGGATTCTGTGTCATTCCAGAATGAGGTCCATCTGGAGATGAAGAACCGTCATGGGAGGAGATTGATGTGCAGTACTTCTTCCAAGCGAATCCCAAGCACGTTCAATTAGATTCAGGTCTTCTAGGGGTGTAAACAAGTGCAAAAGCTCGATCACTGCATTATGGAACATATTGTTCAACATCTGTCCACGATGGGGACTACATTATGATCCATGAAAACAAAAGTTTTCTTCAAATATTTCCCGGAGGATACAACTGCAGGTCACATAATCTGATTCCGATACTTTTTCAGACATCAGGGATCTATTTGGGATGATGAGTAGATCAGCGTGACCGTCAGCACTAATACCATAACTCCATCATTACTGAGGGAGTCCCTCTCATGTACAAAACTAAATTCTCCCTTGTTTCTCGTTCACCAACACCAGGGATGACTATTTTCTGGTTTTGTTTGAACCATGAAGAGAACAGAGAACAATCGGTCTCTGTTCCAGTGACGATACTCCTCAGTCCACACTCTGCGAGTTCTCCATTTTTTATGCAAATAAAACGCATGTATACGAATGGCCGTCGGGCAAACAGTCCACTATGGTGAAGCCGATTTCGTACATTTTCGGAACTTGACTGTCGTCCTGTGACCATAAGCAGATCCCATTGTGGCGTTGCAATGGAGCAGTAATTCTTTCGCCATCATCATCATCATCATCATCATCGTCTCGATCATCACCTACTGCTATGTATAAGAACAGACCTGTCCTATTCTTATCGTCACTGTTCTTTTGACAGCGGTTTATACAGTCGGTTTATAAGATATGGGAGCCAATATTCTCTGTAACTGTTCAGTTTTCAGTCATTCTATTACTCTCCAGCTTTTGTTTGGTGGAATTAGAAAAATTATCCAGTGATGTAGTAGTCGCAACTGCAACTTTTTTTCTGAACGACTATCATCCAATGAATACAATGTTTATAAACTGCACTGCAGTGTCGTCCTTCTGGATAATAATTAAGCTCTGCTACTTTTCTTAAGTCATTAATTCTTCCGCGGTGTGCTTATTCTATAAACGAATGGTGATATTGATTCATCCTTCTTATTATTTTCGCAATATCCTCTAATTATTACGACCACTGTATAATGTCTTTTTATATGACCTAGAAATATTTATGTTAAAAACTGCTTTTGATTTTCTTAATAAATTTTTAAAATAGTTATATAATAATAATCGTAATTTTCATAACACTTGCAAATTAATTTCTCGGTAACATTTTAAGTGTTTGAATCTTATTTTTAGCTGACTTAAGTAGAACTAAGACGATGTTTATTTATGGACTACGGGTGATCTAACTTTGGCATTGAGAATCTTTTCATATTTTGTTGAGAAATTAGCGCATAAAGGGGACAAAAATTTTCATAGAAAAGCATTAGAAGTTAAACAATGGATTTCAATAGATGTTGTAAATAATACGTATTAATCTTTTTAGCTAATATATTAATTTGCACATGGTTTGGTACGAATAAAGTTAACCTGCTTAGATAACTTTTTAGTTAAAATAATGCTAATGTAATTATTTTTTAATCTATCTTTTTTTCAAATATTGGACAATTTGACGGTTAAGTGTAGATCTTAATTGGAAAATAAATGTGGATTTTCATTTTTGTTGTATTCAAGACTTTAAAAATCAAAAAAAAAAATATTGTAGAAATTTTCAAAAATAAAATTTTAAGAAAAATATTCTGTATGTTCTTTTACGAACTTCTTGTTTTTTTACGACATAACATGAACAGACAATGCTAAAGAAATATCAAAATTCGAAACTTCCCCTACTTTGGTTGGAGATATGCATCCCAGCTAAAGTAGAAGTTTCGAATTCAATTAATAGTTATCTTTCTTTAGCCTAAATTTTGAATCCTTAAATTAACTTCCTGTGAATCAGTAAAAACAACAGACGACAATCAAGCACTTCGTTGAATTTTAAGCATCAATTCGGAATCAAGAATACTAAGAAAAGAATAAGTTACAAATAACTTTCGTAGACTCTATCAAAAACAGTATTTTTTCAGAAGAAATGTATAAGTCGTTCAAACTGACTTTTTTTTAGCAATTCCTAAGATGTAGCTTAAGCTTAAACATGTTTCATGTCCACCTCTTTTGTATACTTAGGCTACAGAGAGTGATTTCTCTAGCCTGTTTCCTTCCTATACAGATCCTGTTACATATGTTGGTGTACACTTGTATGATATCGTCTTTTGGTGATCAACGTGAATATATTACATTACGTTCGCTTGATATTGAAAACTCTGAATAATACAAACTGTTTACTTGCATCTGCCTTGAATTTCGTAACATAAATGAATTATGTAACTGGAAAATAACCATCATATTTCAAGCAGTTTTGAAATTCAAAATTACATTCCATCTTCATTTTCATAAATTTGTTTTCATTTTCTTGAAGCCAAAACTGATGGAAAAAAATATGCAAGCAGAAATTAAATAATCATCCAACCGTTATTTGCTGAGAACCTCATCATCATTGAATATATGAAATGTATATTTAATCATCCGAAGAAAAGTCTTTTAATAAGTTTCTCAGAGCAAAAGTAAATAATGATTGTTGCGTCAAAATAAATAGAGATACTGTTCGTTTTAAAAAGCCAGAGATATCACTGGCGGACGATTTTACTACGAGAGGGGTAATACGCTGAGATGGGCACTTTCATAAGAAATTCTTTTGGACATTTTTGCTTTTAAGAAAAAAATAACGGAGGAGCATTTTTGCAGTAGTATTTATTCTTTCCATAATTCTTTCCCGAAAAGCGCAAATAGAACGTAGCTACTAGTAAACTAACACTACAAAAAAAAAACTTCCTCTCTTTGTTTCTCCTCGCTTCTATTTTGAAGAAATCGAAGGAGACCTGACGCATTCGCAAAAGCGTTGAAGGCTCTCGTTAACAAAACCGAATAGTAATGGATATATAACATGAGATGAAAATAAAAAATTGCTAGGTTTTGAAAAAAACTAAAGTTTGAAGAAATATTTTTCCTTTCTTTGGTTTACAATTTTGAATATATTCTTCGGGACAGTAGTGTGTCACACACAGATTAACATAAGTTTTCCTTCTGTTATTGATGTTAGTGTTTGTCTTTATTTTATATTAAGTCAATAATATAAAATATTCCAAAATGTCCAATTTTTTTCGCAAATTTTATTATTGCATATGGTATTAAAAGCTATCTATTTCTTCTATCTATTCAAATTCACTTTTAAGCATATTTCGCTTTAAAAATTGTGCTATTTTTAAAGCGATGTAAAGAAAAGCAATGTATTCAAAAAAAGCTTAGCAAAAAGAGAGTCAAGATAAAAAAATTGATACCTTTATAGATAAATGTGAAATAGAATTATTAGGTTTTCTTTTGCAAATGTATAAATTTACTTGCACTGAAATTTACTGTTTGTAGATCTAAATATTCTTAATAGGCGACTCAATGAATTCTGGAAAGTAAACATGATAAATTTATAAAGAAATATAAGTCCTAGCAAAATTTTGAGTTGAAACTCCAACGGATTACTCAATTATAAAAACAATTATAAGTATTCAGCAAATGGTTACATTTTTTTCTTACTTTACTGAATTTCTACAGCTCTATTTTTAACATTGCCACATATTTTTTTTGGCAAAATTAGGATGAATAACATATCAACAAGCTGTTATTAATTTCTTTTATTTCTGTAATGCCAACAAAGTAAATGTTATAATAAAAGCGCTGCATAATACAGGAAACAGATAAAGCAGTACAATAATGGCTAAATAAAAGCAAAAAAAAGAACGTCGCAAAGCAGGTAAGACCCATCGAAAATAAAATGCACAAAAAAACTTCTTACTTATTCCTATGGACAAAGAAGCGTGATGAGAAATCTACCATGTTCTTATTATTTACATAAAAATGTGCACTTAAGGAGAAATTCTGTTTCCTTTGCATTGCTTTCAGAAGTAAACGATTCTCCTGAAAATTCCAGAAGAACTAAGGATAAATGCATAATTCCTGAGTATCTTCTCAGAAAATTTCAGATAAGTATTTTGATTAGTATTTTGATCATCGTTCTTATGGAAGCACTGACAGTACAACAATGATGTAATGTTCAGTAAAAAAAATTAAAACCACAATAAAATAAAAAGTCTGCAGTTAGTCCACGTTGCAGAAGAAAGACACATTTTGTGAAGAAAATGTAATTTTGGGATCAGGACAGGAAGATATCATCAGAGAAAAAGCTAAGTTAAAAACGAATTCTGAACGACTATACTTCAAAATGTACTTGCAGAATAATTTCTAGTAGAATTAATCCTAATTCCTTGCACAATCAGTCTAATATATATATTTTTGCAGTGTATAGAATGGATTTTCAGTGTAATTTCAAGGATATCAGTATACAGGTGATTGTCAACAAATTGCACCAACAGCAAACTGCTTAAAGATGACAATCAGATATTAACTTCAGAGTTTAAAAAAAGTAAAATTTAGAAGTTTTGAAGTTTACCATTTAAAAAGTCTGAAATTATTATTGTATACTTGCATGCTCATTTCAGTATGCTCTGAAACCAACTGGATATCAATTCTAGACGTTAGCCTAATTGTCAGCGTCACAATATCATTACCATTAGCGTAGCATCATTACTGCAACCTCCAAATAATTACCATGACTATTCAAATACATGCCATTTAAAAAGTGATAAAAAAGTTTTCGAGGGCATACTATCTCTAAAGTAAAGCTTTTATTTGCCTGCAACCAATTTTAAATATAAAACTTCATTTCATAAACTATCTCTATATTTTATATACTGTCAGATATACAAACTTTTAAAAAAATCAAATTTCATGAAATATTCCCTGGCAAACCTTTGTACTGTTGTAATTTGATTCAAGTTTAAAATAAATAAAAATAAAAGGTTGTAAAACTCTTATTCAAAACTCTAAATCAATCTTTAAAATTAGCTTAACATTTTTTTATGATGGTAATAAACTTTTATAATATTATATTTCTTAGTAAAATAGATAATCATACACTATATGATCAAAAACATCCGGACATCTATCCGAAACCGTAGTCAGACTTTCCTTGTGACCCACTTCCCAGTAGTGAACATTATTATGGGATCTTTCGCTTTTATAACAGCTGTGAATCCGCTGGGAAAACTTTCCACAGGTGCCTGAACTCTCTGCAGGAATTCTTCCAGAAGAGCTATAGCCAGCGCAGGCTAGAATATGGGAGGGTGGGTCTAGAGTGAAGTTGACGTTCTAATTCCTCCCAAAGGTGTTCGATAGGGTTCAAGTCAGGACTCTGGGCATGCCAGTCCATTTCCGAAACCTTATTATCCAACAACCATTCTTTCACAGATCTCGCTTAATGACACGGAGCATTATAAAGACAAAGGTCTTGTAAAGACCTTATAAAGACGCTTACAAAGACAAAGGTCTTTCACCGAAGTAGTTCTTTACCGTAGGCAATACGTAAAAGTCGCCTTTACCCTTCCGCATTTATATTGCCGCGCATTTACATTGCCGTGGTACAAGAGGGCCTAGTCCATTCCATGAAAAACACCCTCACACCTTTTCACTGTTGTCGCTGATCACAGATATCGTTACCTAGGCATTCGCCACTCCGAAATCGTTCCATCAGACCACATTGTACAACGTGATTCATCATTCCATATCACATGTTTTTCACTGTCTGTCGCTCTTTATACCACTTCAAGCAGGGCTTAGCATTCACAGGGGAAAGATTGTGAGCAGATCGACCATGAAACCTCATTCCCCGGACTTCTCGACGAATAATCCTGATGCTGGCTAGTGTGTTAGTACTATGGAGAAACTCAGGGGTGATTGTGTCAATCGATATCTGGCTATTTGCACGAACTATCTTCTTCAACAATAGACGGTCCTGGTCTGTCAGTATACGAGGCCTGCCAGATTACGGTTTTGTTGTGGTTGCGCCTTCCGTTTCCATTTCATCAGATCACAAACAATCACGTCACCAACAGTCGATTTCGGCAATTTTAGAAGGGTTGAAATGTACCTAAAACAATTATTACTCAAGTGGCAGCCAATGACCAGTCGACGTTCAAAGTCACTGAGCTGTGCTGGTCAATTCATTCTGCTGTTACTTCGTATGAATGAGCAGCACGACTCTCTGTCTCCTTTTATACGGGTATGTGACGTCGTCGTGCCATTTATTCACTATTGCAGAGGGACATCCGGATATTTTGGATCACATAGTGTATGTTGTCGGAAGAGATATGCAGGAAGAAGAAATGTATCTTGTATAATATAGGTTCAATTAGGAATTTGTTAATATTTTGCATCGATACGATGTTGTCACTGCTTTGACAAGAAATTGAACCCTCTTCAAGAACTATCAAAATTTCTGATAGATTTTATTTACTGTCTGAAATTCTGTAACAACTGTGTAACAAATTATAAACATAACAATATTCATATGTAGAATAAATAGGTTTGTAAATTAGAATATCACAAAAAAATATTTTTATATTGGATGTAGCTTTTTTTATAACTTTGACGTAAAAATACATCAAATAACTAAAAACCAAATGGAATATATTTTCTGTTTTCTTCTTTGACTGTAGCTTAAATGTACAGGGGAAATAATAGGACAAGAAGCTGTCTTGACGTGAAACACGTTAGGTTATTAAGTAAAAATTTAGAACGGCTCAAGGTAGAATTATGCCAGTACAGTAAAGCGTCGATAATCGGGACTAATTGAGGTTTGACCTAGTCCGGATTATCGACTCATCCGGATTTTCGAATCCCATAGCAAACCTGATATCTACAGTTCTGCAAATTTCAATATAAAAATATCAGTATAGTTTACAATAATATATAATAACATGTAGTTTACAATAACTACAATAACATTGAAAAATTAAAACAAAAGAAAAAACTACTGCAAGAACCTACAAAATATGCCAGCAGTACTGCACTTTAAATGAAAGAATTAAATTCTCGATCCGTAGAAACTTTTTTTTATTTTTGGTTAGGCAATCCGGATTTTCGACGATTCGGATTATTGACGTCCGGATTACTGACGCTCTTCTGTAATTGAAAATTTGGAGTAACTGAAAACTTGAAAGAAATTACTCACGAGATGATTCTGATTATGCTGTGTAGGCCCAGATAGTTTTTCGATAATAAGAACTCTAAGAAATGCTAATAGATTAAGAGAAAGAAATTTCATTCAATTTGATTAAAAAACTCCATCTTCGGATAAATTTCATTTTATTAATGGTGATATTTCGCGGAAATATCATCTTTCCGCTTTTTCAAACCTTTTTTGAACAAAAAGAATAACTTCCATTCCATTTACTGGTATGTACAATACAGACATATTATGTTACACTAATGAAAGACTTTTAACAAAATCAATTATTAATGATTATTATCAATGTATCAAAAATAGTTTAACACAACCAATAGTTACTAACAATATATTATAATTATTATCAATGATAATAATCATTAATAATTGATTTTGTTAAAAGTCTTTCATTATTGTAACATAATATGTCTGTATTATACATTCCAGTAAATGGAATGGAAGTTACTCTTTGTTGTTCAAAAAAGGTTTGAAAAAGCGGAAATATCACCATTAATAAAATGAAATTTATCCGAAAATGGAGTTTTTTAATCTAATTTAATAGAAGTATAAGATAGGATATGAAGTTTATTCAATTTCATTTTTAAGTTATTAAAAAAAAATATTGCTTGAAATAATTAACTAATTCTGTAAATGAATAACAGTAAAGATAGAACGTTCACCAATGTCGAATCAGTCGAGAAAAAGTCGAGAAAAACGCATTCACCTCTGATGTTTGGCTGTGACACCTGCATTCATGTCGCCCTGACCAACAATTAAATTGCTTAAACCCAAAGAATATCGTTGGCTATTACTAGCAACGCCAGGTCAAGGCGATATGGATTGCTGGAAGTGTGTTACCGATCAAGGAAAATGAAAAAAAAAAAGATTCCGAAAGTGTTTGAGTGTCAATTCTGTTGTGACTTTTAGGGCAGAGAAATGTTCACAAGACATTCAGACGAGCTACCGGATGTCCATTAGTTTTGAAAACATCTGTGACTTAACAAAACATTTCCCAGTAAAGTCTCTAGCTTTTAAATTCGGAGAAAGAGGAATAAAGAAGTAATAATCAAAGAACCTTATTGGTAAGAGACGTTCGCAATAAAAATGTAGCATCAGACCTAATAACAATAAAGAACTGAGACAAACATAGAAAAGCTGCTGAAAATTTATCTCAATTATTATTTTTTTTATTTTGAAGATATTTTCTAATTTTAATCTTCAAAAAAATTATGTCAGTATAAAAGTTAAAACGCTGGGACCTTACCTCCCGCGAGCCCTTGGGCCTGCATAGGCCTGTCGTGGCATCCTTTAACTTAACTTATAAAAGTTAAAACCATTTTTCAGGATACCTTAACTAAACATTGATAATGTTGTTGGAACTTTTGGAAAAAACTTAAATATAACCTTTCTTCAAAATCCAACGAGAAATGCCTACCTATATATGATGAAAATAACAGATGTTTCACTTGCAAATATTAAATGCAACAAGTAATCCGTAAGTTAGTTGCGATTATTAGTTGAATCATATAAACATTTAACATTTAATTCGATGTGACTCATTCTCTTATTTTGGAGCCAAATCATAGTGATTTCTGTTGCTTCTTGTATTTTTTTGCTCTATTTGAAAGCTTTGTTTGTTTGTACTAGGTGGATAGTTGGCAAGACATTGAAACATCAACTGGTGGCAATAAATTCTCTTATTGCTGTTTGAGTTTCGAGGTCCCACTGAAAGGGAGCGAGCTTCAAAACTTCCGCATTTATTAAGTTGGTTATGAGCTGATAAATATGGCTGAAGAATGCTAATAAAAACGAATTAACTATTCCAGATTCTCAATGATGAAGACTCAAGATGTGATTGTAAATAAGTGTTTTTTTCCACCAATGCCCAGTTTTGTTCGATTTCCTTGCAGATTTTGAGCTTATAATGGAAAATCCTTGTGTAAATAATCATTTCTAGATCTTCTTGATTCTTCTTTATTCACTTGGTTGATGATCACCTTAACCTAAAAAGCACCAGAATTTTTAGTTCTCCTTCAATATATTTAACAGTCGTTAACTGATAATCCACAAAGAAATGGAAGCAATTGAAAAAAAAACCCAACATATTTCAGCTTAGCTTATACACTCTCTACTTTACAAATAGTGATTTGGATATGCAATAATTTGCAGTTTATTTAGGGAAAGCAGAAATATGTTCTACATAATGATTAATGTAATGCAACAAATCCAACATTACAATGTCAATTAATAAATTATGTTTTATCTTTATGATAGCTATTAAATTATTTTCAACAAGAAGTATTTTGGATAAGAAACAGAAGTTACTTGATATTTTTCAAGAAAACGAATATCGTATGAAATGAATAAGAAAAGTGTAAATAAAAGTAAATATCGATGGCTTAGCGCAAAAGTAGCGAATATCCAATAAAATACAAAATTAGTTTTTTGTGGCGAATAGGTGTCTTGAAGAGCCTTCTTGTAGGGCAAAACTAGCAAATCCTTCAAAATGGCATATTTCCTGGAATTTTAGGACCTAAACTAACGAAAAAGTACCCCTTTTTAAAAACTTAAATGGCAATAGAAGCGAATGTGTATATTCGCTACTTTGACCGTTTCATCTCTGCTGACTGAACACTTTTCTGTGATGAAACTAGCGAATGTGCCTGTATTCGCTAGTTTGTCCCTAGATGACGCCACGTGGTCATTGTCACCTTCTCACCTTCTCACCTTGGATAAATTGTTAATTGAAAAATGTTAGCTTAAAATTACACTATCAAAAATTATCTAAGATTATTCTAATCAATTTCTAGTTTAAAATATCACAAATTGCATGTTACTATCTGTTTTTGTTCCAAAGTTACTGAACAATTAAGTTTCAAAGCGATTTACCGCTTTGGTTTGGCCAAAATGTAAAGAACGGTATCCGTTCCGATTTCCGATCAGATACCGTACGGATATTAGCTGATACTGATGCTAGTATTAGTCAATCCCTAGCAATGAACGTAACTAATAGTGTAGTTCGCTAGTTTGGTCAAGCATTTAAGGAGGTTGTGATGAATTTTAATAAGGACAGAAGTGGCGAATCTGCACATTCGCTACTTCTTCCTTAGATATCTCAATGGCACAAACTTTCTGTAAGATCCAAACTATCGAATCGACCAAAACTGCTTGAAAAATGCAACAATCAAATTTTTAACCCCTGCCATTGTAGTATACCCCAATGACAATATCTGTACGGAATATGAGACTTCCAGGAATTGTTCCTGAGTTTTGAGGGACAGTTCCCACTAAATTAGCTGTTTCTCAAAACTTGCATCTTGGATATTCGCTACTTTTGCGCTAAGCCATCGATACAGCATTGGGTAAGTCAAAAAATGGATTCAACTTGAAAGAAATAATAGGGAAAAAATGCAAATGCCGTTTTGATAATGACTAATAATAATAAAAATAAAAAGTCTAAAGGTAAAATATAATGTGAATAAAGAAAAACTTAGAACCAAATTAAAGAAATGTTATTTATTATGTACATTGAGGGATCACCCAAGGTGTTATTTAATCACGATGTGATAAATGTTATTAAAGAAGCAAAAAATAGAAAATTTTTAAATTTTGGAGATTATCGCCCATATGATGTGTATTGAGACTGCATTAATTCCTTTTGTAATTTGTTTCAAAGACTGAATTTTACTCATGTCATTCAATTCAGACACATTAATCGTTTTCTTTTTATTATTGTATATTTAACTTAGTTTTGTAGACTAAGATTTACCAATTCCATTCTTAGACATCGGCTTAAAGTTGATAAAAATGAAGAAAATACTTAAATGTATTAAGCTACTATTTATTAAAACTGAAAACAAAATTTCATGACAGCATCAGTAAAAAAAATAAATATCTTTCCCTTCCGTAATCAATAAAGAAATAAAGAAATACTTAATACTAATTCAAACAGTAATTAAAAATTAAAAAAAAAATACGGTCTTTTGTAAAATATTTTTTCACTAAAAATTACTTGACGTAATCGAAAATTTCAAATATATCCTGTATTTAGTTGATTTCATAAATTCGAGCTGATTCAGTTTAAAATTATTGAAATTTAAAATAATGTTGGGTATTTTAGTCCGTTCACTATATTTGAAGTGAACCAATCCTTATCGTTTGCTTTCTTCACTAGTGTTATTGCTTGGTTCCTTCTGGAATGTCGTTGCTCTTGTACGCTAAATGTTTTATATTTATTAGTTTCGTTGGTTTTTACAACATCATATTTTTTTTTTAATTTATTTATTTTCAATTTAATAAAAAGTTTGTTTTTCGGCTTACACAATTCTTGTATTTTTAACTTCATCTGATTAACATTATTTTTATATTTTGAAGGCCTATCCGTTTTTTAACGGAAACGGAATATGAAAAAATAACGGATACGCGGAGTATCTAATGCTCAGTCATTCACCATATATGAAGCTGTCACGTGCCTTCACAGATAATGAAAGACCTACAATCAAGTATGAAATTACAAGAAAAGTAGTTTAAAATATTTTAAAACAATAAATTTTCTATTCCTTCCTTTCATCGACTTCGGCCAGCTATGGACCACGGGCTAGCCCAACCTGACAACGTCAGGGTGAGGCCAGGAAATTCCAGAAGGGGGACGAGATTCACATACCGTCCAGAAATAACCCTGAGATAGTAAGTCCCAGGGGAGAAACGGACGAAACACAGAAGAAGAAAGATGAAACATCCATGCTTTCGACCGGGATTTGAACCCGGGTACCGGCACACAGGCCGCACGGCTTCAACTTAAGATATTTTATTAATAATAGAAAGTTGAAGCTGTGCCGGCGTGGTCGTGCGGTCTCAAGATAAAATAATTTAATCCAATTTAATCCAATTTTAATGGCGTAAAAATAAAAAAGAAATAATCATTTTAATATCTTTCTTTATACAGCCTGAGCCATGGGAATTTATGTTTAAAAGGAATGGTTTGGTTAATTCTAGCGAAAAATAATAGTCAAAAGTACAGTCTTAGCAAAGCTATTTTAACGCAGTTTTATATTTCATGTTGTAATTAAGAGTTTAGTTATAAAATATTGAAAAGATTGTCTTCAGTTGGCCATAAATCGCATATGCTGTAAGATTCCAACAACTTGATCGGTTTCTGAGACGCGTGGGTGAACCTTTATTCATTGGGAAGTGTTTGGCAATGCCAGTCAAATGGATAGCAAGGTGAATTTGTCTGCGAAGAGGTCAGCGCTGATAACCTCTGCTCGAAATGGACGATTTCAGTCAATTTGATTAGAATCACGTGGAAAAATCAAGAAGAGCCTGTCATTCGCCTGGCTGCTTGGAACTAGGATTTCTTGATGAGGTAAAACGCTGAAATGGTTTGGAGATCATATCAGGTTTGAAACAAGAGCAAGAACAGAGAGCTCAGAGGAAGAGCAGGGGACTTAGATGCAGTCAACTATGAAAAAGAAAAACGTTTACTTTGGAAGAGAAAAGGCTTTTGGAAAAAGTAGACTATTCTTTTTTCAAAGGCTAAATTTGGAATGAAAATTTTTTATGAAAATTGGCAATATTTTAAAAGAAACTTTTAAAAAATATTTCCTTAAAATGCTTTTAAAATTTCTGATAATAATAGTCTTAGACAAGCACTTAAAAAATATATATATTTTTGGAAGAGAAGATCGATCATGTTTAGTGATTTTCGTTGTTCCCATTTTTCAAATGGAGCTATAGGATTATTATATTCATTTTTACATCAATCAGGTTAGTTTGTGGCTTAAAATAGGATATAATCTTCTTTACCCTACATTTGAGAAAAATGCAGTTAGAGTTAGAAAAAAGCTAACTGCTATTCCTTTTTTTAAAATCTTATTTTTTTTAAATTTTATATAGTTTAAATTAAAATACGTATTAAATATTAAAAATGTCTTAATATTAAAATTTAAAATGTAGGATTTGGATTAAAGATGTTGGATCCCTGGATTCGAATAACATTTAGAATATATTTTTCATTTAGAATATATAAAAACACTACTTCAAGTATTGTTAGTTTTTGACAGCACAGTAAGATAAGAGTATTTCAATATTCCGCCGTCATCTTTTGTCTCTGAAGCAAACTTGTTGAAAATTTGGTTAAAAGATCGCTTGAATAAATAAAGTTGAATAACGGGATTTAAACTAAACATATTTTTTATTTGTAGTTCTTTACTTATTAAAGAAATAAAACAATATTTACAAGATTCATTCATTATTAAATATAAATTTAGAAGTTAAGACCAGACTATTAAATGGACAATAGGACAGTTATTTATTCATTTGTCATATTGAAGGAGCTGTGAATGGGTGTTCGAATTAAGTCGTGATGTAAGTACCTGGCCCCTTCGTAATCTATAAGGGATTCGCAGTGAACAACATCTATTTAGTATTAAATATCAGCATTCTAGTTAAAGAATTTCTGTGTTATTCTAATGTGACGACTTTCGGCTCTTAGATCGATAGATAAAGAAAAGGTACATTAATTCAATACTCTAAATAACTCGATGCATTTCAACATCTTAGAGGATTAATAGAATTTGATCACAAAAACACGATTAGATCAGCTAATTCCGACCTTAGTTATGCACTAAATATCTAATTTTTAAATCCTTTTCTTTTCTATGAAAGTTACGAAAAGTCCATTTGCCCTTCGATAGCTTTGCTTCTCTTGCAATTTATCTATAAAAAAAATCTAATAGGTAATTTTAATTTGTGTTTTCTAGAATTGAGGCCAGTGGTCTAGTGGTAATTCACTTGAATGCAAGCTAGAGGAGCTGGGATCTATCTCAGCGAAAAAAAATCTGGTATTTTTCGCAGATGAATTATCCTCCGGACGGGTCCTAGGATCCACCAAGCGATAAGCGGATGGACGAGATTAGTCTTATCAGTGTTATCTACCTCATTTTTAGTCCTTTATCAACCTCCAACGAATCCATGGAGTCGTCGGATATACCTCTACGTAGCTACCGTTCTGAAATTGATGACATTCTTATACGTCCAATGACATTCTAAGCGTCCTTTTTCTCACATTCAAATTCTTACCATATGATCAGTAGGGAACCCTGCACAATTTCTAATACGGAGTATCATTTTTTTATACGAATAAATTGCATCAAAAATGTTAAAAGACGATTCAGTTCCGCTTCGATATTTATCACATACCGTGAATGCTAGATCAATTCTTTGAAATAGATAACTTTAAATATGCTGCTGAGTATTTTTACAGTAAAGATACATAAAGATTTATAATATACAAAGATTAAATTATATTCTATATTATACATTATAATATATGCGCGTTAGAAAGAAATTCAATGAAAAAGGCATTTCCTCAGGTTTCTGAGTGCTTGATTTAAATTGCTTGTTAGTTTAACTCGCTAAGATTCGGAAACGCGATTTGTAAATAAATTGGTACATAATTTTGCATGTGCTGAAAGTTTTATTGAATTTCGTTAGAAATTTTTCAAAAATAGTTTTCAATTAAAAACAGGTGAAGGTTAGTAGGCAGTGTTTTTGAAAGTCTATAGTGAGGGGTCTCGTAAGTTTGTCTTAGAAAGGTTGTACGTTTTGGTTAAAAAAAAAAGGATATTATATTTTAATCTATATGGTTTTTCAGTGGTATAGGTGTGATAAGTAGCAAATAATTATTAGGAATCTATTTTTAGATTGGTTCTGCTATTCCACTGCTTTTACTTGAACACTTCTTCTTTAATTGTTGATCAATTACTTCAGGTGCGTCGTATTTATAATTGATTGCTAGTTGTTGATGATATACTTCACACCAGAAATACCACATTGATTATTCATTATGGGCGTGGTAGGGTGTCTGGGCGTAACATTTTCTTCTTACAAACTGTCACACCCATTAAGAGTCCCGACAAGAAAATCATAAAGAGTTGGAAACATATGTTAAGGTTAACGGGATGATTAACATGTCTAAAAAGTCATCTTTGTTGAATGCCATTTTGTTAAACTCTTTAAATTATAGACGAAATAGAATCTATTCTGTTTTTAAAATCATATTTATTGACAGTAATGAATAATATGTCTGTATGAGAAAGATCGATAAATCTGATAATAAAACAGTTGATAATGGTAGATTCAGTGAACACAAATGACTGGATCAAAGGAATATTTCTCTTCGTTAAAAAGATTCTTTTTCAATCCTATTATTTTAAGTCAAAATATGAACTGCATAAAGGAAAAAAAAAACAGATCCGATTTAACTGTTTTCTAGTTATTGAAATAATAAAGTTGAGAATGAATAAAGGTTTTTATTTTTATTATATTTTTAGTGAAAGTAAAATTAATTTTTGTTCTAGCAGTACAATAGCCAATGTTTGAAAATAGAATTTAATTTATTAAAATTTACAATTTAAAAATGAAATTTTCTCTAATAAACCCTTGAATTGCATTTCCGCGCTCCAAGTATCAAAAAAAAGACGCACTCCATTTATATGTAGAAGATATCCAAGACAAGTAGCCCACAGGAATACTGAAAATTGAAAGTCACTGAAGAACCTGAAACTGTCTTTACTTCTAAATCATTTTCACTTTGACCATTTTTCTTGAAGGAATAAGAAAAATGATAGTAAGATTAACCGTTTCATCATGTTATACCAAAACTTTTCACAGTGTAGTTTTATTAAAAAAGTCTTATTTGCATTTCACGTTCTAAGCTCTTTTTTTTTTCCTTAAGTAAAAAATAATTACCAATTAAATTAAGACCCTCCTGGATTGTTTAATCTTTGAGGTTTCGTCTGTAAGTCATTTCAATTAGTGTTTTTAATTTGTTATGAATCTATCTACACGTTCAATCTCCATTAACAACATCGAAACGGAAGACGTCGGTCGTTTGACCTTTGACATTTCCAACGAAAACTCCTTTGCGAAACGGACGAAACACAGAGCTTTAACAACAACTTCCATTTAAGATGAAAGCACAGAAATGCACTTGACAACAAAAAGAAATAACTGAAGCAGCCCTTCCTTGTTCGCTATTGTTTAGGTTGAAAATTGCTCAAGTTGTCAATGGAAGGAAATTCAGTAAAGCAAAACCGTCACTGATTAATCGAATGAATGAGTTTTGTTCGTTCATTTAAATTATAAAAATGTTAAAGAACTGTTAAAGAATTTCTAAAATCTTGGACTAAATTTCATTTTGTCACCTACAGATTTATTGTAAGTTTTTAATAGGTAAATAAGTTTAGCGTTAACTTATTTTATAAATATTCGAAATAGTAATAATATGAAAAATGAACAGTTATCCTTTTTCTAATAACGAAAAACAATTTATGGTCAACTCTTATGTAACCTTCATCAATGTCTTTGTTAAAAGAAAGATGTTAAAAATTCCTGACAAGTCAATTTATTTGATTGACATAGTATCTTACTAGCGATTTACATCAGATTTAAGTACTTTATTGATGTTAATTAAATAATGTAATGCAATGTAATGTGGTGAGCATGGGTGGCTTGACAGCCGAGCACCGCGACCTGAAAGATCTATTGTGCTATCTCATGGAAAGATGGACAGACGGAGAGAAAGACTGAGAAAGGATGGTGTGAGAAATGCAGGGGAAATGGGAGAACCCCGAGAAAACCTGCCCACCGCGGATCGCCACCATCAACGAAATCCACATGAGAACCGAACCTCGGTATTAATTAAATAAGTTCCTGAAAGAACCTAAACCTATTTTTCTTAAAATGTTATATTTTTTATTTTCTTTAGTTTTTAGAGTTGTGAAAAATAATTTAAAGCAAGAGACTTTTGGGAATTTCCAAAGGAAAACACATATTGCATTCTCCCCTATCTGAACAGATGACCCCGGGAACTTATAACGCCGATCATATACACTGTCCGGCCACTTTATTAGGTACACCCCTGCTGTGCGCAGAAATGCTGTGTCTCAGAACAACTGTTCAAGGCGGTGGGGGCAGTGTCAAGGTAAGATGAATGTTTTCCTGGCACACCTTGGATCCATTGATACCTCTGGAGGCACGTCAGGATGCTAGAGCGTACCTAAATATCGTAGCTGACCAAGTGCAACCGTACATGGTAACAGTTATCCTCATGCAGATGGCTACTTCCAAAAGGATAATACGCCGGTGCATAAAGTCCGCATTACTATGGGATGGTTTGAGGAACATCACGATGACTTTTGCGGGATGAACTGGAACTGGCTGTTCGCTTCAGGCCTACACCTCCATCAAATCTTCAGGAACTGCGTGACACACCTCATGTCTGCATGGTACACAATACCTCAACAACGTTTTCATCATCTTGTGGAATCTTCGACGAATTCAGGCTGTTTTGAGGGCTAAAGAAGGCTCAACACGCTACTAATGGCCGGACAGTATATATATGCCATTCAAAGGGACAAACTGCGGGGCGCGTTCCCCATACTAAATGAAGTAAAAAACATCAGATAAACATATGACCGGAAATGCATGGTTTCTGAGTTATTCCAATCCCAAGAAACGAAGCCAGATTACAATAGAAACAATGTACATGAACAGTAACTTTATTGGTAGCATTACTGAATTGCTTAACTATATTTTAACGTGTGTGGGTTTCATTTACAAAATTTTGGATACAGCTTACACACTGAGTTAAAAATTATTTGTATTAAAAAGGAAATATATACTTTTAAAACAATTAACTAAATTAAAAAAGTCAGACCAGTTTCTGCTCACTAGCGAGCCATCATCGATGATGACTTAAGACCGATGATGTCTCGCTAACGAGCAGAAGCTAGTCTGACTTTTTTAATTTAGTTAATTGTTTTTAAATGTATATATTTCCTTTTTAATACAAACAATTTTTAACTCAGTGTGTAGGTTGTAACCAGAACTTTGTTACTGAATTGCATTACTAAATAAGTGCCGCCATGTGAGTGAATTTAGCGTTACCAGTCCATCTACAGACATCGCATTTAAACCTAATGGCTGTGCATCACCAAGCATAGTTGTGTACCATTCATAGGCATTTGTCGGCAATTTCGTATGTTTGCATTCTAGGGCAGTTATTGTAGTGCTCTGTAGGAGCCTACCCATGGCAAGTTATTAATTTAGTGAACAGGTTGACATGCTTACTGTCGCGCGAATGGAAATGGACGCAGGACCACGCTGCCCTAGCAGACGGCGTTTCCGGACCGACGACAGCCGACCCTTAAAAACTTTGCTGCATCTTATCGACGACTTGGGGAGACAGGATCCTTTGTACAACCAACTGGAAATCGAGGACGACAGAGAGACGCTCGTACGCCTGACCTGGAGGATCTGCAGAG
>JAFIDM010006943.1:64961766-64989731 GCA_023159025.1 Thereuonema tuberculata
AGTCTGGCTTCGTTTCTTTGGATTGGAATAATTCAACAACCATGCACTTCCGGTCATATGATTACCTGACTGTTTTATTTCACTCAGTATGATGAATCCGCCATTGCAGTTGTCCCCCTATTTTAGATTCACCGTGTATATATTTATATATATTTTAGTTCCATTTTTCTGCGATTTTTCCTGTTTCAAAACCTTATAGTCACGTTGATTTTAGAGCTTTTGCCACAAACTTTTCAGAATTTTTAGGGCATTGGTTGAAATATAAATAAGTATAAAAAAATTCCAAAGCTGTCCGCGGGTTTTTAGGGGACGGTCCTTTGAAGTCGGGCGTGACCTCAAAGTTGTGACATGGGATAACTGCTGTAAATTTTGAGCTTTTCAGCTAAAACTAAGCTTGACTTCGGATGGTAGATTATCAAATTTATTATTATACTTTATTATTAAAATAGTAACAAATACTATTCACAAATCTAAAGGTAACAACCACCTTGGGAATTGTGACCTTTGGGAAATACACTTAATGCGGTAGAGATATTTAGTTTTAAATTATACTACCCAGAACAAACAGCCTAAATTTTTCTTTTTCTAATAAGCAAAAAGTACTTATATTCACAAAATACTTAATTTATCCAGTTAATTTGAGCACGCGCACGAGAATTGGTATCTTATTAACAAATCTTGCTAGGTATCGACAGAAATTTATCTTCGCTTGTTCTTCATAGGTAATTCTCGACAAAGATTCGGCAAAACTTAATACAAAGTTATATCGTCTGTTGTCGAAAAAAATGCAGGTCAAGTATCAAGGTCAATTTACCCGCAGACTATTAGGGACACAACACACATGGACATATTCGAAATATAATTCCTAGTAATAAGACAAAAAGAAATGACTAAAATCAAAAAACAAAACAGTCCTTGTACAGCATCTTTCCCTTTATTTGGTTTCTCTTTATTTCGAAAACGTCACTGCATACTATGTTAGTTTGAACAAGTACGTTTTATCTGAATTTAATATTAAAATAAGTTTGAGTATTATGAATAGAAAAAAAAGGTTACAGTTGTGTAACTTTTTCCTTCAAGAAATGAAAATGATTTCGCTTTTTATCTGAGACTAAAAGTCAAGATATACAAATAAAAAAAAAAATATTTAAGATTATTTTTAAGCTTTATTCTCCTGCTCATTCTATTCTACTTATGATAACAGAAAGCGTTCCATCGGCATTGAGCTTTTTACATTGATTGGGATTTTTTTCATCAAATGAATTTTGTATGGCAATGAAATGAAAGAAAAACACTATTTCGAATATCCAATTTCCAGCATCAATAAATGATGGACAGATGAACAGTTGCACTTAAAGACTGCTCAAAAATATATTCTTATACTCTTACGTAATTGTGAATTTGCAGCAATGTTGTTAAAAATCTAATAAATAAGCCAAAGTATTTATAACCGAATGAAACAATTAAAGTGTAATAAAAAATATTAACATTCTATTAAAGAAAAATTTAATTTTAAGAATCCTTTTCCTGTATTAACTTGAGTTTTTTGGCACTAGTATCAATTGTGCAGCCATTTTTGTTTAATAAGTAGTTTGTCAATAGATAACCACAGATGTAAAATTACAATTTATACCGAAATAGCGATTTTTCTTTTGTAATGAACAGAAAACAGTTAAGCTATCTAAAATATGGCTGTCCAAACGGATATTAAGATCTAACTCTAAAAACTCGTAGCAAATAATATGAATAGAATTAAAACTTGTAATGGATTGGTTTCTGTATTTAGTTTCACATTTCAAACGATCATTTTATTTAAGTTAGTTCAGTGCAATTATTTGCAATTACTTTATTCTTTTCCTTCTATTATTATTTACATTAATTATTTTATTACTTGTAAGAAATTTAGAAAATTCTTTTATAAATTTCAAAAAAGACCATCTTGCATTCAGTTATTTCGAGAAATTGTGGTGGCACCACCTTGTGATCGGATTATAATAATGTGTGATTTCAAAGTTTCTTCATAGAGCTATTATCCTCAACATCAGTGAATATTTTTATTAATTTGCTGACTTTTATTAATTTGCTGAATTTTTCGAAATTTGTTCGTCCAAAATTACTATTAAATTTTAATAAAAGCCACCACATTGGATAAAATTCAAATAAATTATATTAAACCATAAAGCTTTCAACCTAAATCAGGAGGTCTTTTTCAAGACTTCAAAAAGATCTGCTATTCAAGTTGAACTCAAGTTAATACAGCGTAATGTAACTTTCCTTCTGTAGATTCTGAATGCATAAAGAGACTGAATATTTTAACATCTTAGATACAGAAAAAATTAAAATATTAAAATAAAGGACCAGGCACATAAATATAAAATATAGAAAATAATATGAAAACTTCATTACATGTTACGAGGTTATGACACCTAATCTTCAGATGATACAAGGTAATAAGAAAATAATAAGAAGAAAGGAAAACATAGGCCTACTACGAATATACAAGTATAATAATCATGAATTAAAATAACAATATACAATGAACAGATATCAAGTGTACGAGAATTGAATTGGCAGCAACAATGTGATAAAAAAATTAAGGAGATTGTATTGCAACGCGTTATGATTGAAACGTCAGTATTGTAACACTTTTTGGGTTTTATCAATAAAGACTGAAGGAATTTTCTTAAATAATGATCTGTTTCAAAGCCATATATAATAGGGTTGTTCACTAACAATTTATGACCTGTTTTTTGATAACGTGCGGCTGTTAAATATTGTAGGTTGTTTTGTTTAAAATGCTCTCTTGTGTTCTTTCATGCGAATTTTAACTCTACATTTTGTCTCTCCAAAATATCTGCAATTGTTGTCTCCCCTTCACACTTAATGCCATATACAATACCCATTTTGTTCACGTTATAAGTGTCGTGTTTATTGTCATGATTGAGAGCATTTTTTAAAGTATTTTTAGCCTTATGTGCCAATTTTACATTAACTTGTCCTACGATTGGGGCGAGTTTCTTATTTAAATCTTCGTCATATGGACTAGAAATAAATTTCTTGGTTGATTTCTGTTCTCCGCTATTAACTGAATACTTTCTAATTCTGTTTTTCTGCAGTGTTTTAGTAATAATTCTATTAATAAAAGATTCTCCTGAAAAAAATACTATATACCAATGCATGCTTTCGTAAATTTTTAGTCCCTATCTTAAAACTCTTTCTGCTGATTTTGTCAACTTTTTATTTTTCGATCAGAATTCAAAAGTTAACTTGGAACTTAGGATCTGTCAGCTTCCAGGTGGATGGAACAGTTTGTGTGGGTCACTTACGATTGCCGCTCACTGTCTGGTGGAAAGCGAAATACATCTTCAGCACACTGTCCATGCTCGACTGAAACCTTCATCCCACGCCGTTCTCGCATTCCGTTTTCCGCTACAATTGCCGTTACAATGTCTGTGCCAAACTGCGCACCATTGATTCCAGCATCGAAAACATCCCAATCTTCTTGCATCAAACGCTACCGAGCAGTTTGGGTCACTGAACTCTTTAGAACGGATGCAACTTGAACACAATCCCACTCAATACGACTTCACAGTGTCTTGTATTTTGTGGTCGAATGAACTGTTAGAGAATTTGAAAAACTACATCACTTTAAAAACTGTGTTACTTGAAAAAATAAATTATATATTTCAAATTTGCTAAGATTAATTGTGATATTTTTCAGTTTTAGTTACAAAAAACAAAAAAAAAAACAACAACCTTTAGGCTTTAAATGTAAATATGTATCTTAACGGATTTCGAAAGAATTATATCTACATTATTTAGCTGATATATGTATAAAACAGAAAACAAAATTGAAAATTTGAAAAAAAAAAAGAAAAGTTTCCTTCTAATTAAAAAAGTCTCTTTAAACTAAAATGGCGTAGCTTAGTCTTTACCACAGTCCTTTGGAAAATATCCTTCACAGCAACCAAACTTCTTCCATGGGGTAACAAGGGAGCTGCCCTCTCGCTCTTATTAGTTCAGATTCATCATTGAAATTTCAGATAACTTCGGCATTAGTCAATTGGTTTTAATGGGAATTAGCTAACAGCCTACTATTACATTAATTTTGGCCAAGTGCACCAAACTTCAATTAACTTTCATGGCTGCATTGTGGACGTATCTAAAATTAGTGGGGGGGGGGTGCTGCAGCAAAATTTTAGCCTTTGTTTTAAAATTGTGTGAAAGGAAACAAACATGTATAAAAAGAAATTTATCAAGTTTCTGAATAAATTTTCTTTTTATACATGTTTGTTTCCTTTCACACAATTTTAAAACACAGGCTAAAATTTTTCTGGAGCAGCACCCCCTACTAATTTTAGCTACGTCCACAATGCAGCCATCAAAGTTAATTGAAGTTTGGTGCACTTGGCCATCAGTTTATTAATTTATTCTTTGTAATTGCTCTAGAGTATATTCTATTTAGCACAAAACAATGTTTTGAAGTCAAAATTATGAGTAATATTTGATGTTAAAATACGTAAAAATCTGCATTCACTTTATAATTTGATTTACAAAAATTATTTCAGATAGTAACTACCTCAAACTGATATTCAGAATTTCTGCTTATAAAGGCTGCTTGAGTTACTACTACAAAGAATACACATCACTTTGCATCGTAAAAATACGCCATTTGACAGGATTTCAGTAGAAAGCAAGGGGATACATGAAATTAGCGTTTTTGGAAATTTCAAGGTGATTTATTCTATGTATATAAAGAAAAAACAGTTGTAATAAACAAAGAACAATTACATTACGAATCTGTATTTTTTAATAACAGTTTTTAATATTATTATAAAAAATTCTTGTGTTGCATACGTGTGTACGACCACCCAACAATGGAATTTCATAATAATTCGCACACGAGTTGCCAGGCAACAGGAGATTGTGGCATCGTCAACTCAACTGCCCAATTTTCTGACTGTTACAAATGGATTTCAATATTGTATTGCAGGTAGGGGAAGTGGTGGTAATATGGACCACTTTTTATTTTTGACAAAATCTTGAATTTCAAGTGGCTCTAATGTATGAAAATCGTCAGTAGCATTGGTATACATATCGTGTGAGATAAATATCACATATTTTTAAATAAATATTTAAAACTCTTGAATAGGTACAATTATTTAGAACATTCTACAAAAAAATGAATTGTTGAACTGGGGTTGTAATATGAAACAGATGTTAAAATGCAACAATACTTCTTTATTATTGCTATTACAGTAAAAAAATCATTTATTGTTAATACTTTAATGCATTGTTTTGCTTCACATCAATAGAAAATATAGAAACTACAGAGAAAAAGTAAAAATTAATGCTGAACACTTTATAATTGAAAGAAAACCCTCAATTAAAAATTGCAAGTCTTTCATGAGCTAAAATCTGCTGATTTGGTGTTTTCTTGCATTTACCATATCATCTTGACGCCATTTCTGCCTTATTCCCTTCTTTTCCGGTCCTAATTTGCTTCTTGGCATCGTGAGGTAGTATTATGGAACACCTGTTTCATATTACCACCAGTCGCCATATGGAAATTGACTGATCCATTCTCAGTAATAAAATATTAATTCTTAAGTACTGAATACATCATTTTGTAGTTCAGTTAATTAATAATGATATACAATATAAGGAAAACCTCATTCGTATTAATAACAGTACCAGAAATTGTGTTGAATCTTACTCTGTAAAAACTTTCAGGCTTACGAAAACACACTACTTCTTCCCATAACCATATACAACGAAATACTGAAGTTACCTACCTCTAGCTAAAAGGAACACCAGCGATAGAAATTAAAGCGGTTTCCGGATGATATCAGCAGCAACTTGCACAAAAATTGCTGTTTCAAATTACAACCCTGTTCCATTTACCACCTTCTCCCCTATTATTTAGAATTTAAGTCTTAATTTAGTTTTAGTTTCAAGATTTAGTTTATAGTTTACTTGATGTAATTTCTTTGTTTTGTTTTTAGAATAAATACAATATTTGTTTCCGAAGCTTCTGAAGCAATTGACGGGCAGTTTTTTATTTTGTTTTTTTTCGTTTCCTAATTTTTTAAAAAAAAAACGATCGCTTGACTTTTTAATCTCAAATTTATAATATGTATAAGTAGATATAATATTATTGTATTTGAAGGCACTGACATCACATCTGTAGTACTCTCATATTTACTCCAGGGCAACAACTCTACTAGTATAACTTATCAAATTCAATTGATAAAGTCGCTCTCCTCTACGGCGTTTAAGATAAAAATAGTGTAGCTTCTATCCCTCGATGGTATCATAATTTATATTTTTATCGTATCTAGTTTAAATTACTTATTTAAATAATTATTAGTAACATTTCATATTTTTATTTTAGATTAACTACATTATTTTGAAATACTGCTTAATTTTCTTTGTTTATTTAAAAACACTACTTTCAAGGATTTTGGAAAAGCCAAAAGGTCTACTACTGAAATATTATTCAATAAGAGCAAAGAAACATATCCTGAAGGATTGGTTGAATCAGTTGGGCGGTTTGAACATTTCTTTTTGGAACAGCCATTAAATGTCAACTGAGTTTCTGAGGTTCCTACATTCTAACTCTTCAAAACTTAATGATTCAAAGTTAAGGCTATACTTATCTTTTCGACCATTACACGTTTAGCAGATAAATGCTAATTAAAGAATATCTAGCAAAAAAGAAAAAAAAAAAAAAAAATTATTCTGTAATTACGATACATAAGCATGGAGTAATCGTGATTATAATTGAAGACTGCTTTCCAATTCACCTATACAAGGATATGCATTGATACAATGTACAATGTACAGTGCTACAATGAAGACCCTTTTGATAACTATGAAAATCTCAACGAGGTTGAGTTAGTGGAAAATTTAGTTAGTTAGTCGAGTTTAAGTTAGTGGAAAATTTTCAACTATCAATTCTCCGTCGTTATTTCAAATATCCTACCGTCCGTTGTCGTAATTCACATGTCACACATAGTATATTCACTCAATATTCAATATTCCAATGTTTGCCTCAGGCCTTAGGGACCCGTTGGCGCTCAAATATTTTTCCAACTGACAACTGCAGTGGATTCGCTTAATGATTCGCTGCAGGAGTTGAATCAATCGATTCAATTATATTTTTTAAATAATTAGAGGAATAATTGAAAAAGAATAAAGCATTAACTTATGCTAATTAAATACCAATCGGGAACCTTATTAATGGAGGGAGAATATCGCAGTTAAAAGTGTTATCCACCTAAATTGAATTCTGAAAAATTGGTTATTACAATCCATTATTAATAATACATTATTTCGTCAAATAGCAAAGTTTGCAGTAAAAGCAATATCTTCTGGATACAGGTTTATCTATAAATTGTTTTTTACCTATATACTGTTGGCGTGCCAGTTTTCCAATACCCGCATGATAACACCGCACGAAACATTAAAAAAAAAAGAAAGAAAGAAAGAAAGCAACTGTTCAAAAGATTTATTCAAAGATTTGTTAACTTAACGATTGTGTTTTTTGTATACTTGAAGCTCCCTATCTACTGGTCTCAAGTTTATCAAAATCAATAGTTCTTCCTTAACATGCATCTAAACGGTCAATAGTTTTTGAAGACAAGATCTTTTAAGTTATTTGATAACACACAGATAGACAACGAACTTCATCAGATCCTGATCTACTAAAATCAACACGATCCCTGCAAAATCATAAACCTACCTCTGAAAATGAGATAACTTCATTGGATAACTGTGCATGCAATTTATATAATTTTTATATTACTTTTTAGTTTCAATAAATTTGGACATTTTGTTTGTCCTTACCTCATTTTACTGATCCGATATGTACATCGTTTCGTGTAACATCCTTTACTTACTTCTAAAATTTCAGTTTTCCATGATGTTTAGTTTGTTTTAGTTTTGTGATTACAGCTACAGCACAATGACTGTCTGAAGCACAATGACTGTCGAATCAATTTCATTCATAAACCCATTAGTCCTTGAGAAGAGTTTAGACATAGTTCTTAAATGATACATCAACAGAGTCATCGTTATAGCCTCCTTAGCTTTGATTACAAAAAGTTGAAGCACCATGAAGGAAACGTCCGATTTGAATGAAGCTTCTTGTGCAACTATCGTCCTATCACATTTGCGTAGGATTTTTAAGTTTAGTTGTCAAGAAACATTACTGTCATTCCCCATGAAAGTAATGAAAATGCCAATGAAAGTGTCCCATCTTGTGGTCCATTAAAGGGTCCTCAGAATATTATTACACACATTCTCCTTCGTGGGGCTTTAATTTTACATTAGTTTTGCAATCATTAATGCCTCAATGATGCTCTCGAAGAGCCTACGAGCAATTGCAGGACTTCGAGAGAGGCCGCATCGTCGGAGTGAGAGAAGATGGCGGATCTTACAGACGAATCGCTCGCCATTTCGGTTGAGTGATGCCTCTATGGGTAGGAACTAGAATCGATAATTGCGTGAGGCACTTATTCACGTCGTCAATGCTCTGGTCCACCTAACAGTGTGACTGCTGGAGACCATCGAGTTGCTGTGAGGCCAGCCCTAACTGCTTCGACGGCTTTACTTTCTACCATCTAGAGATATGGTATCCTGGACATAGTAACGGTATCTATCCGCACCATTGCTAGACGAACTGAAGACGTTAGGTTTCTCCCGTCACTCATTACGAGGCGTAGAGTAGTACCGTGCCGGAGATATGGTCAGTTCTCGAAAGGTCTCGTACTGTTTAGTGCTTAGTCCCTCTTTTGCCTTATAGCAGCTGATCACCTATCAGCGTATGGAGGAATACTAGATAGCACTCAAATCCTGGCAAAATAGTTGAAAGGCACAAAGCCGTTACAACTGGTGTAAAGGTATGGGGAATCAGTTCTTAAGATTGCAGATCCCCTCTCATAGTGATTCGACTCATGTAGGAGGTTCTGCAAATCGTTGTTTTACCCTTCGTGGCAAGCCACGAGAAAATTTCCCATAGAATAATGCATGTCTACACGCTGCACACGATGGGCTAGGCTCAGTGGTAAGAGAGGCTTCGGTTTCCGTAACAATACTGAACACGGAATGAGATGAAATACCTGTTGCTTCAGCCGCTTTACAACATAGAAATAAAAACGGTGAGTGTTCAGCAGCAGCCATTTTCAGAACGGAAGTACACAGAATAATTAATGCTCAATAGATCACCTTATATGGAGTTGTCAAGTATAATAAACGGACTAAAATTATGCTCCGAATTATGTTCAAATAATTGTTTTTCATTGTGAAATTTGAATCGATTCCAATTCTTTTCATCCACACGACATTCACAAAGTTTCAATGAAATTCGATGTTTTCCACATAATACTTCACAAAGTGTTAGTCCCAAAGTATATTTCAATTAGAAAAGTTTTTAGTCTGTTGTTCTTAAACATACATGCTAAGTTTAAGTTTCAGAAAAGATTGCAGCAGTTCTTTCACGTTCTAGCACACACAGACAGACTGATTTGATCAGTTTTCTAGGCTAAAACATGGAGGGAATTGGCCCATAAATTAAACCATTCCTATAGTGTTTAGGGCTCTGAATACGATGGTGAAATCCGTTTGACGATCCAACCCTCCGTTCGGGAGATGTTAGGGGAAAACATGCACGGACGAACAGACGGACATGACAAATCCAATTGTTACCGATTTTCGTCGCTATCACAGTAGCTCCCAAATAGATCGCTAAAACTGTACAAGAACCTGAGTTTAGCAGATGAAGTAGAGAGAAAAAAACTTGGGAATATTCAAACAACATCTATCACTTGTTTTGTTTAGTTACAATAATTAAAAAAGTTTAGATAAACAATAATACCATATTATCGCTTTAAATGGATGTCTTTCGAATCAGATTCTTAAAGGAAGCTTTAAAGTAAATAATCATTATATATAAAAAAATTTTGGCTGTTATTTATCATAAATTAAATACAGGCATCATTAAATACAGAGTAAATCAAAATTCATTCTTATTGAAAAATAAGAATTCTTCAAATACGTTACAGTTTATAAGTCAATTTTTAAATTTATATAAAGAAAAGTAAATGACATATGCTATGGTCACATTTGAACAAACTGCAAGTTTAATGTTTTGATAGATAATAAGAAAGGTCGAAATTTTACTGATGATTTTTGTGTGAAAATTCTTAAGTACAAAATTACTACTATTATTAATATACAAACTAGAAGAATATTATTTGAACGACTACCCCAAACAATTGGAGTCGAGTTTTCAACAGTTGAAGACAAGTAGATATATGGATAGTAATAGCTATTCATTTTCAAAATTGAATAGTTTAAATATGTCCATGAGATTCATTAGATTGAAAAAGTATTTGAAATAAGTTTTTGAATAAAAAAAAAATAGATTTCAGAAAATCATTGACGGGATGTGTTTATTCAGATGCTTTTATGAGAAGAGAAAGTGACCCTTCCTGTCTCCACCTTATGAAGAATATAATCAGGAATTTGATGTGACAAGATGGCAAAGGATATAATTTAGGTAAATAGAGTGATTCGACGAGTTTTAGTCGGAACAACCCGATAAGAGAGAAAGGCTGTTTAACCCTAAACTTCCATCTTCTTGTGGTGGACGAACACAGCTGAGTGCTCGCAATCCCATTAAGGTCGTAGATGCCCGAGGTCACCCAGTCGGTTAGCCCCTGCTATCCAGTTGAATTTGTCCCCATTTCGACGCTAGAAAAGCCCCTCCCGGCAGACGAAGAGGTCGACATCTCCCTAGAAAACCCCATTAGGTTTCAAAAGCCTCGAATCCTCTCCTATTTTCCACATGATGGCCGAATCTGTCGTGCATGCTTCCGATTCGCCAGTAGTACCACCGTCGAAGAAAATGAGTTGTTAGCTGTGCCCGGCATCAGCTGACTTGGAAAACGTCTCGACTTGTTTAGAGACCAGTTCCTCCACCAATCAAATAAATTCCTGCTTATTTATTCAGTCAGCGACGACGAGAAACAACAACGGCATAACGCTTCTTTCCATTTTTTTCCTTTGTAAGAAAGAAACTCCAAGATACTTGATCTAAAAAAAATCAATAAATGAAAAATTATCCCGAACTAGTGTCTTTTCTCTGTAAAGCATTGAATTATTGAAAATAATTAAAAAATGGATAAATGAATTACAATTTTAAAAATCAATTGCAATGTTGAGGTAAGTTTGAACTGTTATATTAAGTAAATCGACAGTGTGAAGACGATAGTACGTCTATCGTCTATTCTTAATACGATAAATTAATACGATAATTAATAAAGAGTTACGCAAACATCAATTTTCCGTTTCAATAATTGTATATTATCATTTTTATTCATGATTTATGCAGTTCTTGTATTTTTTTGTATTTATTTAATGAAGTAAAAAATGGCTTGAAAAAGGGTATAGGCCCCGAAAATTCGCTTTAATATGTGGTTGAAATGTTTTATTTTATCTCATGTTTTTTTTTTTTTCTAAATATTTTTACGTATCTTTAATTATCTGTTTTTGAAACGATTTCTTTTTGTTCAACTACTGAAGAGGCCTAACCTCAAACGTAAACTTACCACTCAGAAACTTCTACTAAGAAGGACCCATTGTTGATTGTCTATTTTTCTTACTTTAAGCTAGCTAAACAGAAACAATTATTAGATTATTTTATTTCAAATGAAGTAGAATCATTTATTGAATTGGAATTCTTTAATTGAAATAATTAAGTGAAGTAAAATGACTTATGTCCATATTACAGGATTATATCTGCTGGTGTGAATGTTTGTAACATTATGGAAATATACACTATGTCATGTAGCAGCATATTAGTCGGAGTTTGATGAGTCATAATCATTTCAGTTTTATTTTATTTACCAGTTTAAAAGAGCTTTTTTTTAATGTGTGTTAAAATTAATTTAATAAAACGATAAAAACACATAAACGATCACATGCTAAAATATTTAAAAAAATACTTAAAAAATACTTAAAAAATATTTAGCGAAGAGTTTCGTCTTAATTGGAGATTCAGCAACCAATGGGAACCAAAGAGACCGGAAAGTGTGTTTGTGTTTTTATTTTTTTATCAAATTTACCAGTTTACTTATTTTTAAACTATTTTATGTTTATTTAAACGCTTTATTTATCAAAATCAAACAAGAAAATTACACTTGTCATAACCAGCCGTTCGATGTCTCAGGAAAGTGACAGTCACCAATGTTGATTAGTTCTTTTGATAGGCTCCACTGTTTTCTCTGATTATCTTCTTCTTTCGTGTGCTTCTGATATTTCTTCCCATCTTCTAATATCTTTACAACTGCTGCAAAGTAACATGACACAGCCTATATCCGCACGAATTTCCATATCATGATTCGCAGCTTTTAAACAAAAAAAACACTTTTTTCTCTTCTTTTTGTACCATTTTTATCCTTGACGTATGTCTAGTGTTTACAAATAATGTTCTAGATCTTTTGGATTGTTTCAGAATATTTCATTTAATTCCCATCTTAATTTCATTCCAAAAATAGTTTTGAGGCATTTACGCGACTGACTTGATGCTTGAACATCATGTTTTAAGTTAACTTGAAGCATGTCTTTCATTACCTTTTTAGACCGCAAATTGTTTTTTCTTCTTGTCTGAAACTTTCCAATCTAAATTGTCAGCAACCGTATATGTTATTTAATCGTATTTCCCATTTGCACCCATTTCATTTGCTTACGAAAAATAAGCTTAATAAAGACAGTTTTATTCTTAGTGTAAGTATTAATCTAGGCATTATTTCGATAAGTGTTGTAAAGCCGATATCAGCGCAAGAAAAATGTAATGTCATTCTTGATTTTCTATTGCCATAATCACGGTATTATTAATAAAACAAAAACATTATTACGCACTTATGATAATTTTCTACGATTTCTCAGATAAATGTATTTCGAAATGTGTTGAATGAATGTCGTAATAAAGAGTTTCAATTGGATGATGCTTTACGGAGTTACAAAAAAAACGCATTCAATTACAACTGATAAAAACACGAGTTTAAACACAACTACACTCGCGAGCAAAAGTATGGAATCACTTACTTGCAATTGGCTCCGCGCGATGTTGAGTACGAAATAATTAGTTAATAATAATAAAAATGGCACCCTTTGAAAGGGTAAACTGTTAACTTTAAATTGATACCGAATTCATTTGAATCACACCAGCATTTAAGGAGTTATCCCGGATTAAGTGAAGGAGTAAGGAAAACAAGGAAATATGGAAAAATAATGAATGAAGAAAACAACAAAAATTAATTAAAAAAAAAATTATTTGGCCTTAAAATTAAGTTTCAAAATTTTGTGTTCCCTCCCCTAGCCCTAATAACTGCTCGAAGATGAGTCTTCATTGACGTAGTCAGCTTCTGAATCGATTCTTGCAGGATACCTTCCCACTCCTCTATCAAAGCCAATGTCAGCTCATTCACACTTGAAGGAGCAGGATTTCTGGAATGAACCCTCCTCTTCAGTTCATCCCACACGTGCTCAATGGGATTCAAGTCCGGGCTGAGCGCTGGCCAGTCCAATGTGGCGATACCGACTTCTTCGAGGTACTCAGTTGTGGCATGGGAAGTGTGAAAACGAGCGTTATCGTGCATAAGGAGGAAGTCATCACCGATATATCCAGTATAGGGAATCACATGTTCCAGCAGAATATCGGAAATGTAGCGGTCTGAAGTTAGACCGCCTTCTCGTCCCCCACCAGACACGAAAACAAGCTCCGTTTTACCGTCGAAAGAAATACCGGCCCACATCTTACAAGAACTGCCCCCATAAGCCACTGTCTTGGCGAAACAGCACTGCGCAAATCGCTCCCCAGGCCGCATGTAGACCCGACCTCTTCGGTCGCTGCCGTGCAAACACATTCTGCACTCGTCGGAGAACAGGACTCGCCTCCATTGCTCGACTTCCCAATCAAGATGGTGCGAGCAAATTGAAGACGTGCTTGTCGGTGACCTGCCGTCAGTTTCGGGCCTGTGGCAGGCCTTGTTGGAGTCAAATTCGCTTGCTTGAGTCTTCGACGAACTGTCCACTCGCTGGCAGCTACCCCACGAACATTTCTGAGCTCCTGCTGGACGTCGACACCAGTCAAATGACGATTTCGAAGAGAGGTTGACACGATAAAACTGTCATCCCTCACCGATGTGGACCGGCGCCATCCAGATCTTGGTCTCGGGACAAAGCCACCAGTCTCCCGAAAGCGTTTATAAACTTTCGAAACACAGGACTGGCTTATGTGGAGCTTACGTGTAACAGCCCGCTGGCTGAGCACTTCTTGCAATAGGGCGACGATTTGTGCTGCTTCAGTAGGTGTAGTATTCATTTTCGTCCAAAGTCAAGGGTCAAAAGTAGCGGAGATGTGTACGGGTCAACGTGTGAAAGCCGACTGATAAACAAAATCCGATAACACGTGCTTTTATAGGGTGTCAATATGCCGCAACTCGCGGCGCATCAACCAATTGAAACATGTCTTTTTCCTAACTCCTTCACTTAATCCGGGATAGCTCCTTAAATACTGGTGTGATTCAAATGATTTCGGTATCAATTTAAAGTTAACAGTTTAACCTTTAAAATGGTGCCATTTTTATTATTATTAACTAATTATTTAGTACTCAAGATCGCACGGAGCCAATTTCAAGTAAGTGATTCCATACTTTTGCTCGCGAGTGTACTTCACAGAAGCGATACAAGCGTTTATTCTAGATCAGAGACCAAACAAAGGTATTATCTCGCTTTCGTTCTGTACTGATTTCAGGTGCTGTCTAGTCAACGTCAAAACTAAAATTTTATCAAGATATTGACACAAGTACAAATTTAGTAACAGAAGGATCGATATAAAAGAAATAGATTAAAAGAAACTCATGACTATTGGAAAATTAATGTGAGGTACAACATCTAAATTTAATAGCAACAAACGCAATATTTAGTATTGCAATTTTTAACGACTCATTTGGGAGGTATTGTGATAGCGACCAAAATCGGTAGCTAATGCGTTTATCCTGTCCGTCTGTCACACCTAACAACTCCCGAACTGAAGATCGGATCGACAACGGATTTCACTCTCATGTTCAGAGGCCCAAACACCGTAGGAATAGGGTATTTTCAGTGGCCAAAGCCACCCACCCCCACCTTATGTTCGAGATATTTGGCATTGTTTCATTGGCTTTCCGCTATTAGCTTAAATGTTAGAAATGGAACCATCTCATTTCAGTTGGCTTAAGTTTCCGACTCAAGAATAGTAGGTTGTCGATTTGAATCCGTATGCGTCCTTTTTTTTTCTCAATCTCCGCGTGGATTTTTTTTTTGTTTTTGTTTTTATTATTTTCCTATCGTTTTTTAATTTTTTCCCTTTTTTTTTTAATTTACTTCCTTTTTCTATTATTATTTTTAATGTTTTTATTATTAAGGGTCGCCCTTAAATTTATGCTTTAGCAAAAAATTATATTCCCTCGTATTTAATATATTTATATTTAACATTCTTATTAATGAAGTTTGCTAATGTATAGTAATTATAATTTATTTAGATATTTACAATTTGTTTTGTTTTTTTAAATGTTAATCTTGGGAGATTTTTCGGAGATTTTCGGAGATTTTTCTAGCTTTTCTAAATTGAATTTGCTTATTGCAATAAAACGGAATTTCTAATTTGTATTCATATACGTAGTTAGTTAAGTACTTCCCTTAAGAACTTTAGTTCATGTGGTCTAGATCTGGAAATAAACCCAGCTCCCATTTTACAGAGAACTGAGTGAACCCTAGGCCCATGCGGAGAACCTGACCTTCTCTAGAGCAGTAAAGACCACGCCTACATATGTACTCGTACAAAGTAAGTGGGACCTCTCGCTTTTATATCAAACTATATAATAGATAAACTATATAAAGCCGAAAGTTATAAAGTTATAAGTTATATAAGTTAAGTTATAAAGTATTAAAGTTGCAGCTTTTTAGTATAAACATATTCGAATAATCTAGTTTACAGACTAATAATGGAGTTTGGCTTTAAATCGTATTTGGTCTTAAAAACGGCGTTAGATTCTGTTACAATATCCGTTAGAAGTAATTCTTCCCCTGTCTATTTAAAATAGTCGTGGAAATTCTATGTAAACTTTGCGACAACGGAAGTGAAGAGGTAAGTGTGATACAAGGCGATAAACGGTCCACGTCTTAGTCTAAAGTTAGCAGAGTCCTACGAGGCATCATAAAAGGGTTAATTAATGGAGAATTAGCTTTGAACTTCAGAAGAAGGATTCAGAATTAGATCAGAAAACAAAATCTGAAAGGTTGAATGGGCATATTGGGAAAAAAAACAAAGTTGTCTGTTTGTCAACAATCTCTGAATGGTATTTTGTCGAAAACATGAATTTCTCAAAAGAATTTATGGGATTTCGATTCTGTAATTTCGACAAAAACAAAATTAAAATCCAAAGAAAACAAAATGGAAATGGCAACATTATTGAACAGCGGTATTTCACGGCAGCGACCTTTTTAAAGGAATAATATTTTTAATAAAGTAGACACTAATTTCTCAGGAACTGAAGACTTAGGTTTTGATAAAGTTATCCTCAGAATTGATTGATTGTGATCTAAGATGAAACGATTCTTAGCCTTTCACTCTATTCGTCTGTCGGTGGAATTTTGGAAATCTTAGTAACTATTTATTGAAATGGATTACAGGTTCATCTACTGACAGATTTGAGATTTGCAAATAGAGTACAATAGGCATAGTGTTAGAAACATGAATTCTCTTTCTCCATGAAGTTAAGAAAAGAAAGAAATCCAAAAGAAAAAATACACTACTAGCTGCATTCTTCCCTTTAAAAAATATTAAAATTACTGGTAATTTTTTAATAAAAGCGTTTTGTTAAACAGATCAATGTTACTAAAACAAAAATAAATTATTACTGAGCAATCTTCATTTTAGGATACATAAAAATCCCAGTAAGAGATATCGTCAAATTTTAATATTGTTGAAGGTATATTTAATGCGTTTACTACTCATCTGCCCTCAAAGCGAGAAAAGTAGAGAAACTATCTGGAATATAATTACAAGGCTAGATGGGATGTACAATGTAATCATTTTGAAGCTACAAAATGTACAAACGAATTTCAAATTATGAATAATAATTTTAAAATAAAAAGAATTTTTCTCAATACTGGTATAAATTAAAAAATTACGACTAATTTTTTTAAATAAAATAATCATCTTATTAAGACATGTAAAAAATTCAGACTTACATATTTAATATTTATTCAACATTATGCAGCAGAATAAAAGACAAAGATTTTCAAGTCACTGTTCAATTTTAGGGCTGTACTAATGCATTCAGAAATCGGAATGTTGTTTAAAATTTATTTTGATGCTTCTGTACTAGTGCTTATGAGAAATAAAAGGTTAAAACAGGTAAAATGTCAGTATTTGATTGAATATATTTGATTGTTTCCTCGAAATTATTAATATAATAAGACTAAACATGTTATTATTTGATTATTTAATGAACTATAGTCCAACCACGATAACGTGACGATCGGAAGGAACCTCACGTGATTATGACGTATCTTTTTTTCAGCCAACCACAATAAAGCGCCTCAAAGAACACGTCTCTATTAGTTTCTCTCAAAATGTCGCCCCAGAGTATTTTACAGAGCAGTGCTAGAAAAATTATTTTACAGATTGAAGAGTATTTCCGAAAGGAATTGGAAAATGGAGAATTAAAATTAAAACTAAATTTTTTTTTGTTTTTTTTTTTGTTTTGTAGCTATAACGTAATATTCTTCGGAACCTCTGAGAATTAAAAATAATATTTTTAAACAATACTAGTTCTTCATTTTTAATGCGATGTTGCTCTGAAACGGTGAAGCATATTTTAGAATAAAGAATACCCTATAAATTTTAACTACAAATAACTTAATGATATTAATAAATTCTGTAGAAAGAGAAATGATGTGATGAGTTGTCTTTTTCAGTATCAATTATTTCTTTATCCTAAAATTAATGAAATTTTTCTATTTTTAAGTCAAAATTTTAAACATTTTAGATGTTTATTTATTATTGAAATCTTTCTCTTAATAATTTAATATTATTAATTATCAAAAAAGTAAAGTAATAAAGGTACAATTTGTATTGTCAAGCGTTTGTCAAGAATTAACATATTCTAGTAAACTCAAAATAGTTATTTAGTTTGTTTATGGGTTATTAATATCGGAATCAATAGATTCTGTTATTTCATTATATATTCATTATTAAGGTGGCCATAAAATAACTTTCCCTGTTTGGAGGCATCTGCAGCGAAAACTAATGAACGGAATGAACCAAAATTCAGGTATAGTCTATTGAGGGCATGGGGAGAAGAATTCTGCAAAAAAAAAATTAGTACCAAAAGTCGCCGATAGGAGAAAATTTGACACTGTCGGAACCAGTAAATTGGTGAATAATTACAATGAACGCACACAAAAAAGATTATGAAAATTTATGAATATACAGTACAGTAATGAATGGAGTTTGAAACTCACAGAAAACGTTCTGAAACTATACAATAATTTTTAAACAATAATCTTTAATCATCAATTGTTTGTTAACAATCTGTTATCAACATTACCGACATTAATCAATCATTAGGGTCCTCTGGACCACGTGCAACATTTTCAATGTGCTGATCTTTCTTGTGTACAACATACTGCATCAGGTGTATGACGTTCGCTACTGCTGCACTTAAAGTGTCAGTTTGGATGTTTGTAACAGCCCGTCGTATGTTATCTTTCAACCAATGCAGATTTGTAACGCCACCAGTATACACAATGGATTTCAGGTACCCCCACAACCAAAAGTCCCATGGGGTTACGTCCGGGGAACGGGGCGGTCATTCCATCGGAAAATATTGACTGATAACCCTCTCATTCGCGAAATACTGGCGTAACAGGTTCTGTACTGCACGAACAATATGTGGTCGTGCTCCATCTTGCATATAGCATGTCGAGTGTGAGCATTGTCTTTGTTGCAATTCAGGAATGACAAACGTTTGCAGCCTTTGCAGATATCTCTCTCCATTAATGGTACAGGTAAAAGGACCTGTAGGAGTCATAGCCTCAAAAAAGTATGGTCCTAAATTTGAACTCTGCCATGAATCCACTCCACACAGTTACTTTTGGAAATTGCAGTGGCACTTGATGAATCGCGGAGGGACGTTCACATGCCCAGATTCGGCAGTTTTGAGTGTTGACTGACCCCTTCAGATAAAATAAGCCTCATCTCCCCACAATATGTTCCAAGGAAAATCATTGTTGATATGCATTTGGGCAAGAAACGTTAGCGCGAAAGTCAGGCACTTATCATAATCTGTAGGTTTTAGTTCTTGCACACGACTGATCTTATACGGATAGAAATTCAGCATTTTCCGTAAGGTTTTCCTGACAGTCCCATAAGCCATATTGGTTTTGCGAGCTATTGCACGAGCGCTTGGACCACTACTAGTCCCTGTGTCGTCGAACACTGCAGTGGCAACATCTGTTACTGTGTTGTCTGATATGGTTTTCGTCCTCTGTCGGCTCTCACTCCTAGCGATCCAGTTTCCTCGAATCTTTGAATCATAGCTCGCAGTGCTACAGCAGACATTGGAAGGTTATGAAGCCTTCGAAAGTTCCTAAGAGCCGCCGCTGCATTGCATTCTTTAGTGTAAAAAGCTTTACAAGTAACGCACGTTGAGGTAAGGTAGGCCGCATATTGAGTACAACTCAACAGTCAATCGACGAACTGCTTGACTGAACGTTCGCTCATCCCTTTTTAAAAGGACTGAGTAGTGCTGCTGTCACTTCTGCACTAGAAAATTTGCATAATCTACATTTAGAATGACAGCAGCGCCGAATTTTCTCCTATCGCCGACTTTTGGAATTAGAAAAGTTGTTTTTTTTTTTTTTTGCAGAATTCTTCTTCCCATGCCCTCAATAGACTATATCTGAATTTTGGTTTCATTCCGTTCATTAGTTTTCGCTGCAGATACCTCCAAACAGGGAAAGTTATTTTATGGCCACCTGTGTACATTATTCATTTTCGTTAAGCCATGCATTGATTTATAGTGACTATATATTATAAATGCTGTATATTCTTAATTCAAAAAAAAAACCGTTTTTTTTAATATGTTTATTTTACATTGGATCTTATCGTTTCTTTTTACAATTTTTAATTTAGTCTTAATTTAGGTTTTATTTTCGCTATTATAATCTGCTGCTTTTTCAGCTTTTTTTTCTTATTGTTTTACTTTGTATCTCTTGTTGCGAGCATTAAGTTTCTTTCTTTAGGAGTTCTTTGCTGAATGTCCCAGAAAAAGCTCAAAACAGCTATATCAGGTTCTCACCAAAAGCTAAAGGCTTCCTTAGTTATTATCTAACCTCAGATTTATTCTCAAACACCTTATTACAAAAGAATAGTTCTTATTAATTTCTTTTATCTTTTAGCTGTTAGTGAAATGTTCTATCGGTAACTGGAGATAGTTGAAGTTAATCAACTTCATCTCACTTCTCATCCTCTGTAAAAAAGCTGTTCCGAGCAAACAATAATTACCGCCAGCCATCTTTACTCAAGATTTTGGCTCCGTTTTCTGTATTTAAGAAAAATAAGTTTCCTCAATCGTCAAACTTTGAGTATTTCAAGCTTCATTAAGAATAGTTCTAATTACACATTATTACAGTGTCTAATTCTACCGCTTAGTTTTTATCATCAACATTTATTAGAACAAAAGCTAACGCTTAAAATCAAATGTTATTTCATTTATTTGTGGATTCCAACAATATTTTAAGTGAATTTGAAACAAAAACACTTTATTAGAAAAAGAATATTAGTAAATAATCCTCAATTTCAAGAAGGAAAAAAGTAGCAAGTTCTTTTTAAAATGCTCTGATTTCCTGTGTTCAATAACTTTCATTATCTTTCATATTCACTATTAGAAAACGATGCTCCAGATACTACATCAAAATAAGTTCTGTTGTTCGTTTTTCACAGAAAAAAGTAAACCTCCCAAGGGTATTATAACTCTGTACCTACGTTGTTCTTCACTATGTTTACAAAGTAACTGATTTTTACTGTCTGACCACGATATCAAAAAAAAAGCAAGTGAGATCGTTGAAATATTAATGACAGATTTACTATCAAAATGAGCTCCTAGATACTTTTCTTATTGACTCAAACTCTTATGAGTGAACTTGTGAATTTGAATCAACCAACCAAACAAACAGACATCAAAGCATCGACTATTCTTACTTTAATTATTTAGAATTGTACTTCTTTCAAAATTATGAAAGAAAGTTAAAACAACTACAATTAGCTCTTTAAAATATCTATAAAGAAGTGAGGAAACCAATTGTACAATATTTTAAAATATTTTTAATTAATCTAGAACACTTTATAAATGTTAAAGTTTGAAAAATTATACTTAAGCAAAATTTCTACAACTATTAAATACAGATGAAACTGAAAGATTTCGAACCGGTCTATCCCCCGCGTGTTATAAGGTATTGCGCGCACTGATGCCGTACATTCTGATATAGCCATTGTTTTTCTATAACTCTTATTAGATTGAATAATATCTACGAAAATAACGCAGTTCTGAGAAAGATGCACATTAACATTTCTGATGTCAAAATGTTCTACATTGCCATTGCAAAGCAGTTGTATGGCAAAGGTTCTGTAGTTAGTAAAGTGTTTAGTCACGTAATCTGCCGAAATCGTCAAGTCGACCCCCAGATCAAAAAATACTGCTAAAACATGACGACGGATCAGGGCGATGGTATTCGAAAGAACCCACCCACACAACGTTGCATGACCAACAGGTTAGAAACATTACAACGGACCTTGTGATGTGCCATCCAAAACCACCTTGGCATGCACAGGTCCACAAAGCACGTGATCACAAACTCATCTAACAGCACATCCAGGAACTCTTCACCAATTCAAGAAAACTACGAACGGTACCTTGCATGTGACCTCTGTTGCAATTTGTCGAACGTTACCTTGCAATTTGTCCTCGTATTGGACGAAGCATGGGTGTAATTGGACAATGCCAACCAACCCAGGGCGATTTATTACCTCAGAGAAGGAACGAGCTGATTTCGTGCGAGAATGCAAAGACAAGTTCACCAAAGCCTTCATGATTCTATTACTTCGCAAGATACTGTAATGTAAGATACTTGGATGTCTCCCACAGTTCAGAGTAGCCGCTAATGCCAAGATAAAGGTTGCATACTTCCAAGAGACTGCTAGAATCAGTCTATGGCACCCATGTCCCACAGCTTTACTGTAACAACGTTCCATTAGTGAACCTTCCTATGGACAAGGTATCCAGTCGTACTTCAAGTTCCTCGGTTCAGTACTACGAGCGAAAGGCACTAGAGATTCACATCATTCTCTTTACGTGCATTCCCGTTAAGTCACCAATGGACTTCTGTGTTTCCGGGTTTCTCAAATCTTGGATTGCACGACGCGGACCTAGCACACTGGCTGGCATATGTACAGTCTAGATGTGTGTAACACAATCACTCAGGAATATCTATCCAGAAGCCTCTTGCAATGGAAATTACGATGCCGGGAGATTGTCCATACTCGGGTCGTCACATCGAGCAGCATCGTTGAAGGAGTAAGGACTTATTTCTGTAACAAAAGGTCCCAAACTTGTCCAATTTTATCTGCCTCAACCCTCCGTATAATCAAACTAAGAAATAAACAAATACAATAAACCACTGAAAACTTTCAATTATTTATTGAATTATTATAAGTTTAATTAATTATAAGTATTATTATTATTATAAGTATTATGAATTTTCAAACACCTAGCTACAGAAATTTAACTATCCATTTTTTAAAAATGAAGTAATAAAAAAAAATCCTTTTACATTTTTAGATTAATCTTAAAACGTTATTAATAATTGAATTACGTTCTCTTATTGAGCATCTACCTTTTTATGATTGACAAAAACTGCAGGATCTTATAAAAATCTAAAACAAACATCAGAGCGGTTGTGAGAAGAATCACTGGCTTGTTCCCAGTTCGTCACAGCATGGAAATGTAGAATAAAATCTACCCAGGATGCATCATTTTCCAATTGCAGGACATTCCGTGACATCCGCAATCATTGGATTTGACAGCCTTTCATGTTTTATGATGGGTTATTTCAAAGAGAAAATGTTTCTTCATATGGTAGTTGAAGAGCTGAGCCAAGATTAGCCAGAGTTTAATGATAACATTACTTCGTTTTCTTTTACGAAACGTCTCTACCAGTGATTGCAACAATGCATTGGAAAGAGGAGCATTCACTTGGAATTTAAAAATGATTTAGAAATTGTGAATCTATGACAAAGAGCTTTTTAAATTCACACAATAAAGATTTAGTCCATTTTTATTTTTTTTTTATTTCATTTTCAAAAATTATATACGTACATTAAATTACTCCAACTATAAAAGATAAGCCGTTCAGGCACAGCCTTGTAATCATGGCGACGGCCTGCCGCACGGCTGAAGCATCTGAATTATGGGTTCGAATCGCCAGGAATATGATTGTTTTTGTAGGTCCAGCAGTCCAGTAGTTTGGCGATAGACTACGGACTGGAAGAGCCCGGGTTCATTTCCCGGCGGTGGTTGGGCATTTTACACGGTTATTTCTCCTCGAGAGCGACCATAGGGTTCACCCAGCCACCTGTCAAATGGTACCAGTTTCCTACTTGGGATTAGAGGCGGGCTGATCATCTGATATCAACTAGTTCGTTGTTTAAGAACCGCTGGAAGCCTAACCCTAAACCACCGCACCCGAGGACCTTCATCGTCTGCAACGGTACAGCTTTTATAAAAAGTTATAACAAGTAGAGGAAAATAAATAATAACTTCGAAGCAAGTTCCACAGCTATGATATCAACTGAGTGCTTGTACAAACACAAAGGAAATGCAAAACTAAACCATTATAATTTTTTTCTTTTTTGTTGCAAAAAAAAATCTTTTGAACAAATATCTCTTAAGAGCGACTTTGCTGCTTCGACGAAAAATTTTGTTTTCCAATTCTATAAATTGCGGCCATTTTTCACTTTTGGCGATTCTCCCGAGAATCTCTCGCTGTTTACCAACTACAGCGCCTCTACCGGAAAGACGGAAAGAGATTCCGTGTTTCATCGTGATGCCTTAGAAGGTGACCCCAATTGTTTCATCTGTCGTCACCTTCATGGCCCCGGTTTTATCACAGTCGATGCCGCTGTTTTAGGGGACTATAAAGGCGCTGGCAAGTGATTGGTCGCCGAGGGAGATAGTGTCAACGCCTGACTGCTATCACCACGTCCTAGTCTTCCTGCTACAGCGAAGTAGAAAAAAAAGAGAAGAACAAAAGCAAGAGTTTGCGTTGGTTTGGTGTGTACATACTTGAAGGCAGTTCTGTAAATGGTGGATTCCAAAATAGTCTTGGAAAATCACAGAATCGAAAACAAGTAAAGCAGAAAAGATAGAGTGAAACCTGATAAAGTAAATACTGTCAGGAGTTCTTGGAAAGAAAACAAACGAAGCCAAGTCAGATTTCAAAAAAGCCAAACGTTCATTTAACAAGAAATATTATTCGGCAGTCAATGTGCATTTCTCTTAATTTGAAGACGATTCTAGAAGCTATTTCAAGCTTATTAAGTATCTTCAGGAAATTATTATCCGTTATTATTATTACCAAACAATTAAAGAAGAAAGAATACAGGAATGACATGTACAACATTAAACAGAATTTAAATGTTTCCTATTTTTTGAAGCTATTTACAAATTGCAGTTTCACTATTACTAATCCTTCTCTAATCCCATATAATTTGGCTTATATAACTTCAATACATTATAATCTCTACATTTATGCAAGATACCATTAACAACATCAGCGGCTGGAACGAATTCGTGCATCTACTATTTCGTTCTTGTATAACCCAAATCAATAAACTAACGAAGGGTTGTTGAATGGAGCGGAAATATTATACTTTGTCAAGCTTATTATTGTCTTTTATATTTTGTTTTTTTTACTATTTACTTTTTACTTTAAATAAAATTTAAAAATTTTATTATCTTTAGCCTGTAATTTTTTTCTTTTTCTTTTACCTTTAAATTCCTTACTTAACATTACTCAAGATGAAGTACAGATACCTGTAGAGCAATGCTTATTTAGAAATTTTTAAACAAATAATATGTATTTCAGGAACTCTTGTGATGCTAATTAGTGATAATTTATAACGAATTTAAGAAAAGCAAATGTATTTGGGAGGTGAATTCCAGAGTTTAGTTTTTTTAAATGAAATCTAATGTTATAAGATTGTTAATCTATCTGAGTTTTTCAATTTGTTTCTATCTTTAACAACATTTTAATTTCTGCAACAGTCTCCACATTTGCTAAATGCTTGACAAGATCCTTACATGAAATCTGTTGTAGATTATATTCATCGACTTTTATACATCCTAGAAAGACCATGTTCTCCGAATCATAGCCTATCAAGAAGATGCTCAAGTAACTTCCTTATGGCAAAAGAAGTATGGGAAGACCAGCAAGATGTAGCAGACAAATGAGGTATACGTGATTGGATGATGATGACATTTGATGATGACAAATATATTTGGGAACTGAATTCCAGAGTTTAGTTTTTTAAATGAAAATCTATAAGATTGTTAATCCATTAAAAAAAATCAATTGTCTTTCCATTACGAGATACTTTTTTGAATAGTTTTTTTTTATGATTTTGTTCTGATGTATTTGTCTCGTCAGCATCGGACAGGGAATAAATTTATCATATACTCTACATGGAGATGACTGGCAAATTTTACAGTCGAAATATCGTATGTTAAAATATCATAAAGTTTACCAGAGGCAAGAATTGGTTTTGTTTATATTAGTGTGTGATCGGAAATTTCTGTTTTTTCCAACCAATTAGTATATATATATATATATATATATATATATATATATATATATATATATATATATATATACACATGATTTGATGTACTGTACGTCGGGGTTGCTCGTAGATGGTGCTGTAATCGACAAAAATCAAAATGGGTAAAACATCGTTGAAAATTGGGGATATATCAAGAAATAAAAAAATCATATGAAATCAGAGAAATAAACATGTAGACGTATGTGATATTTATCAAAATGCTATCCAATGACACGTGAATTAAACCCCCCCCCCAGCCCAATTATTTCATAACTTGTAATGGGAAATCCCATTCTCTACGTTGTATTCCTCCGACAAAACGAAAAGGGGACTGCTCTATCATAACAGGCAATGCAGTGCGATCAGAGCTCACTTATCTTTCAGAATTAGAACTGAAAGCATCTCTAAAACTTTCATTGTACGTGAGTAGGTTTTATTGACTGCACATCTACTCTTCATTTCTACAGTAGAACAGAATTGCAAGTGGACAACGAATCGTGCAACCGTAGAAGAAAAAATTGAAATGATTCTGATTTATGGTGAATGTAGGAGAAATGTTGACGATGCTGTTGCCTTGTATGCTGAGCGGTTTCCAGATAATGTTCGCTCTCGTTCTTTTTTTTACAAAATTGTGAATGCCTATATCTCTGATGGCAGCGTACAAACCAAGAAAAGGAAATGAAGAACAACTGTTACAGGAGAAGCTAATGAAATAGCTGTACTTGCAGCTGTTCAAAACCCACAGATAAGCACTCGGCAATTACAACGCAATTCCGGAATGTCCCTAGGTAGGATTGTCAAGATATTGCATCGTTGTAGGTATCATCCATATCACATTTCACTGCATCAAGAACTTCATGGCGAAGACTTTCATAATCGAGTAGTATTTTGTGAATGGGCTCTTCAACAACTGCAAAGTAATCCCAATTTCTTTGCTAATGTACTATTTTCAGATGAGGCTACATTCACAAACCATGGTAGCATTAATCGGCATACTGGAGTGCAGAAAATCCCCACTGATTAGGACAAGTTGAACATCAACGTCCTTGGTCAGTTAACATTTGGTGTGGAATCATAGCGAACAAACTCATTGGCCCCATCCAAGACGAACAAATTTTAATCATAAAGTTTTTAGGTCCGATTTGTAGTTTTCGGGCTATTTCAATGCCTTCAAATAAAATGAACACCCTGTATATATATAAATACTTTCAATAAGTACTAATAGATAAATCAGGTAATGAGGTAAATAAATATTGTTTGTATACTGTTGTTACATTGTTGTTTATTATAAAAAATAAAGAAAAAGAATTTTAATGTATCAAGTTGTTTAACCTGTGTGAATAAAGTTCTATTTCAGTAAAAACATGAAGCCGACATACAGTCTAAAAAGATTAAGTTATTTGTACGTAATTTTTTTTAACTTTTAATCATTTTAGACTGTGTGTCGGCTTCATGTTTTTACTGAAATAGAATTTTAATGTATTTACATATCTTTTAGGCGCTTTTTCTTTATTTTGATGTGCATAAGAAATTCTTTGAGGCTGGCAGAGCCCAGCACAGGAATTTTCTTTTTCTTCATTTTTTTTATGTTTTTAGTTTATATTCATGAAGGTTCCATTCCCTTTCCCATAATAATAATAATAATAATAAAATCAATTTATTTTGCAAAAATAACATATCGTCGAGTTGAATCAATTTAAGTCTACCATAATAGAACTAAAGTGTGGACTAACTAATCTCCAAAATCTCAAATTTCTTCTAAATGATGCAGGTTTTGAAATTAAATTTAACGTGCATAAAGATTTTTATATAATAGAAAAACATAAACGTACATAACTAAACAAACATTCCCTAAGCTAATTTTGGTTTTTGGACTGGGAATCGGAGAAGGCACCGTTTCGAGTTTCAACACTCACCAGTCCGATCCTTAGCTCTGTGAACAATGACAATATACAAAACGGACAAACGATCAAGA
>JAFIDM010006943.1:64990131-65020813 GCA_023159025.1 Thereuonema tuberculata
TAGCTCAGTAAATTTTTCTTTAGTTATGTGCGTGTCGGTTTTTCTGTTACGTAATGCAGGTTTTATTGACAAGATATTTAATTCCTCATTATTTGTGTATGACCACTACCACATCGCTTTACATCCTTGGCAGTTTTGCGTATGCTTGGATAAACAAATTTATTATGTGGAAATCTTTTAATACATGAAAAATCGGCGATATATCTTAAAAGATAAACTCCAAAAAAATAAGTACTTTCAACTGCAACCACTTATCTGTCATAGTTTCAATGTTTTCAGTAAAGCCAAGTACACACAATAACAAGGAACCCTATTCTAGAACAGCTAGTGATAAAATCCGTAGCTGAGACAAATAACCATCACAAGAGCTGTAAATTATCTTCCGTCTTTTAAACAATAACATTCCTTATCTGTTCTACATAAAGTTATCGAAAGATATAAAAGTAGAGATTAGGTTATTTTAAGGAATGCTTCTTTTGACCATTGTTTCGATTTGCCGCCTTATCAGCAAAATCTAATTAATATTGTTAGTTAATTAATTGCCAGTTTCGAATAATATTTGCTGGATCTACAGCTCATTTGCCATTGATTGTTGATGAACAACAACGATTGGATTGGCAGCTTTATTCATTTATCGACTGACGACTGTAGCTGCTGTTGAGTTTTGAGCTGCAAAAGGGTTATCTTTAATCTTAATGAGATTTTAAAATATCTAATGAATAAGCCTATCTCCAACGCTAATGAGTTTAAGCTGCTTTAATTTTTCGTTTTAATGAGGCGGATTCTGAGAGGCTTAAATAACATGAATGATTTCCCCGTGCCAGAACTTTAACCATAGATGCATGCTCGACTTCCAAATTCGAAGTATTCTTTATTGCGCTTTCCTTTTGCAGGAAATTATAGCCTTCCTCTCAATCGCTGAAGAAAGTAAATCCAAGGGCCAGAAGCTAAAGTTAGAATTAACAGCTTGTAAAATTAATTATTTGAGTTTTACAAAGAAACTGAATCTGTTCTTCAATAGTACATTTTAAACAAAACCCGTGAAGTAAAATCTAGTACAAGGAAATAAAATTATTACAGACTTTATTATAATCATTCATCATCAATTTACATTTTATTTCGTAAAATAGCAATTTGTTCGAATACTACGTCTGCGCCATGAAATTGAATACAACTTACGATGTTGTTGATAGTGAAAGTATGACTGGTGTCATTTCCTGAAGGCCAACTAAAAATACAGGCCACAGCACTGAAAAGAAAAAATTTACGATAGTTGCCTATGGCGCATCAATGTGATACAACAACTGTTGTTTTACCATAATAATTTGCTTTAAAAACCTCCAGTTAAACAATCGCTACCAATTATAGAGACATCGTACTACTATTGTAATTTTTTTTTTCTTTTCCGAACTTTGGCCTGTATCTTAGTTGTCCTTGCTAACTGTATTTTGAAATCTGTTCACGGGTTTTTAGGGGGCGGCTAGTGGGGCATGAACTCAAAGTTGTGACATGGATAACTGCCGTAAATTTTGAGCTTTTGAGCTAAATCTTTTGTGGGTGCTAGATACCCTTAAGGACTCGGTGGAATTACATCTCAGCCACATCGGATCAACCGTTCCAAAATGGCGGCCGATAGAAATTTCAACTTTTTGACATTCAAACCTATCTTCAAACCCTTATCCCGACGTTGTTTTTACAGTTTTTGCCACAAACTTTGTACAAATATTTTAGAGCATTGATGTAACTACAAATACGAATTACAAATACAAATTTTAAAATAAACACAATTTTAAAACTGCCTCAGGAGTTTGACAAGAGCTCAATAGAACATTGTTAGAATAAAAAACAAAATTTACTTTTAAACTGAGTCTATGTTTATAAAAACCAAAAATGAATGTAATTTTGCTTACTTTTGTGCAGTTGTTGCTAGACGTTTTCTTTTGGTTGACGAATCTCTCTACTGCAGAGTGATTACAGGATCTGCAGTCAAACTTGGAGGAAACCATGTTTTATAGACATCATTACATCATCAAATCACAACCCATGTAAACAATTTCATATCATTTTCTGGATTGTACTATTTGCTCTTTTCTAGACACCTTTTCGTGACCTTATTAGTTTCTCGGACTTCCCTTGGTGTTTGCGAACGAGGAGTCAAATCAGACGGGATCGATAATTTCATTAGCGGTGGGCGGCCGACAGTCATCACGTTCCGTACACCTCGTCTCGGCTAACTTATGTCCCAACAGAGATAGAAGAATGGTCACGAAATGCATCGGAAGGGGAAAACAAATTATGCAACTTGAAAACTGAGAGAATTATTCATCCAAAGTATCCTACAACGGTGAGAAACTTTTAGAAAAAAAAAATGCAGGGAAAGAGAAATGAATGAGATGAAACACAGAGTAAAAACCAGAATTTATACATGTACTGACTACTACAGACAATAGTAGTTCCTTTAAAAACAGAAAGGAAAACCGAAACTTTTACGATATTCATTCTTAAAATGAATCCTAAAAGGAAAGGAATCTTTTAAATCAATTGAGGCGTTGACATGGAAAAGGTAGTAAGTAAAAAAAAAATCATTATTCAGATTTTTCAATGAAAAGGTAGTAAGACATATCGCCAATGGCGTAGCAATGGCAGTAAGTCAAAATTTTGAGTGGTGTAGTTCCTACGAACGATATAAGATAAGGTAAGCTTAGTTGATTATTTTATTTTAAAAGTACGTCTTATGGTTGATAATCTCTCTCTCTCAATGGCTTTGATGACAAAAAAATGCCGGTGTAAATATTCCACTAAGCTTAAATATTGATTTATTTTTTAAAAAAAATGTAAGTTCGCAGTGATAATACTGTACAGTATATATTTCTCCATACAACAGTTCTCTTGCGAGACGGCAGTGAAATAGACCTCATTAACAGTGTTACTATAAGGCATCCAGATTAGATACACTCTTCAATAAAATGTTTCTTATTCAAATTTTAAAGAATTCATACCACAATGCATACATTAATGATGATATTTGTAGATATTACAATATCCTATACATATTGTATAGGATAAATATTCATATCTTATACGTAAATATCCATATCCTTAAATAACCATATCCTACACATAAATAAAAATTGGTCTTTCCATAAGAAAGATTTAATCTATAGAGAGAAACATCACTAACAATATTAGTGAAGTTTTGTTTCTCAAATCAAAACCAATAATGTGTATTCCTGACATATTAGAGAGTTCCAAAAGAATTGTTATTTTAAAAACAAATTAATGTTTTTTATTGCTGTTATATTATTAGTCTTACCTTTATTAATTATATTAATTATTTTTATTTATTTCGTTATTCGTAAAAAAAAATCATAAAAATTCTTTGTTTTTTTAGGCTATTATTTACTTCTCAAAATTATTTTAAAATTTAGTTAAAAAATTAAAAATAATGTTTAAGATTGTGAAACAACGTCTCTTTTGCTCTTTAATCTTTAATTAAATCTAATTCCTGGATTCGTTAATTTAAGTAAAAAAAGCTTCTTTTTTTTAACTTAAAAGGTCTGAAAATGTAGCGAATTATGCATATTGTAACATGTGTTGATACATCGTCTTTTTTATTGTTAATTTTGTAGAATAACGAAATCATAATTTAGAGAATGATAAATTTATGCAAAAGCACTTTTCTCTGAGCGGAGAAACTCAATATATCGGAGGCAAGAAAGAGTAAACAGGATGGCCTTATGGTATTTACATACGATCTCCACCATCAAGAAGAGGAGAGTTGATGTTAGTGGGAGGTTTCCCTCGTAAAGAAGATAACGGTATTTTTATGACTATTCTGTCTGGTGTTAGTCAAGAATGAAAAGGAAGAAGGCTCCGAGGAGGTTCCCACAGAGAATAGGAGCTACCACGTGTCTTCATTTATTCACACACACACTACACGCCCTTGTTAATCAGATGACGTGGCTCGAATCTCCTTACGTAACTGAAGGTGCTTTTCATCACGTAATCTTTTTTACTTTCATTTCTCCGATAGTAGTTCCTCTATAAGATTTTCAAAATGCTCTTTCCAACTGAAATTTTTAAATTTCCAATTGAAATTAAAATCAGTTATTGACTGAAATCTTAAATTTCCTAACACTTCTTCTGTTCGATGGTTTTCATTGAAACTCCAGAGTGCAAACAGACGGAATTCAATTGTTTCTTTCCTACTCAAGGAAATAACGTGCTGCTCTTTGGATGAAGTGGAAGAGTGAGAAATTTGATTAGGGTCGTATAGGAAACGATGTCAACAGCCTCGTTTTGAGAAGATCCAGGCGTCCAAACAGCTTGACTTAATGGACATGCCTCGTTGAAAATGCCTTACAGGCAAACGACGGATAACATTTCTAAAATATGTATATATATATATATATATATAAAAAACACAGTTCGTCTCATAACTTTCAAATTCTCGCATCGAAATTTTTCTTATTCTAGACTCATTTATATTATTAATTCCTAGGTTATGACTCATTTATGCCTATGTTGTTAAAATTAAGCCTTTGAATACGCATCCCCATTGTAAGTAGGGATCTCATACTTTAAGGCTTCTCCATTAAACTAAATAAAGAACAATTAACGATTAATGAGATGTTCCTCTTCAGTGAACTCTTCCATACGTCATAGTGTTAAATCTAACATTAATAGAGCTCAAGATTATTCCAATCCATTAGAATTTCAGGCTCTTAGGCAATTGCGATATAAAAATTCCAATATTACTGTGATAACCACCGATAAAGGGAGGGGGGGGTACAATGGTTGTTTTAGATAATGATCAATACACTTTAATGGAGTTGAAGTTCCTGTATTCCACAAAAGGTATTTCTGTTTTTCAAATTTATCAAAAATAATATCCGGAAAATAACTCATGCTTTTAAGAAAGGACATATTTTTTCTAAAATAGCTGATAAGTCAAACGATCCCTATTCAAATATTCCAAAGCTGGGAATTCTCCCAAAAATGCATAAAATTAAGAGCTCAGATTGTCTTATCCGGTTCGGCTTCCTGCAAATTATAACAATCATTTTAAATCATTTGGTTGGTGAAAACTACCAATATATCTTTCTGAAATTCATATTTTTGTTTTTACATAGTGCCTAATAAGCACAATCTCAGGCACAATCTCGTGACAAAGCTACAGTCTGCCTGAGACTGATACGTCTGAACCTGTGTTCGAATCCCCGCCTGAGACATGGATGTTTCTTTCTTCTTCAGTAAATACAGGACAGAAACATCCAAGTACCATTTCTTTTCTCCTTTCATGTTTCTCTTGATAGGAGGCAAAGCTTGACTGTCACTTTACAGGTAGATCCTGGATAGTTATGCAAAGCACAGTAGCATTAATTACCCATCATAATGTGTAGCTCTGTTACTAATAATCCAAAAAAAATAGATCTGAAGATAAGTCACAACAGCAACTAAAAAAAATAATGGAAAATGTTTGGAAAGTATTCTTTAGGTATAATTTTGTATTTGAAGTGGATTACTATTGGACTAATACAAAATCACATTTTTAATATTATTAATTTCCTGTTTATTTTGCTTTACTGTGCTTTTATTCTTATTTTTTCCCATTTTTTTCATAAAAAAAATTCATAAAGTAAAAATTCAAGAATCTAATTTTGCAAATATTCAGTAAAAGCACATTCTAGGCTTCTAGTTCTGTTAAGTATATGCAAAATTAAAAAACAAATAATTCATCGTAAGATCACTGTTGCATTAGTAAATAAAAGGAGATAATGAAATATTGATGAACCAACTAAATTTACAAGAAAATAAAAATGAATTCTTGCAAAAACACGTTTATTTACTTGGTGTGCAAGTGTATTTTGCGATTTTCAAATAAGAAGTTATTTAAGCTGACTGTCATTGGAAGTCAAATCATCATTAGTAATAGATCTTGTAAACTCATTATTCATTGAAACTGCTCATGTCTTACGTGACAAGTTTTGCAAAAGTTCATCGCATTTGAGCCCATCCAGTACGGTACCTCAAAATTCTTCTCCTCCAATGATGATAGTATACTTCAGTCGCACGTCAGCGCAGATTCTCAAGACAAAAACGCTCAAGACAAAGCACGTGGCATACATGGAAGGCATTCCAAGTAAATTATTTAATGCTAGCGATGAAATGTCAAGACAATACGATTATTTTTGACAGAGCTTTTTTTTACGGCATAGCAAAATTGGCAATTGTTCAAAAGGCCCAAATTGCGTAAATGTTAAAACAGGATATAAACCTAATCAAACATTTAAAAATGAGATCATAGACTCAGGTCATTCGCTACACATATTTCAATTGATTTATCTTCTGCGGAGCATAACATACTATTCAGTCAACTCCTTGTAGATGAAAAGTCTGTTAGAAAACTGTATTGGGAGGAAGCCTAATAGGAAGGATTCGCTGCAGAACCCAAGTGCGAGATATCAGTGATTTCTTCCGAAAGACAGCAAATTTAAAATACATTCGCTCTATGTTCGTCAAGCCTCAATTTTTTTATACAAAAAAACAGGGTCTTGAGCGCAATTCAAACTGCTTGAGTGGAAAACTCAACTGTAAAATATGTTTTTAAATGGGAAAATCAGTCAATCTGTCATCCGTTTTTGTTTTTTTTTCAAAATTTCAAGATAATTCAGTAAGTATTTATTCTAGAAAAACAGAAATTTTAAAAGCTAATTTTTAACAAATCAAGGCATATAAATGTATTTGTAAATGTACTTAATATATTGAAGTTTATTTTTAGACTCTTGAGGATTAAAACACTAAATTGTTATTGATATTTGATACGGTAATTCTGCTTGTTCTTCTTCGATGGAATCAATTGTAATCCTACGCTAATCTCGGATTTGACCTGGTTACCACTCGAGGTACATTCTATATTTACATATTTTATAATGGAAATTACATTACAGCAGAGCAATTTGTATAAATAAATCTCTAAAAACAACTCGTTTCATTTCACAGCCCTGACTGCACGTAAATTATTCAGAACTACGTGACGAAACAGTATAAACTTACATAATTGGATGTGATTCATATTTGATGACTTTAATGGCCACTTTTCAATAGAGAATTCCCTCCAAACCCAGTGTAGTGCATTAAAATTTCTGTCTCCATTTGTTTCAATAACGCATCAATATCCTCAGATAATTACGAAGGCGCGGAAGTTTGAAGATATCGGATCCAGACGGTTTGGCGAAGCAATTTAAAGCGAATTAACCACTTCGGAGGGGTTAGTAACCGCTGTATTGTCGTTTTCTGTGTTGTAGGGTCGATATCAGGTCAGCGCAGGATTCATCATTACTCGCTCCGCCTGGGATTCACAGCCCCTTTATTAATGCCATGGATATTTTTTTTTTGCTCGCTCGCTCAATAGGTTTCAGTGGCTAAACAACGGGGAGGAAGGCACTAACGTCAGCCCAATCTTAAGTGGATGCCAACGGACTTTCGAAAATGGCGTCTATTTCATTTTGACGCTGGAAATGATGGAATCTAAATGGTTGCATTCTTTTGTGCCCTTGGCCTTTTGTGCTGCAAATCTGTAATTGTAGTTTAATCAAATTTTTATTACGTGAAATTATATTTAAAAAAAAAAAAAAAAAATTAATTACTTCAGTGCATTTGACGACACGATCGTCTATGGAATGTATTTATTAATTTAACTCCTTCCTAAAATAATACTGAAAAATGCTTTCATTATCACTCTTCAATTAATCTATTTTAAAGTTGCAAAAAACAAGTCAAAAATTATAATTTCGACTTTACAGTAATCAAGGTATTCATTTTACGAGAATAAATGATTAGTGCAAGGAACCACCAATGAGAATAAATAAGGCCAAGCAATTTAGTACAGACGACTTCTTCTAATTAAATGGATTCATTTTAGAACATTTGAATGAATTTGTGTTTGAAAAGAGTGATTGATAAGAAACACTGAGGGTGAAGTAGGAAAGACAGTGAATGATGGCTTGAAAATGTTTAACACTTGGCAAACGAATAAGAATTAGTTTTGAACGCTAACCGATCTTTGTTGATGAGAATACGTTTGATATTGTTCTGACTAACGAGTGAAAATAAATTTAAATAGAACTTAGAAAGGTGTCTGAGATGAAATATCTACACCTATAGCTTGTTTTACAATGTTTAAATATGGTGGAAATGTGAAAGTAACAATTGTGTGAAGGTGCAGTGAATTTAGGACGTTATTCTACGATAAGACTGTGTGAATATGTAGTCAAACGACTGTTTTTGTCGATGAGTTAATAATTGATTAAAACAAAAGTCATGTTAAGAATTGTTACTCAAAAAAATCTATAATCGGAAAATCAGTTATTATGTCAATTTTGTTTCTTGTACATAAATGAAAACATTCTATCAAAATGGGTAGCCATATATCGACTGAAAAAACAATGGAGAGGGCGGATTACACAAGGTGGTCATAATCACAAGAGGAGCTGTTCAAAGAACTGTGGCGCTAAATTAGTAACACAATTAAATCAAACCTAGTATAAGTACTGTGTAACATGCGGTTTCGATTTATAAAAAAAAATATTAAGTTTTGCCACTAGAGAAATTTCGTACTGGATGCGCTTAATTTGGGATTATTGAAAGAGTAATACCTACATGAGACATTACAAATTAATTTTCATGTTCGTTTAAGTTACAGATATCGTTTGAGATGTTTTCTCAACTGCATTCGTTCTGCTTAATTTCTTGTGCATAATTTTGCGTAATCCCACTGTTTTAATAAAAAATGTTTGCATCAGGGAACATATGGCGCTAGAAACTTGTGAAATTTGACTAACCTCTGTTGCTTTAGACGAGTTAGATGTGTTTCACAGCCAACGAAAAACAGAGCGAAACATGTCCGACCGATGAGAATATCGAAAACCTGAAGATCCTCTGCCGGTTCATAAAAAATTCTCCGAAGTGCAGCTCGAGATTTGGTATATTTTAGGAAATTCAGTCGATCAAAAAAAAAAAATCTCCAATTCGTCCGAAGAAGCACACAAAAAACAATAATAAATTAATATATTACTTAAAAATAATAAATAAATTAATAAAAATAAATGAATTAATAAAACTAATAAAGAAAGAATTTACCAAAATAATAAATTAATTAATTAATACAAATCAAGAAAATTGATTAAAAAAATAAAAAAAATAATAAAAATTAAAATAAATAAATTAATATAAAGAAAAAAAAATAATAAAAATTAAAATAAATAAATTAATAAAAAGAAAAAAAAAATACTAAAAATAAAAAAACAAAATGAATGTCTAAAGCAGGGGTCTCCAAACCTTTGAGCCCAAGGGCCGCATTAACTATCAAACAGCAGTTCGAGGGCCGACTACACACTCGAGGTCCAAATAAAAAAGAATCAAAAACATGGATGTTGTTTTTAAATATTTATTTAATATTATTTTATTCAGTTATTATTTCATAACACATTGATACACTACACATGAACACCTGTATTAGTGGGAATCACTAGGATACGCAGGATACACGTATATTTCCATAATTTTTTCCGTAGATAAAAAAGTCTCCAAGGGCCGGATGAGAGGGTCTCGCGGGCCGCATCCGGCCCGCGGGCCGTAGTTTGGAGACCCCTGGTCTAAAGGAGTATTTCACAGGGACAAAAATAACCGACCGATGACAAATAATCTTTTATAGCTGTTTCACAGGAAGTGAATTTCTCTGCAATGATTTTCTCAATGATATTGAGCTTTATCCTCATCTAGAATCCTTCGCGACACATTTTAATCCTGGCAAATTTTAATGCATTAAATAAAAAGCTTTTAACTAACAGATTGTTTCATATCCAAACATAATTTTGGTGCAGCTATAGTAAATTTGTAATAACTCGTCATTCAGTTGAAGTGGAGCGAAAATTCAAAATCGCCATATTTAATTTTGATAAGAAAGAAAGAAAGATTTTAATAAGAAAATCTCCAAAATGCAGCTTAAAGTAGAAGTGAGGTTCGCAACCAGAAACGAGATGATACTTACTATCGTTGGGCATGAAAACTTGAGCAAACATATCAAAAACGTACTAATCATCAGTAAGCATGATACCGTTTCTGATTGTGAACCTAACTTTCACCTGAAGCTGAATTTAGGAGTTTCTTTCAGGCTTTCGATATTTTCATTGGCCGGACATGTTTCGGTCGGGTTTTCGTTGGCTGTGAAACACGCCTAAAAGTGTATAGAAGGAAAACTGAGACTGATCTCTCATACTTAGCTGTGTTTCAAGTGGTATAGAAACCCGATTGCAGTTTGCCCCAGGATTTTTAGCTCGAATGAAGGTGGATAATGCCTTGAAAGAAATTGTGAAATGATGAAGCACATTTTTGTGTGACAGGCAGTATTATTAAAACCGTATTAAAAAGTCAAACACACTAAAAATTAACACTACATTTAAAAATACATACAATATAGGGAAGCTTTTCGGATCCTTATTGCTACGGCATCCTTCATCGACCTAGGTAATGTAATGTAATGTAATGTAATGTAATAAATGTAATGTTAATTTTTAGTATGTTTGACTTTTTAATACGGTTTTAATAATGACTCTTTTTAACACACGTTAAAAAATTTTTAATCAGAAAGGCAGGATTAATGTACACATTTTCTGTATTGGGGCTGAGAATAAGCGTCGTGTCTTCTCACTAAGCAAGTGGAAGGTGGAGCCCCACTAAGTAAGTCCGAATATGGATAAAATATTTTGACGCAATGTGATCGGACGAGACGGCCGTATCGAATGGCCTCCACGTTCGCCTGACTTTAATCCAATTGACATCTTTGTGTAGGGTTTTAACAAAGAAACTGATTATGCTAAAGAATACGCAAGCGAAGAATAACTAAGACGAAATATCAGAGAATCTGCAAATGTCGTTAGATAGAATCGTCAGGCCTTACGGAAAAACAACTTCCTTACAGGATGCAGACTATGCATAGAAATTGACGGCAGAACCTTTGAACATCTATTGTAATGGATCAGTAATCCATGTTTTCCAATTCAAATGTGTGGTTTTTGAATAATCCACCTATAAGAACTTTTGGGATAATTCAGAGGGTAGTACATGAAATATCGACTTTACCTTGAAACCCATCTTCGTATCTTTGACCTTGAATACTGTCTCTTTTTCATCTATTATGTGTAAAATGTTTTATATGTTTCTGACAATCTATTAAAAGGAAAAGTTTTTGAAATACTTTGCAGTCTTGATTATTTGTTGTTTTCTTTTGAAACTTCACGACAAATCACAACTTCATACTTTGACGTTAATTTTCACAACATTCTACCTATCCAATTCGTTTATTTTTAGCGGTCCCTTGTTACAGTTAACATAGGGAACCGCTATTGCTTTTGTGTTGTCTGTCTGTCATACTGTATGTCACACTATGTTGCGGCCAAACGGTTAGAGATATTAGAATGAAACCTTCACCATTATGAAACCTTCACCTTCAGCATCAAAAAGTAGATGACCACGTAAAAAAAATTAAACCTGTAGGACCCCCAAATTAACGTTTGGTAAGGTATGAAATCTCAAATTCTGAATAACAGCGTGCGTTATCATGAAGGAGAAGAACGCATTAGACAAAAGTCCTTGTTAGCATTGCGTTGTACCGAATACTATTCACTATTTACCCTTTTGCTGTTAAGTGCTCCAGAATTGGTCCATTGATATCCCAGGAGAGAGTTCAGAAGACGTTTCCGGTAAAGGGTTGAGATTTCAGCTTCTTCTTGGCTAGAGAAGATGAGTGCTGCCATTCCTTAGACTGCCTTTTGCTTTCGGGCTCATAATGTTGCATCTAGGTTTTGTATCTGTGGCGAGACATGCCAGAGAGATTCCTCTGTGTTATATAGTGACAAAAAGGCTGTGCAAGTCTGGACATGAATCATCTTGTGCTTGCCGCTCAGCAACCCGGGCATCCACCGTACATATAACTTTCGATGCATGAGAAGCTCCACGACGATGGTGGACCCGATACCGGCATGCACTTCCATGGCCAGAGCTTTCAATTATGAAATTCTGAACAAAAATGGCGTCAGCGCCACCCACCTTCTCATCGGTGACGGCCATGCTGGGACGACCGAAGAGTTGCTCATCACGGATCGATGTTCAACCACTTTTAAAAGTCACTCATGCATTCTTCTCTCGCCAAAATACGTATCTCCATATTGTTGCAACATTCTTCGATGAATTTCACGTGGCTTCTTATCCTGCGACCACAAAAATCTGATGACTGCTTCTGTTCATCTATGGTGCAAACAACTAAGGACGCCGCCTTGATGTAACGCTCTTCCGCTTATGCACCTCATGCCATCTATTGGTCACTGTCAACACCTTCCGTAAGAATGTCTCTTCCCTACGTGAAAGTTTGTAATGCTTTCAGTGCTCTTTTCCTGAAATACTGTCAATTTGCTATTACTTTTTGAGTCACCCTAGTGGAAATCACAAATTACTATTAACAAACCAATATCAGACTTCAAACTTTAAATTGAAACTTTAAAATAGTTCTACTTATTTGAGGACGGCTTTCAAAAAAAGAGGAAATAATAATAAAAAAAAATTACCCAAATTAAATGTAATGGAACTTGAAGGGGTCGCAACATTCAGTCCGAAATTTCTTTTGAAATTAACTTCCTACATCAATTTTAGGATTAAAAGGAGAATATAAAGTAAAATAAGTTCAAAAATCTTTAAGAATTTTCAGTTGACGATTTGAATCTTACTTCAAAATTATTTGGAAATAATCCAACAAATCCTCGTTACCATTAATTACTGATTAAATAAAAGAAATCAATTGCATTTCCTTTACCTTATTCTTCGTCAGCATACAAAATTTATATGAACACAGTCTACTAAGGATGATGCGTAAAACGCTGCAACTTACCTGAAAATATAGACAAAAAAAGTAAATTTTTAAAAAATATTCTCAATTTTAGCAAAAGTAATCTATAAATCTGTATTTAAATGTGGATATTTTGTAAATATCTTAATAATATATCTTAATATCTTAATAGTAGATATAGCAGTTAATCGTTATTAAAGAGAAAAGCAAGTTAAGTAAGTAGAGATTGTGAATAAATCTAAAATAAATTAAGGAATTAACTTGGCATTGAATTGGAAATAGATGAAGTTTATCTATTTATTTGCCGTCTTGTGTCTTTTCGTGAAATGTAAAAACACAGATTCACATCCTCCTACAACCTCAACCTAAAAGACTGATCAGTTCTAGCCAAGATAGTTAAAAAGGATATTAATTTATATAATAATAATATAAATAATATATAAAGGATATTATTTATTTTATAAAAAAGATGTTAATTTTAATTTGTACGTCTTCTTATTATAATTAACAATGAGTAAAATCCTTGCTTTCAATATTATTGAAGACTCTCATGTAAACTTTTATTTAACTTAATTTAAATTCTAAAACTTCATTTATAAAGATTTAATTTGTGATTAATATCTATAATTACTTCTAATTTATTGTTAAATTTTTACTAATACAACTTCATTAAAAAGAATAGAGTCTTGATAATGCGCTTTTCTAAAGTTCCTTATTTTGGTTGGTTCATGAAATTAGTAAGTCTGCATGTTTGTTTGTATTTCACCTAATAGCTTTTGAAAGGATCTTCTTGAAAAATGTTTTATATTATGGACAACAGACGATATAACTATTGCACTGGAAATCTTTTTACTGGGTCCTTACCGAGAAATTAGTGAGTGATTTCCTTCAGAAAAAGAATTAGAAATGAAACAATTTGTTCTTCTGTCGATGTCTAAAAAAACAGGAATATTAATCCTTTCAATACTCCATAATTTGCGTGTGCTTGAATGTGATTAAAGTTAATTGTATTTACATTACTTTAGTAATTAATACAATATAATTAATCTTTTCAGCAGAAAATGGACAATTTGTTTTTCTTCAGCATATTCTAATTTGAAAACAAATTATTCGTATTATCTGTAGGTCTATAGAAAAAAAAATTTCAGGCAATTTCAATAATTTCGCAGGAATTTAATTCAGTATTAATAATGCTTAACCCTTCAATTAAACACTACAATTAAGTAGTTTAAAATATTATTAGTTAAAATATATTTATATAAATCAGAAGGTTTTCAGGAACTTCTTGTCCTCAATAAAAGTTGAAATCCTGATGATACTGTTATTGGGGAGTAATTTCTCCAAATAACGCCACTCAGTTGTTTGTAGACAATTACTCGTCGTCAAAGTGTAGTATCTGCTGTAAATGTGACAATCTTAAGGCTTTTTTTTTCACCTAACCAAAAACGAAATAGAGAGAAGAATAACGATGGTTAGGAAATAAGGATTGACAGACAAAGGAATGAAGATTATATGTTTCCATGTGTTGATCGGAATCTTATTAGAATTCACTGGGCCTCGGGTTTCAGAGAAGGGAAGAAATATTTTAAATTTCATTTTGAATCTTGAGTGAATGATGAAATAGTGGAATCAACTTAAGAGCACTTTATTTCTCAATTAACTTAAGTCAGACAGTTCCAAACTCCAAAAAAAAAATGGACAGTCTCAGAACTTTACATATAGTCTACTGTAATTGAAGAAATTTCTTTTTCCCAAACAAAACTTTATTTTAATAAAAAGAAGGAAAACCAAACCATAATTATTTAGTTTAAAGTTCAAAAAAATAAAGTTAAACAAAAATAAAAACTGTGTATTAACTACTATGATTATAAATATGGTAATGTGGTTAAGAAGTTCAAAATTTAAAAAGTAATTTAAAATTTCAATGGGTTAAATTACGTTTCTGTTTTAATAATGAAATGTAAATTGTAACTTAAAATTGTAAAATGTTATTATCTTTAAACTACATAAATTAATGCGTTATTATATTGTTGAAGCATTCTGCAAAGTATAAATTATTCTTTAACTATTTCGAGAATGCCATCAATAATGCAGAAATATAAAATAAGTATTTATATATATTTCATTTTAATTTAATAAATTATGATAGTTCTAAAGATTTTTTTAAATACTTTTTTAAAAAGTGTCTAATTGAGAAATTTTTTGTTTAATAAGATACTTCTAATATAAAAAAAGTTAAGTAGAATATTATTTATTTATTTATTTTTAATCGTATATTACGTTTTTGCCTAATATTCATCACAGAACAGAAAAAAAAACCCCACCTTCATTATCTTAAATAAAGAAGGAAAAAAAAAAAACCAGAAAAAAAGAAAGAAAAGAAAAATAAAGAAATGGAATTAGAAAAAAAAAGCAGCCCACAGCCGACTTAAATCTTTAGAGTCGGATTCTTTATCAATTATGTCACACCATCATTTCCTCTGGAATCGAGAACCAGGAAGTTAATAAGCTAATACTTGAAAATTGAATGAAAACAAAATCAAATATCTATAAATCGGTGGAGTGTTGGCCTCCCAACCCATATATATTTTTGAAATACTCGATGTGCACTTTCATTTCACAAGAGGGATTAGAATTTCACGATATGCAGGGAAGTAGAAAGAAATAAAAGCAACAATAAACAGAAGAAATACTATAGAAGCATATGTTAGAAGAAGAAATTGAACTGAAAAGATCTGAGGGAAAACAACAATAAAAAATAGAGAAGGATGGAAATAGAGAGAGAGATCGAAAGCATAAAAAGAAAAACAAATTAATCTAATCTCTAACTTATTAATGGTAACAATTATACTAAAAATAACCATTGAATAATACCAATGATTCTATAATAAGCGAGAACTTTGTGATTGTTATTGTGCAGAGCACATATGGAAAAAAATGACATGTTTCTATTCATAGTGATAAAGATATTCAAGCAAATGTAATAAATCTCACTTAATTGTTGCATAATTTGCACATAATTCGAGGATAATTATTTCAGCAGCGGTTATTTTATTTGTATCAGTATATATGGAAGCGATTTACTGCAATCCCTTGGCTTTGCCACCTCCTAGTTGCTGTGGAAGAAGGGAAGTACCTTTTAACAACGTATTTTATTTCTGATTTATCTATTTATTTTCCCTAAGTTAGAAATAGGCAAAATAAAAATTACTATTTATAGCCTTGGTAAAACTTTAGATCCTTTAAACATTATGTAAGGTAAAGTTGGTAGAGATGACACAAGGGGAGAGATGACACATGTAATGTAACTTCAAGAAGGGTTCGCAGTAGACTGCCGCGGATCACATGACCAAAACCCGAGACCACTGTGAGCAGTTTTTATAAAAATAAAGTAGCAGCTTGATTTATGCGGGTCTCTTATTCATATTCCCTTTGGTCATCTATCCCCTACTACCCGTGTAGGGAGAGATGACTCAATGTCAAAAATTTTTTATTATTCTAAAAGTAAGAAACAGCATTAAAAACATAAAAAAAATAACGTAAATATGAAAGCAAAGGATAAATCAACAGTTTAAATCTTTCAAACATTTTAAAAAATAAGGTTGTTAATATTTTACATGAAAAATTCGAATTGTGTCATCTCTCCCAACTTTACCTTAATATATTTATGAATTTTTTTAAAAATGAATTTTTAAAGAATACTAAATTTAATTTTTGACTACTTTTGGTATGTTGATGACATTTTGATTATCTGGTACCGAACAAATCAACAATTTGAAAATTTTTTTAAAGATATCAGTAACAGAAAACCTGATATTTCTTTTTCCAATTTAAATTTAATATCAGGTTTTCTGTTACTGATATCTTTAAAAAAATCTCTTTTTCCAATTTAAATTTGAGTATCAAAGTAACCATATATAAAATTTCAAGTCAGGACATGGAATTCAAATAGAAAAGAATATACCAGAACATCATTACCTTGAAAAACATCTTTATTATTCTTAACGTAAGAGCCTTTAAATACAATAAGAGGAACATAACAGATTGGGCAGATCATTGTGCAAAAATGAAACACAATCCAGATCCTCAGATAGATATAGTTTGCAAAATTTCAAGAACCGATAGAATCATGCATTATTAATTCTTAACCGTATATGAATAAAGAAGAATTTCTTAAAGTTAGTGAAAAAAACTTTTGGATATATAAAAAAAGCACATGGAAAACAAAAAAAAAACAATTGTGGATCTAAATTTGTGTATTTTGAATAAACATTAAGACAGGGATGTTTGTTGTTTTTATTATTGAACAAAGTTTTTTAATTAATTAAAGTTAATTAAGCATTATCTTATTAAAGATTAAATTTGACTTTGTGCAAATTAAGCACGATGTTAATTATTATATTATTATTATTACTGTAAATTGAAGGTTCAAAATTATGGAGTTTTAGAGGAATGAGAAAGTTTTTCTTTTGCTCGTATATAACCTGAAGAAGTTTCTTATTGAAAGAAAGGAAATATTGTTAAGCCTAATAAAGAAGAGGTTTTTCAAAGTAATGATGTTCTGATATAATATTGAAACATATTTATAGACTTTGAAAAAAGAATATAATTGAAAATTTATAGAATATTTATAGAATAGATAGAACAACAAGCGTAGAAAAAGATTTTAAAATGGAGTTGAAAAAGATGAATAATATATTTTAGCAAAATGATTACGGAGAAGTTTTCATTAACAAACTGTAAATGAAAATAATTCTATGAAGATCAAATAACTAGATAAAAATAAAGGTGAAAAAAAAGGTGAAAAAAAACAGTAATGCCACATTTAAATAGGAGTAGTTTTGAATTGAAAAGAATATGCAAAAAAATACAACATTGAATTAATATTGGAATAAAATAAAAAATATATTTGTTGCAAATTAAATAGAAGTGAATTAAGCAATAATATGGTCATCATTTATAAGATTGAATGTTTAAATTTTGGTGATTTTTATTTGGAAAATAAAGTAAAAGAACGATAAAGAAAAAGCAAAGTGAGAAATCTAAATTGGCTGAAGATCGTAACAATCTTGATCATTCCTTTAGTAACGAGGTAAAATTATTATGTATGGAAAAAGACACAAAATTAAAGAAAATAATTGAATATTTTCGTAAGAAATACTAAGAGTAAAAATTTAAACAGGAATGAAGGTATTGGAATAGATAATAATTTAATTGCTTTTGCAAGTGAATTAGTAAAATCTTATATTAATGTCAAATGTCATAATGATTCTTCATAAATGTTCCAGGATGATGTAATGTTGTCTTGACATCTATTAATTGTTTCAAAAACAACTATTTAGTTGAATTGATGCTTTGATAAAGGCAAGAAAGAACTTCTTCCGTAAATTTGCTATTAAATATGTTTAAAATATAAATGTATTTATTAATGGAGTTGTGAAGTTTTAATAATATTTTAGAACCCCTTAGTTCTAAAGATCATTAAATTCATAAATTATTTCTCAGTTGACAAAATCCAATTTATTAATGAGAAGAGAAACAATAACTTGGGAATTGTAAGGCTCTGTTGTCCATCCCTTTCGTTATTTCGCTTTCGTGGTTTGTTTCTTGAAAACAACGAGTTCATTTTTCGGTGGGTCAACTACGGAAAATGAAAATTACATCATCAGTGTATGATTACTTGTAAAAAATATACAGGTCACATTTCAGGACGATGTAAAGTTATCATCAATGCATACATCACCAATAAAGTGGTTTTATGAATCGCTTCTTTCTAAGGAAAGTCAGTTAAAACCGATTTGTTTGTCGACTATTTGTTTGTTGAGTGACAATATCTCTTGGAAAGTTTGATATGGAACGAATTAAGTGTAGAATTGTAAATATTACAATTATATATGTATCGAAACACAGTCACCGCCAATTCTGTCGTCATCAGTCTCTTTAAGTTCTGATGATGACGTAAACAATGGTTTTGTAGCATTTAGCTCCAATCTGTACGATTGGCAATCAAATCTGCAAATACATTTACAGTAGAGACCCGATTATCCGCGGAATTGGGTGGCAAGGGATTCGCGGATAACGAAAATCGCGGATAACCAGAAATAAGACTAAAAATGAGGTGTAAACACGAAAAAAAATATTTATTGTACAAAAAACATAATATGTAAAACTTTTAAAATATAATATAAATAGAAAGCAGAAACTTTTGCTCTACGTTTGAATCTACAAATTCCGAGAAGGCCTATAGCATTACGATGCACAATAAACCTGTCAGTAATTTTCGACCTTCGCACTGTAGGGCCTATTGCATTTTCCCTGTTGATGGCTTGGATTAAATTTTTGTTTTTTTTAGGTTCGTAATTAAAAAAATTTTTCGCGGCACTCGCGGATAATCGGGGCTCTACTGTACTTCAAGTCAGTGTTGAAGTTCACTGTCACTCCATCGAACTCCATAGATAGGAGAGCAATAAAGTTAGAGCTCTGATTCTGAAATAAGAATTGCTAATATTGCAAAACAAGAAACTGCAACGAAATCAAGTGCAGTCCCTCTAACAGAAGTAGTGATTTATTATAAAAATATGGTTTATTGTTTACATAAATATAAATACATTCTAACCTTCATTTGAAATGCCAAATATGCTTTGCGAAAGATTCTACTACAGGTATGCAAAAGAAAATTTGCCTGCAAAGAGTTAGTAAGACAGTAAAATCTTAAGCATATGTCAGATTAAAGAATAAGTATATTAAATAAATTTGAAAAGTAAGTTTTCAGTAGCATTTGTTAATGTAGGTTTTAGCTTGCAAATGTCAGATCTTAATTTTATCTTGAGTTTATCGTAAGAGTTTTGGTTTGAGGATTATTAGATGTCATAAAAAAATTTGATTAGGCTTGAGAAACATTCATAAAATTTTAAAATTACTGTTTATAATCCGCGAGTTTAAGTACGCAGTATTAAATTATTGTCGAAGTCGTATAAGTTCTTACAGAAATACTAGAAAAGTTTCAATAATAATTCTACGTGATTAATCCAACCATCTTGCAAAACATAAGTCAGAAAAATCAATATAGGAATCAATCAAACCAATATTTTTAGAAAACAATTTTGTTGGTTTAATCATTATAACTTTAATGGCCAAACCCATAATGAGAATAATTAAAGTTTTTTAGCGGTCCCATGTAACAGTTAACATAGGGAACCGCTATTGCTTTTGTGTTGTCTGTCTGTCACACTGTATGTCACACTCTGTAGCGGCCAAACGGTTAGAGATATTAGAATGAAACCTTCACCACTGTGTTCCGCATCAAAAAGTAGATGACACTTAAAAAAAATCACCCTGACCCCCAAAATTAACGTTTTCCATAGCAGTATTAGAAATAATGATAACAATTAACAGTAATAATACTGATGCTTCATACATAACAATACTAACAATTGCCAACAGGACGTCATTGTTAATATTTACAAACGTATTGTTTCATAAATTCTTTAATATATGTCCAACTGATTCACTAAATGTAGGCATTGAATTAGCGGCTCCTAGGTTACAGCATGCCTGTAAAACATAAAGGAACGGTTTTGCATTTATATGCTCTTGCTTTTAATTCTTTTGTTTATACAAATGTGCATATTATGGGGCCGCTTTGCTTTTGACACTGTCTAAAAGCATTAATTACCTTATTATTACATTTATCTGCACTCGACTTTTAAACTTAAAAATTTTTTTGATTCTTTCTTGTTTTTGATTTTAAAAATTTCCCAGCATATTTTTTTGACTTGTTCTTTACACCATTCACAGACAAATTTTGAAGTTTAGTAACGAGGAATTTACAAATAAGATAATATTAACAAAAAAAACGATTTCAGATAGTTTATTTGACGATTTATTGAACAGGATAATAAGTTATTTTGTAGGACAAATTTTGTTTTGGTTTGAACAAATTGAAAACGTGTAGTGAATTATGTATTATTAAAAGCTTTAGCTTGCGTAGAGCAAACAAAATCATTAAAAGTAAAAGTTAAGTAAAGTTTACGAATATAATATTACTTGTTTGTGATGCTTTGAAAATGGTGCCCGATTCTCAATCTCTTTCAGTAAATTCTAAAAGATACACCCAAAAAGAAAATAAATAATTTTATCCAACCAAGATCCAAACTGAAATAGAACAAATGTAATTTTAAAGCTTTAATAATAATAACTTTATGTTCACCGAACAAATCATAAATAACGACAAAAAGTTTATGCACAACTGCCAATATCTTTTAGTTAAGAAATGAACACAATACAGCTGCCCTGGAGGCTAACATCTTCAAACAATAATAATTTGCATTGTTAGTATGAACTGTTCTTTAAGTGAAAGTGAACTTTGTACTTAATTTCTACTTATATTAATATTTATTTATTAGGAATAAATCATCTATTTTCCTTAGGAGAGTGAGACCCTCACTGATTTTAGTCCTGTATTTGTTCTGTAAGTGTCGACGTAATAACTTTTAAACCAATGAATTGGCCTTCTTGAAACTTGGAGTGGTTATTTCTGAGCAAAAGACGAACTTCTGCGTTTCGTCTGTATCTCTGTGGATGAATTAAGCGTACCAAAAAAATCAGTTATCCAAAAAATTAAAAGCTCTCAAAAATCTCCATGAATTAAAAGCGAAACAAATTTGATAGTTTAAACAAATTTGGCGATCGTGATAGGTTATAAATATGGAATTTCTTCTTGGTCTAATTTAATAACTTTCTCATATTAAAAAAAAATTATTTTCTCCCAGAAATTAAAGGTAGGTTTCAGATTCTTATATTGATATAAATACGATGATGAAAATTATCGTTTGGAGGGAGTTTCTGAAAGGAAAAATATTTATAGTCAATATTAATATAAAAGTCTTGAATTCATTACAAGTCCAGTTCACAGAAGGCAATGCTTCACTGGAAGTTCCACGAATTCTTTTCACGATCTGCTTTACAACATCCCCATTTAATATCATAAACATGATAAACACCAGCTCTAAAGTTCAGCAACAGCTGTCGGTTAGATTTACGAGACCGATCAAACAAAGATGACAGAGTCCGGATTGTGAATCTCGTTACACTTGATGCAGATTCAACATGAGTAAGGTACTCTCCACGCCACTGGAGTGGTCACTTGCAAATGAACTGAGGCCCAATGAAGTGCGTCTACTTGACAGCGAGGGCAATCTGAAAGACCAGTGCAAAACTCATATTGCTCAAGTACCTTCTCCAGAGCGCTGCGATCAATAACTAGTTAGGTGATTTGCTGGCTTCTGCCTATATTCAAGAGACAGTGGATGAACAGTTTGCAAACGCGGACATAACAATATTTGTCTTCAGCCAAACTCCATTAAGAGCCTCAACCGTTCGTTTTCACGTATTTGTTTAATGAAGCCTGAACCTGATGTCAGTCAACATTGTAAAATGAGCAATTACCACCATCATATGCAGGATGGGTTGTAATTACAGAATTATGGGATTTTTAATAGAGAATTATGTTTTATAAGGAACCATTCTAGTAATTATTCCAGAGCATTTGTTTTATCTTGTATAATAAACGAATCTCCAAATTTGATGAGAAGTAGTTCAATATGTCAATGGCTTATCTAATAGCAGAAACACGACAGACAATGCATCATTCTGTCCATTTGTGGCGCATAAATGTATCTTAATAGATCAATTCTGTTAATTTAAATTATTTATTAGGAAATTCAGGTTCGGCTTCTAGAGGGGGAGACTTTTTTGTATTGTTTTCTTTTAGTTAAAGAGTTTGGAGTAAAAGACATTTGCATATATGTATACCTTAATATAAAAACTAAAAAGACTTGAATCCTACTTTCCTTAAAATTTCGCTCTTTTTAATTTTCTTTCTTTTCTTTTCTGTCTAGCTGTCGATCATAGAACTTAACATAAGAAACAAAGGATGTAAAATAATCTATAAACATTAGATTTTCAGAAAATTAGATTCTTAGTTTGAAATCTCTGAACTAAAATTCCCTAATTTTCAAATCCTATTTAAGTAATTATAAAATAAGGAAGACTTAATATGGACCAAAAATAAGAACAATAATATGAATACGAAAACATACCACAATTCAAAATTCTGTGATCTATCGGAAATAAGGGTAAATATTGGAGCTCTTTTCTGAAACTTGAATAAATCATCCAAAAAATGGAAATCTTAAAGGAAGATTTTGAATAGAAGAGTAAAAGGCATCCTAAAAGAAAACCGTATCTACATGATATTAAATGATTCATAATTCCAAAAAGAATTTTTTTTAATGTTTTTCAGTCCTTTTAGGTGTAATTACAGAATTACTCCTGTTTTATAGGTGCTGGAAAGTTTAATGTGTGTCTTTTCAATAATAAAATTTAATTAATGCTTAAATATAGATTAGAATTTTTTTACTATGTTTTTATTGACTATATCATATATTAATTGGTTTTTTTTATAAATTTATTACAATTATAATTATTCCACTTTATTTGTGTAAATATTTTTGATAAGTATATTCATTTACTCTAAATCCAAACTTATTTTTAAAGTAGGAATGTTGAAAACCTTCAACCAACTAAGTCTTGTTTTGTTTTCAGAAGAGTATTTTTTTTCTGAAGTTTTTATATTTATATATAATTTTCAAGATTACATTATAAATAAATTTTCCTTCCATATTCAAAATTTCTAACTTGATTGCTTTTTTGTTTATATTTCCCCTGGTAGATATGTCAAAAACCAAGTATAAAAAATTCAGAACATTTGATTATTGTTTGTTTTTATCCATTCCAGTGTCTACGAGACACTGAATGTTTTTTAGGGATAAAAACGACTTTTTATTGGAGCAGGCATATCACAGCAAAAGGTAAAAATTTCTCAGCTTAATCCTAATCCGCTTTATTTTTTATTATTATTAATAAATTAAGTAATTAATTGTCCCGTAATAGAAGACGTGTGGACTCAGTAGCGAAGATGGTTAAGGCTCTTGACTGCTGACTGGAGGAGTCTGTTTCAACTTCCAGCGGAGGTCGGACTTTACTGCGATAATTCTCCTCCAGGCGGGCTCAGTCTACCCAAACCTCTGAAGAACGGATACCCGGTTTCTTTCCTGGCGGTTAAAGGAGGGCGGGAATCGACTGATCATCGACCTCAACTTAGTCCCAATGGTCAGCAGCCTTACCTACAGCGACCCGAAGGGCTACGTTGGGATAGGAGAAAAAAGTTTGTTTTTATTTCAGCAGATGTTGTGCCCTAAGTGGAATGTACATTTGTGAAAAGTGTAAAAGTTTTACAGAAATATTAACATAAATGTTTAATCATGTTGATTTTAAACAAGGACGAAGAGAAATAATTTGAGATATGATGAAGATATTAAGAGAGCTGTGTAAGGAAGATAAACACTTAACAGTACAGAATACAGGAGCCAATGGAGAGCTGGAGATAAGGTTCCTTATTTCTTGAATACGGTTGAGAATACTAAGTTGAGACTGGGTAGTTGATTCCCGCAGAAATCCGGTCCTTATTTTATAGAGGAGCGAGAACCATGATCCAGGGGATCGAAAGCAGCTGATACTGTCCGGAATCAAATGCTTTAGCATTTGAACCATCGACCGCACTTTTGTGTGGATTAATGTAATTCAGTAGTACTCAAAAGGAAACATCTCATTTAGATAACTGAAACAATAGTAACAAAGTCGATATTGAAAAGAACTTAAGCAGATGTCAAATCAGAAGCAAAATTTGGAAAAAACAGTTTCGCACTCAAATCTTTTCAATATGCCGTATTTACTCGCATAATTTCCCCTTTTTTTTCATCAATATTTTGAGAAAAAAAAGGGGGGGTGGGGAAATTACGCGATGTTTTTCAATTTGAGGAAAAAAAATATGGTGAAAGTGTAAGGAAAACCATGTTAAATATTGATTTTTAAAGCAAGAAATGTAATTAACAACAATTTTATTAACACGCTACATTTAAAATATAAGAAATCACATCTCAACATTTGTTTTTTCTTCAAAGTACAGTTATTGTTATACTGATTCAGAAGGAGTCTGCTCTTGTACTGACCGGGGTGGGGGTGGAATCTTCCCCTAAAGTAGCGTGGGATAGAGAAATGCGGAAGTAACGGCACATTGTCGCGTCGTCGTGAGTTCACCGCCAGTCAAGATCATGTTGGAAACGCGTTGAAGTAGCGGTGGGGAAATTATGCGATAAAAATAAAAATTGAATTTTGTAATCCACAAAAACTGGGGTGGGGAAAATACGCGATGGGGGAAATTATGCGAGTAAATACGGTAAATGCTATCTTAACTGTGACTTCTCATGGCTGAGGATTGCCATCGAGCGTGAAACAGCTGTTACAGGATGTCACTTGTAAATAATTTGGTCTCACCCATTGTTATTATCTGGTTTCTTTTGAGCTGGCATTTATGAAACGTTTCTAGATTGCTATTTTTCCAATATGAACATTATTGAAGTGAAGAAATGAGATGTAGAACAATAGAATGATTTGAACCTGAACAAAATCAGAGATAGTGAGATGAGGTAGATTTAATGTGAATCGCAGCGTGACCTTTGGAATCGGCATCAGAAAGATAATAAGATCTCCCTAAAAGATAATAAGATCTCTTCGTGGACGTCTGAAGGTCATAACTGAGAACAGTTATTTAATTCTAACAGCAAGATATCATAGCGCTGAAATGACATTCGTGCTGCAGACTCCTCTGCGGCCACAGAAGAGCGGTCTTTCGGTAAGCTGGGTCCCAAGTACTCAGGATGATCTTTATGCAAGAAGACCAGCTCTTTGATTTTCCTTTAATATCAGAAGTACAGGCTGAATTGAATTGACCTCCAGACCGTTTCAATGGCCTGAATACGATGTACACTGATGAGTTAATTTCCAAACTGATTTCAACAAACATCATTTTGTTTATTGCTGGTGTGCACTGGGATAATAATCCACGGCCACGTTAATTTCCACATCATCCAAGGCAAAGCTCTAATAGCTGTAGGTATATTGATGATATACTTAACCAAAATGTTTGTCTATTTCTTACAATCATGAGTTTTGATTCCATGTCGAGTGATAATATTGGGTTTACATAGAGCTCGTGTGGTTGATTGCCTACAGTGGAAACAATCAAATCGTATAGAAAGGCCTTCGAAATCACCTGAACTCAGGGCATTAGATCTCTGCATGTTTGCGATGCTCTAAGAAGACTATTGAATATTTAACACACCTCCCGTAACCTTCAGAGCTTTGATCTGATCTTAAGGATGAAGAAGGATGAAATGTCATAAACAATCTTAATGGCAACGTAAATCACTGATATCAAATTTGTAATTCAAAGTAATCATTGAACTGCTACTATTACTGTAACTATTAATGGTTAATTTTGCATATATACGACATTATTTCAATAAGTCATTATCACAAACTTATCTTGTATTCATATTAATTAAACTATTTTAATTTTTTCGCGATTTGCTATTTGTTAGTTAACTTGTGTTTTGCCTCTCGATTCTTATCAATTGGCGCGGTGGGTACAAAAAATGCTTGAGGATCTTCTTTAGTATATCCTACACCTAAGATTTCAGCTTAATCCTATACCCGTAAGAATGCGTAGATTTGTGTTATCACGATCACAGATGGACGAATTATGCATTCTGAATGCATTCTGAATTAAAATGTGCATCTTTTTTCTCTGCAACTCATATTAAGGAATTTACAAAAAGATAGACCAATAGTTAGACAATACACTGTGGCAATGAGACAATTAAAAATGATAATTTCAATTTAAGTGATAATAATAGATCGTAATAAATAAAAGGCATAATAATTTCTTCTTGTATACTGACTATATAACAGCCATTTTTTATACGGAATAATTATTCCATACAAATTATTCCATGTAAACGTATTCTTTATCGTCATTATTAAGTACTTCACAGTATAACATCATTATCTGTAGTAATCTTAATCTAAATTGCGTCAAGATATGGTTATGGTAATTTGGGGTGAAATTTGCTTATTAAATTTAGCAAAGATTTCTTAATATAAACGGTATGTCTTTATCTAATAAGAAATGTCTGAAGTTCTATTATTTTCCTTTCTAGGAAATCATTGACAGAGGTTTTAGGGCTTCTGAAGAGAATATTTCTTTTATTGCAAAACAACAACAGCTGGGTTTTTTTCCATCAAAAATACAACTGATTTCTACTAAAACTTTTCTACAACAGGGATAACAGTAAGAAGCTACTTTAAATTCAGTTCACCACTCTGCTTTTAAATAACTTACCACCTACATTTAAGAACTGATTTCGCTCTCTAAGTGAATTTAGTCAGAGGGGGACATAAATAATTGTAGTCATATTGACTTCAATGTTTCCGATTCGCTTTAGGATTGAATTAGCGGACAATACCCCAACCCAAACAGCAAACAAATTCCGGAAACAATATCCACTGCTAACCATCAGTTCCGGAAAAAACCACAGAAATCTAATTACGAGTGCAAATAAGTCGTCCATTTTCATTTCGAATATTGATGGGTTACGTTTTTCTGATTTTCTGCCAAATTTGCAAGGAAGATTAGCCACGGGTTTACTAATGTGTTGTTGATCTCAATCCTATTCATAGAGAACAAGGTCGATGACTTCTCAACGACCAAACTGAACACCAAAGATTTGAAATCGAACATTATGCTTAAACATTCTGCGTAAATGTTCTTCTGCTTAAACATTCTGCCGTATAAAAATTTTTGAATTTGAAAAAAGGCAAATTTGGTTAAAAATTCGATCAGGAAAAGTTAAGAAATCATTGTAGATCTAGAAATCTATAAAACTTTCAATTTCAGGAACTTTAATGCAGTTTTGAAATTTGAAAACTTTTGTTAAATGTTTTTAGTATCATTCAATATACACGAATTCAGACAATATTTTGAATGCATGATGGGACAAAATACAAAATTACCGAAATGCAACATTTTCAATTAAGGTCCTAAAATGTAAAACAAAGTTTTTAGCTTCAATTGTAATTCCGTTCACTTTAAAAAAAAAGTTTAATGAAAAATTTGTGACATTATAGCCATGCTAACAAAATTGTGGAAAATAAAACTTTAATATTAGGTGGCATGAAATAATTTTGATTGCATAATTTAAATAGAAAAGTAAACATATTTAATACAACGAAATATTTTCTATATAGATTTAAATCAAACATGTAGCACAAACGCCGAATCTTCCACATACTAGAAAATTTTCTCCCATTCATTATTAACTAACACAGTTCATAAATTATTGTCTGTGTCCAATAGATTAATTTCATCCTGTTATTCAAAGTGTCTGGAAATTACTTATCTTCTTCTTGTCGTAGTTATGATGACAGTGTTCAATGTTTGTCTTCGAACCGCTTATCAATCACGATTTTCAAACGTTCCATGATCTCCGCACATATCGCTACTAGTGATGAAATTTATTTTTCCTGGACATACTTGATAAATATGCATGATATGATTCGATCAACGTCCAATGCATATCATAGTACACGACGCAGTACGATTACCATTCGACATTCATCAGCGTACAACATTTTAGTTGTCACAAATCTTCCTAATGGCTACTTAACACCCTCTCGAATCGTTGCCTCAAACGCGATCGAAAACTTGCCATTTGCCAGTTGCAGCTTGCTAAAACTGTGCGAGCAGCAAATTGCATTTTGCTCCTTGAGATCGTAATTAAAAATGTCTGTCGGCGAAGAGGCAAACAGTTGATTTAGTTTTGGTATTAATTCTCAACTCATATCGCAGTAGAGATAAAATACTGGAGGAAGAGAATATGGTGAATGAAACAAAAGACTGACATCACGAGCAAAGAATAAACAGATTTCAGCTGTCGTAATTTTAAGTAAATTTCCTCTCTGCCAAGGGCACTGGTTTCGACTTGCTTCTAATATTCTCCTGAATTTAGAATTTGTTGTATTTAGAGCTACTGGCAGATTTTTCGAGCAAGTGGGAGTTTTTCGATCCATTTGCCAGTTTGAGGCAAGTTTTTGAGAGCGTGTAAACCAGCCGTAACAGTACATTACAACGTCATCGGATACAAGCTGCACTTGTATCATATGTTTTATTGTTTTAGATTGCGTTTACTTTGAAAATGACGAGGGTGGGTTAGCTTGTTTTTCTTCCTTACCCTTCGTAAATCTCTTTCGAATCTTCTCAAAATATATTAATTACTAGCTTTCCTCCTCCACTTCCCCCGGATGGATGAAAGATTGCTTGTATCATGTAAAAAAGAAAAATTTCCCTTCGATGATTGGAGAAACTCTTCCTACATGTGTTGGCGTTTTTTATTCACTGCTCAGCCGCTGTTGATCATAGAGACACCTTTACCGAAAATCTTCTTATAAAATTCTAAATTCAGCCAATAACAATTAAAAAAAAATCGTCAAAATCGGTTGGAGAAATTTTATCACAAATGTTCTTAATGTTCGTTCAAAGCTGTATTCATGTTCCCGCTTCTCCGCTGTGAGCGCGTGTACATCATCGAGTCGCACAGTTCTGTGGAGTTCTTTGTGTTGCCAAAATGACAGATTTTGCTTGTTGCTCTACTCTACTCTCTCTTGCCTAGAGGATGTCACCAAAAGGATACAACTACATATAAAAATAAATTACAGTGATTTCATAGATATGGTTACGTCGAACATTTCCTTATTTTCGTTTATTATTATTTTTTATGCTTTCTATTGAAATGGTAGTCCCTTGACGCTGCTCCTTGGTCTCATTGAGTCTTGCGGCAAACTTTCTTCTCGCCTGAGACGCTTTTTTTTTGTCACTGCGATCGAATTTTAGTTGTGCTGAACTAACTATACACGCAAAATAAACTGTTATAAATATGCAATCATCCGCCCTTGCCCGACGACAGGTCACTTAATCTACAAAACTGATTACGATCTATTGATGATATCTCCGTAATTATCAGTCTTACTTGTTAGACAGATACTGTAAGTGAAGTTTTTGTTCCTTACAAAAACTACTTTCCGTTTGTTTTATTTCCTTTTGTAAATTTTTTGAAATTTTGATAAATATTCATCAGAAAACTGCTGATATGAAATTGCAAAAAATAAAACCTCAAATACTCGTACATTATGAATTATTTGCAAAATTCAGATGTATACTATACGAATTTTTTGTATACAGCTAAAGCATACTGTTATAAAAAACAGTAAAAGGATTATTGCAGTAATAAATTATAAATATTAATATGTATAAATTATAAATATTGATATGATAATTATAATTATAAATTATAATTATTTTATTGCAGTAATAAATTAAAAATTGACTACCATTTCAACAGAAAGCCTAAAAAATTAATAATAATAAAAGAAAATAAGGGAACATTAGATATAAATGTATTTATGAAATCAATGTCTTTTATTTTGAAATTTAGATGTATGCTTTTGCTGAGAACAGAATGAAAAGAGTGAATTATATATATATATATAAAATTATAAATACATATATATTAAAAAAATGTTTTAATTTTTTTATTTATTTAATAATTGTCTTAATATTAATGCTGTTATTAGGTTTTTTTGTAATATTTTGCATTCTACAGTTTATAGTCTATTTATGGGAAATTCTAATTAATATTTAATATCTGTTAATAGCTCTGCAACTGACGGTTCCGTAACCCTATTAGAAATGTTTGTTCATTTCCCCAGACACCTTACAAAGCAATTATCAGAGCCTTCAACTTCGTATTGATTTTTCAATTCCTC
>JAFIDM010006943.1:65025813-65073115 GCA_023159025.1 Thereuonema tuberculata
CTTTATTTATCTTTAGCATCGTTGCAATGAACCCTTCGCTGTTAACCGATTAGGGGGATAATTTCACGCCCTAAAGAAGCAAAATGGACAAAATTTTGAGAATCCATCGTCAATGAAATGAACGAATATAGGAAAAGATCGGAGGGAAGGAACGATCTCGTAATTCTTTTTGTGATTATTCATCCTTCGTTGATAGCTGGAGGTGAAGAGAGAAACAGGATAAAGGAAGTGATTTAATTGCTAAACTCCCCTCCCCCCTTGTTGATGTTTGCGATTAGAAGATGGAGCGGCCACTAGAGGGCTTCTTTTCAAATAATTATGCTTGACTTTTACTTCCGGATTTGAATCTTTAGCCATTGAACGACGATTCTTAAGGGCTAATGGCGCACCTATTATTGTTTTGAAGATCATGCACCTTTATGTTAGCGATATCTTTAATGTCTATTAACTCAGCCTCGAGTGTGTGCAAAAATGTAACATGACCATACATTAATATGATTTCTTGTAGAAAGAGAATTAAGAGATTAATTTCAGAAACTCTGATATCTATATATCGTGTAATGCATGAAATATTTTCTCCTTAGTCCCTCTGAAGTTTTAATCCTGAAATCGAGCTGAAATGTTTGAATAGATCTGAAATTTGAATGTTAAGGCTTACTGACATCCCATTGGTCATTTAGAGCCATTTGTTGTTCAGCGAATAATAAAATCATTTAATTATTTACAAGTCAAAGTTATTCTAACTTTAAAAATTTCACCCAAAGCAACTGCTTAGCTTCATTGTCTTTCAACTCTTACAGATATTTAACAATAAAAGTAATTTACTTTACATTTGAATGCATCCAATGAAATTTTGAGACTCACGAATTCGCGAAACGTTTAACATTGTATACAATAGATGTGTTTATTTTTTTTTTGCAATGTAGGAGTGAAATATATTAGGAGTGAAGTAGTCACAAAATCTTGTAAAAGTCCAGATACTACGGACGGAACATGTCGTTCGTCCCCCCCCCCCCTTTTAATGTGTTAAATGTTTTTTACTCTTAATTTGTGTGTTGACTTTTGTATTTAATTTAATTGATTAATTTCACACCCGTTAAATTTTCTTATACTTTTAGCAAATAATTGCCATAAGTTTTTCCTATTTTTTTTTATTTTGGTTCACAAATCTGAAAAATTACCAACTACTTGCAAGTAATAAGTTAAGCAATATTAAAAATCATTTCAATTCTTTTTAATTCCCAAATTTATCCTCCGTACTCACGAATTTCACTACAGAATCAGTTATATGAAAATAATTTACGAAGCTATTTTTTTTTTTGAAGGGCGTAGGCTTTATTCATGAGCCCAAGCGATTTAAAGTCTGAGTCCTTACCACTCTGTCAGTCACAATACTATTAAAAAACAAAAAAAGCTCAAAAGAAACGTTTGTTTTGTCAAGATTAAAGGAAATAATGATTGGGAATAGAGAATCTGTACCAACAAATTGAGGAAACATACAAAACTCTCCCAAGAAGAAGCAGCTCCCAGATAACTGAAAACTCCCTACTGAACTTTATGGAAGCTATATAATGAATTTTTCACAGCTAGCAACGAAACCTTAAAAATAAAGTTAATGTGAAGCTGCAAAAATTATCCGAATCAGTAGTTCTCCACGTCTTATTTCCTACGCTTTAAAAGTCCAAGTTTCCCAGATGCGTAGATTGCATAAAAGATTTTCTTTCTTATATTTTTTTTAATTCATGCTCAACTTTATTCACCAACAGTTTTTACGTTATATATTCTTATTCAACAACTTCAGATAATCAAGAACATTACATAAGAGCCAACAACTCCATAAATAGTTTACAAATTTATAAATGGTTCCTGTCATGAATTGACCTTGGAGAGACTGCAAGGTTTATTTTCCAGTGTCTCTCAGAACACGCAGAATATTTTCATACACAAAAGAAAGTCAGATAGAATAATCATTGGATTAAAATCCCAATGATTTTTCATTACCATTGAAAAAAAAAAAAACCAACATGTTTCAAGCCTACTTTTTAAAAATTTGTTTGAATTTTTTTTTGGTGAAAATAACTACTGTATGAAAAGGCTACTTTCAATTTCAATATTTACTAAATTAAAATACTACAATTTTTTTGAAAAAAAAAATTAATTCTAAAAAAAAATATTGAATTAAATTGGCATTATTTAGTTAAATCGTTAACTAAATGGATTGGGTTTCTTTTAATCCTATCACACAGCGGCAATGGATTAATATTCATTGTTTAAGACAATGACAGATTAAGAGAAACAGGATAAAATCCGTTACTTTTAGATTCCAATGATTTTTTTAGGAATTTTTGTCGTCTTTCCGCGCTGAGTACTCGACCAGAACCCTTTAGAATATATTTCGAATGTAAAAGTTGGATTAAACAAAAGAGAAACATTTTCTTTCTCGTTAAATGTTCTTTATTACTTTGTACAAGTTGGATTGTTCTCGAATGTTTCATACTAAGTTTCAAGCAGATCTATCCAGCTGTTCAAAAGTTATTGGACACACACGATACACACCCACAGACTTACTGAATTAATGAGCCTCACTTTCTTATTGAAAAGTAGCCTAAAAAAATATTTAAAAAAAATGTAATACAATTATTGCTTATACAAAAGTTCCATGAAGTAATCGTAAAGGCAAAGATATTTCAAATCTTTCAAAAGTAGAACACTTTTAAATCAAAATGGATCAATTCAAAACGGAAAATGCAATAAATTTCAAATAATCTACCACTTGTATAATAATAAAAATCATATCATCAACAATAAAGGTATATAACATGTAAATATTTTATGCTACCAAATGTGCTTTTAATAATACAACTGTTCCGGTTTTGTAAAGTAATTGTATCTTCAATATTTATCAACAATCGAATGCATATTTCATTCTAATGTCTGCTTGAAAAACAATTCCAAATCTGAAGGAAATCGAAATATTGTGGTAATAAAGACGATCAGATATTCACAAATGAGACAGTTGTGTATCAGAAGAAGAATTTTCATTTATTTTTTATTTGATTTGCAACGGAGATAAGATCTGAATACAAAAAAAAAAAAAAAAAAAAATATGGACCCTAGTTGTTAAACAGGAGTTTAATTCTATGAATTTACCAGATAAAGTATCGAAAGCTACTCTCTTGCCATATTTTTAATGGAATAAAATTGCATTTGTTAATTGCAGAAATAGATAAAAGTTAATAATGATTTACGAACCTCGTGTTTTCAGAGCAACAAAATGGTTTCGGTTCACAGTTTCCAGCTACATTTTAGCTTTAGAGATATAAAAATTTCTCTTAAAATCAAACTATGCAAAACTTCATATGCGCCATTATGAAAACATGGACGAACTGCACATACACATATTAGCTTGGATATACATATTATATTTATAGGAACATGATTGAAAACAATCCAACATTTTAAAATAGTCATGACACCATAAAATTTTAAGATCGGTGATTTCACATGACCGTTTTATAAACATTCTTTATCTAATTTGACTAAATTCTATTATATAGCAATGCTCTCTACTTCATATTCCTCTGAAACTCAGTAATATCTGCACACTTTCCCAATATTCAACACAATAATTTTTTTATAATAGTTTTACCAAATATAATATAATATAATGCTGTCACGGTTAAAGAAAAAGTAGGCTAGAAAAATTACAAATTATACTCAATTTTAGTAAAGCAATAGCACAAAATGAAATCTCTTTAGTTGAGGAAACTGAAAAAAAATAGTTCTCTTTTTTTATTTTCAACAAACATTTAAATTTAAAGGATATTCATAAAATTTAAAATTGGTTTATCAATAAAAAGGGGTTTAATGATGTAGGTATATTTTATTTTTCCTAGCAAAGACACAATTGACTTAAAACTTTTCGATGCTTTTATTATAATAATTATATTATCACATAATATTTCATCGAATAAAAGTTCACACAGTTCCTTGCATTACTAGATAATGCATTAATCTATTGTTAATAAGTTCTATCACTAATCTTCACAGTAAATTGCTCTTCATTATAATGTCAGTATGTTGATACACCATGTATCCCTGATTCGAAAAACATCTGCCATTTCATAACATTCTTCACTTTGAAAGTATCATCTTGATTCTCAACTACGTAATAATTGTCACTACCATATTTCAATTAACTAGATCAATTATTACGGGAAGCTTGTACTATTCTGTTCCTTTCTGAACGATTAGAAGTACCTCTCAAATTATATTTTCTGTTACTTGTCAGATTATTTGCAGCACTATTATCTGACCCTAATACTTCCTCCAATAATAGTTCACATTATTTATTTAATCTAATGCTCAGGCATTTGGAACATAAACCATTAGTCTTTTAGCTTCCTAGTAAATTTGTCCATCAGATCTTGTCCAGTAAAGTTGACGTGCTTTACACTTTCTAAGATGGTTCCAGTCCATTGAGGTATCTTCATTGCACAAAATGCAGTTTGGTGAGGCTAATATTTTGAGTCGGTGTAAGTGATCTGCCAGACAATCATGGTGTGTGATTTTACGCAATGTAGCGACGGTTTCACTGCGTGGTAACTCAGGTATGCTTTTGTTATTTAGGAGTGGTTCCACCCAATGTTTCTCTTTACTTAATTACTTCAGATATGCCAACCATCCAGATTTAAAACAGGATTTTATTTTCAGCTTTGCAGAATGGAAGGATAATTTTGTTTTTGTGGTGTTTAATATTGTTGTTCTCTTTTTTGCTAGATTCAGCTAGAGTCAGCTTCCTCATTACCTTTAATGCCGATATGGGAGGTGATCCATTGTGAAACGTAAACATATTATCGAAGTTTACATTATCGAAGTGCATAATACAGGATGATTCATGAAGATATGCAGAAACTTCGGGAGCTCATTCTACATGTAAAAATAAAGAAAAAAAGTTATATAAACATAGGTCCGGAAATGCTTCGGTAGCGAGTTACAACTAGCGAAAGATTTGGCGCATAATGTAGTAAAATGAGGGAAATGAAGACTTGCTGGAAGTCTGGGAAGGTAAATTAAGGGGTGAAATCAGTGGTTTCTTATGGTTGTTGACCTGAAAAATCGAATGAAACATGTCGCAGAACTGTATCTCCCAGTGGTTTGAAGCTTACCCCACGTGGAACCTACAAAAAAGTTGACAGCACAACAACAGCTGTTCAACAATAATGTGAATTTCATTGTTTTGATTTATTGTGAGAGCTAACAACTGAGGTGTAGTCCATGTGCTTATTGTTGTACTACATTATGGGCGAAATCTTCACTAGCCGTAACTCGATACCGAAGCATTTCCGGACCTATGTTTACATATTTTTTTTTCTTTACTTTTACATGTAAAATAAGCTCACGAACTTTCTGCATATCTTCGTGAATCACCCTGTATATATACAAAATAGTGAAGCACTACAAATTAAACATTCGTAGTATGTTCTTTCGTAGTACGATGTAATAAACGAAGCACAATGTTTATTTCAGTACAAATTATTTCCGCAGCACTACATAACGGCTGAAGCACAATTCTCGAACTTTAAATTCCACTTAATTTTCATGTGATAGTGAATTAATTTTCACTTAATTTTCGCACTATAGAATTCATCTGAAATGATGTACGCTCTATCTTTGAATGTACATGTAGACCTTTCGACGGTCTACTTTTCACTATTTCACGAATCGCTATTTCTTTACTTGAGAAATTATTTTTCTTTTAATTACTCATGTGATGCGGACATCTTGGCTGTAACATTTCTCATGCAGCGGTCTTCCTTTCTCTCTAAAGCTTCACTTATTATTACAATGAATGTATACTCACTTCCAAAAGTTAAGCACGGAGAGGAAAAATGTTAATTTCCGCAATTTGAATTACATTTGAATTAAAGAAGCTGAAATTTGCTGCAAAGGTAGAAGGAAGTATGCAAATTATATAGCTAACAGACGGTTTTGGTTCGAGAAATATGCAAAACAGGCAGTCGTATAAGAAGCCGGCATTGGGAAGGGTTACAGGAGTTGCATTTAAGTGCTGATGAAAGGTGTTTAGAACGTTAGTACGATTTGCTTTCAAGCTAGGCTTCTATGGCTTCTAGAAGACGAATGGAAGATTCTGAGCGCTGTCGGGCTGTCGGACGCATTGAAGCAGGACAGTCTATAACAGATGTTGCTCGTTTCTTCTACGTTCATCATTCTGTCATTTCACGATTATGGAAACAATTCCAAGCCAGCCAAACAGTTGTCCGAAGACCTGTAGCCGGTCGTCCAAGGGTTACAGCCCCCGCGGAGGATCGATACATTGCTATAGTAGCCAAGCGGAATCGAAGATCTACCTCGACACGTGTGACATCTTCGTTTGTAGCGGCCATTGGTAAGACGATATCTGCCACTATTGTTCGTCGATGGCTACACATGATGGTCTGTACGCCCGGGTACCACGAGTTTGTGTTCCTTTATCCGTCCAATCCAGAGGGGCAGGATTACAGTGGTGCCGCCAGCCTGTGAATTGGACTATGTCTGATTGGGGTAGCGTTATGTTCTACCCCAGTAGAAGATAATTTATGAAAATTCAATATTTTGTTTATCTCTGTATGTAATTCTTTGTTTTGTCTCATGAATAAACATAGAGCTACTTACTTGCAGCATTTCATGTCAATCAAAGCAGTACTTGTCCATTTTTTCGACTTTTACGGCTCCGTGCTTAACTTTTGGAAGTGACTGTACTTACAATCCATAAAGACAGTCGTGCTTATTCAATGACTTGGATAGACCTTCACTTTAATTCGCCATTGGACCTGTCGATTCTCTGTTCCCTTGACTGAAGATCACTCAGCTTGAGCTCAATATTCGTCTTCTCCCGAGATGCCTCCTTCTCAGGCTTCTTCATTGGGTTGAACCGAGGCAATCAGCTCTGTTACTTTTTTATCAAACGAGGCTATGTCTCTGTTTTATATCAAAAGTTCTGTGACGTCTTGCGTCAAATTAATTATTCAAATTTCTTATGTTTTATTTGAAGAACAATATAAATTACGTTTGAAGCCACTTAATTATTTTTTATTATTATTATATTCAATTTATTCATTAATTTGGCATTAAAATCTATCTTCAAATCACATGTTCAAAAATGTTCAATTAATTAAATTCAACTTAATTTAATTTTTTTATTTTTTTTTTATTTGAATCTACATTTGAATTACATTAGAGTCCCGTTAGGAGCTCAAGACTCTTATCAACAGGTGCTACAGTTATTTTAATTAGATATTTTTACATCCATATGAATGAAGCAAAACAAACTAACAAAATGATAATAATATTAATAAAAAAGATTGTATAAATAGAGATGATATATATATATATATATATATATATATATATATATATATACAGTAGTTCTGATATAATATGGTTTTGGTTTTTTCCAAAATATGTAAATAATGCATTTTTCCTTAATTATTGTTAATTTTTGGATATTCTAATTTTATTGTATTGTGATCTGTTAACTGATAATCATTTTTTCTGATATTTTTTCATTTGTAAATCAAGCTGTAGTAATTCTTTACCATTAAATTATATTGGGCTTTTTGATAAGGCGTTAGTATTTTGTATTTTTCCAATAAATGTTTGTTTTTATGGTTACTAATATGTTTTTTGTTGCTGAAAATTAAATTTAGAATCTTTTTTTGTTGACCGTTTAGGAGTTTGAGATTCTTTTTTGATGTCCTTGTCCAGACGGTATTTGCATAATTTAGATAGGAGTCGAAGAATGCATAATACAAAATCATTTTATATTTAATTGGTAACATATTTCTTGCATGATAAAAGATAAGCCTAATTTAAATATTTTTAGTTTAATAAGATTGGGGGGAATTAGAAAATCGTAATACAAGCGATCCCCGGGTTACGAACGAGACATTCCTGTGAATGTCTTTAGGTGGAATTTGTATGTAATACGGATGCAGCGGTAAAAAAAAAATTATTTATTATGTATAAATATTACAAAGTACTTTCCCATTAGGGAAAAGGTTTCCTATCAAACGGGTTCTTGTGTCAAATGAAGATTAAAGTAAAATTCAAAACAGTTTTAAAACATTTTAAACGTCCATTTACAATTTATTTTCATACATATCAATACTGTAGAAATATCTTTTTACATAAGTAAGTAAAGTTTTTAATTTTGTTTTTTTTACTACTGAAATCTGTTGACTATTATCAAAAATATCAGTCTAAATTACTAATAAAATGTCTGTAATTAATATTACTTATTACATAATTACTATTGATATATGGATATGTCAATTTTATATTACTGTCAAATTTCAAGTTGAAATATTGTTTATTATTAATTTTTGTTCCAAAATATGACAATAATTCTGTGTATAAACAGTATTTATGATTAGCAGCCCTCAAAACAGCCTGAATTCGTCGTGGCATGGATTCCATAAAATGCTAAAAAACGTTGTTGAGGTATTGTATACCATGAGGACATGAGTGTGTCACGCAGTTCTTGAAGATTTGATGGAGGTTAGGCCTAGAGCGAACAGCCCGTTCCAGCTCCCCCCATAAATTTTCAATCGGGTTGCGATCCGGGGATTGAGCGGGTCAATGCAGCAAGGAAAAGTCATCGTCATGTTCCTCAAACCATCCCATAGTGATGCGGGCTTTGCACAGGCGCATTATCCTGCTGAAAGTGGCCATCTGCATGAGGATAAACTGTTAACATGAACGGTTGCACTGGTCAGCTACGATGTTTATGTACGCTCTAGCATCCTGACGTGCCTCCAGAGGTATCAATGGGTCCCAACGTGTACCAGGAATACTTCCCCCACACCATGACACTGCCCCCACCGGCTTGAAGAGTTGTTGTGTGACATGACGGATCCAAACAGTCATGCTGTTTTCGCCAAATTCTGTGTCTGCCATCAACATGATGCAGCAGGAACTTCGACTCATCGGACCAAGCAACCTTTTTCCAGTCATCGATGGTCCATTGTCGGTGTTGGTTTGCCCACAGAAGGTGTGCGCTCCTGTTCTTTGCTGATAACAAGGGTACCCGATGAGGCCGTCGGCTGTTGTAGCCCATCTGTTGTAGCAACGTCTAGTGGTGCGTTGCGAGATGGTCGGACGTCACTTGGACACTGTGATCAGTCTTCTGGCTTGCACAATTCTAGATATCCTCCTCCGGCCTCTGTGATCAACGAGCGATTTTTCGTCCACATGAGTGCCGCTGACTCGATGTTTTCTGTTCGCTGCACTATTCCCTATACACCCTTGTTATTGTTATACGCGAAAAGTTCAAGAGCGCTACCGTCTCGGATGCGCTTTGAACAGCATGTCTAGCCCCGACGATCATGCCACCTTCAAATTCCTTTAGATCACTACACTTTTTCATTATCACTGTGGTTTGCTTTCCCAACGATGATGGGAGGTCTGTAGTGCCGTTTTTATAGCCACAATTGTCCGTGACTTGCAAATGAGTGGAACGCATCATTTGTGTGCACAGCAGGGGTGTACCTAATTCAGTGGCCGGACGGTATATATAAAAAGGAGGATGTTTGTTGGTTTGTTGTTTGTTTGTTAGTTCGCTATACACTCCTAGGCCATACGTTGGATCCGGACCATACTTTGTAGATTTACTCTTTAGGGAATTGTTATCTCCTGCGGAAATAACAGGCTAGAATTGAAACCTGGACATATCTTCCCCTCCCTCTAATTTAATCCCTTTCACACTTTTGTATAATTACTTAGTATGGTTTATGACCTCACTTCTGTTTTTACATTAGAGCTGTTGCTGTGAAGCAGCGCTTAAACGCTGACCTTTGAAGGTATGGTTAGTGGGTTCAAATCTGTTTGGTGGCAATATTTATTTTATTTTTTTTATTTCCTTTTTCTTCATTTTTTTTTTGTTTTGTTTTTTTTTCCTGTTTTTTACTTTCATTCTTTATTTATGATAATGAATTTTCTTTTCGTTTTTTTCTGTTATTTTGAAATAAATAATATTTTTCTTAACATTATTTTTAATGAAATGTTCTTAATTTATGAACAAAGAAAACCCGGATCCAGATTAAGGGGTATAAGCTGGGGTGGGAGTGGGGAGGCAAACTTTCTTGAAGGTATGCGATTCACCGAAACTACCTCAATGAATTTTCTTTTCTTATTTTTTAATTGAGGAAGGGGGTGTAAATGGGGAGGGGACGGAGGAAAAAATTATCGAAGGGTACTTTACTGGTTTTGAAGTTATAAAATCAGAATATAACATTACTTTGTAATCATTACGTGATGTATTTACCAACTGGGAAAGGTTTGAATTGATAGATGTGTGGCGAAGGACAGAACGGATGGAAAGTCTGATATTCTCCGATCTCGGTATTAATTTCGTATCTAGGGTTTATCGAGTTATAAAATGGGAATATAACATTAAGTTTAACTACCATGGGACTTTTTTACCAACTGGAAACCTTCAAAGTGATTGCAATTTCTTCGTCATTCACATCTAAACAACTTTTTTTTGTAACCCGAGCGAAGCGCGAGTATTTTTGCTAATTTATATAATAATAGTAATAATTGTTTTTGTTTTTTTTGTTTTTTTTTTATTCACTTATCGACTTAAATTACATAATTCAGTCCCGTTAGGGATTAAAGAAAATCCCTATCAACGGGTGCTGTGGGTTACTACAATTTCTTTTTTTTTATTTTTTTTTATTTTTCACAATTATTATCTATTCAAATAACATTTTCCATCGAAATGGTACACAGAAATTACTATAAACTGTGACGTCAAATAATTTCAAACATGTTTTGATTTTTTTCTTTTTTCATTTAATTATTAATCAACATTGTCCACAATCCAACTTTTTACCTGTTTTTTAACAAGTGATATTTTTTTATAATCTTTATTAAGAATCTCATTCATTTCGTTTAGTTTTTTCTATTATATAATTTACATTTCTTTCACCATATTCATTATTGATACAAGGATAGTCGAGTTTGATTCTATTGCAGTGTATCGTATTATATATTCTTTTATTTTCATCTTTTTTGTTTATTATATTGTAGAAATTTTTTATTATTACATTATATAATTTTTTTTGTTTTGGATTAAGTATATTATATTTTAGTAAAAATTGTTTTCTCTTGTTTTTTTTTGTTCCATATCTTTTTTGAAAAGATCAACTTTAGAACTTTATTTTGTAGATTTTTTAAAATTTAGTAAATGACTACTGCCTACGTTTGCCCATATGTTCACACCGTAGTTTAATAAAGAATCAAAAAGTGAAAAATAAATTAAAATTTTTGTTTTTAGTGGAAGAATATTTCTAATATAGTTGAAAATATAGGTAGTTGTATATAGCTTTTTATATAGAGCATTTAAATGGTTATCCCATGTAAAGAAATCGTTTATGATTATACCTAAATATTTAAAAAAATTTATTATATCAATCCTGTTACAAAATTTACAATCTATACTGTATCCATGTAAGCAATCGTGTGTATGTATGGTGATATTTATATTATTATCCGTCTGTTTTTTTTGGGGTTTAATCAGTATAATAATAATAATAATAATAATAATAGTAACAATAACGTAAAGACGCAAGTGTGGTAATAATAATACAGAGTAATACTGTAATAATAATTTTTTTTTTTTTTTTATTATGATTCTAAATACAAAAGTTACAGTCCCGTTAGGAATGACAAATTCCTATCAACAGGTTCTGAATATAGGTATACTACAAATATTTAATTAATTTTTGAATACATTGTTAAAAAATATGAAATTACTTACATAGTATTGTTTTTACAAGTGATTTTTGTCAGGTAGACCGCTAGGTGATAATTTTCAAAAAATTTTAAATTAGGCAGTAACATGATTTAAAAGTTAAAATAATTTTCTGATTTAACTCTATATATAATTATTACATATGTATATTAAAGTTACCTATGTTTAGCTTATTATTGTCGAGTACAGTAAGAACTAGTAACAATAAATATTAAGGACATTGGTAATAAATTGAACAAAATACTTAAGTGAGACATTACAAACAGGATTTACAATTACAAAGAAAACAATTGAAACAAAAGAAAATAATAATAATAATAATAATAATAATAATAAGAGCTCCAGAAGCAGTGGAGGCAGGATCGAGTACGTGTTGTACCCATCGTTCTGTCTGCCACTGGTCTGGTGCCTCACACATTGCACCACAGTCTCAGCACACTAGGACTTCACAAAAACACTTATGCACAACTGCAGAAGGCTGTGGTACTCAACACTACACGCATAGTTAGGAAATTTATGGACACAAGCACACATCCCTAATCATTCTTGCACACATCTTTACACTTGGCAGTATGTGCTTTGGTCCTTGACCCGCCATATTGTTTTTGCTGGGGAAACCCAAGGTTTGAAACATACAAACATAATAATAATATCCTCGTAATGTAAAAATAGGTTACAGAAACTATTGTGATCTTTCTTTTAAGATTCAAATAAACAGAATATAAAAACAAACTCATACAAAAAGGAGGTTGGAGAAATTCCAAAAAAGATTACTAAAAATTATATTTAGGTAGGGTCATAAGGGTAAACACAGGCTCACAAAATCGAATAAAAAGTTAACATGAAAATGAAGCTGTGCGTAAGCGATTGTATAAACAATGAGACTTAGAGTAAAGATGTGGCGGCAATGAACCACTTACGCCATGCAGGTTTGCTTACATGCGCGGAAGAAACTAGTTCTCAAATTTTTAATTTAATTATTATATTATAAATTATCCTTATGGAAAGCCTTGGGAACCATGGAACTGCCCGTATTTATTATAATAACTAGATGGCTGCCCGGAAGTCTCGCATATATAACGGAACAAATCTAAAACTACTTATAACTAACGCCATTTATTTATTCATAAAAACGAATTACGTCAATTAAACTAAAAATCTAAAACTTAAAAATAAAATTAAAAATAAATTAATCTTTAAATTTAAAAAAAATACGTGCCATAGAATTCTGAATATTTTTTTAACAGTTTGGATTATGTTTAATTATGTTTAATAATGAATCGATTAATAACAAGACTTCTTGTTTTTAATTTCGAAAGACAATGTGAAATATGAATTGGTAGCTATCATATGTTCCATACAATATATACAACCACTCATAAGAATTCTTTGATTCGTTTATTATTTTGGTAAGAATTCGAAATTGCTTCTTTGCAGTTTTACAAATTAGGATAATTTACAGATAAATAAACACGTAGATCGTTTCCAAACTATAGTCAATTTCAGTAAAGCATTTTTTTTTTATTCACTTGGATAAACGAAGGATTTTTTTTTTGAAACAGAGGTTTTTATAATTAAGCTTGGCATATGTTCTTCCATAGATTTCTTTGTCGTCGAATTCCTACGAGACGTTAAATTTCAATCGATTCTTGGGAACTGGTCAAACTCGATAAAAAGTAAACGAGTTCTGTGGAATCCTCAGCAAATTATGGTGACGCTGCTAACAGGATTGGGGCAGTCGACACCTGCACCGCAGAATGGCAAATAAACTGGTTCGTCTCAACGATCAACATCGCCGTTCCCATTAATAGTGCTGGCACCTTTCCCACAGAACCAGGTGGACGGTGTGGGAGGTAGACAACGATTTGTCACTCTCTCTCTCTCTCTAGCCGACGATGGAAGCCAGGACTTTACAACTCAAGACGCAGAGAATAAACGGATTTTCTTTAACCTCCCCTCCTTACTCATTAAAGACTCACGAAATGAAGTAGGTAGAGATAGGCCTGTAGTTAAAGAAAAGCTGCAGTGCAGGCAAATCTTTGTTAAATTCAACTTTGCATTTCAGTAACGATTTTGTAACATGAAACTGGGAAATGTATCTTTAGAGAATATCTGATCCAGATGCAGCTGTCAAACATGTTTTCTTTCTTGCTTCAATGATAAAGTACTCCTTCGAACACAAATTCCTTCACTTGATAAGCACATTGTTAGCATGAGTTTCAGAGTGCATCGTAAACATTATCCAACATTAATCCATTTGTTTGAAATCAAGATAATTCAAACTGCTTTTTCTATAAATCTGAAAGGTTTTAGGCTTTAGGTTTTTATAAGAAAGATCTCTAGTAATTTCGTACACAATGGGCTGATAAATAAGGAGGCTACTGACAATAAACCCAAAAATCTTTGGGGTGCAAATATGAAGTAAGAAATTAGTAAATTTCACTTCCTACTACACATTCTTCTTTCAAACTATTATTGTTATTATTATTAATTATTATTGATGCATTATTATTGATGTATTGATATGTCAACTTGATTAGTTTATATAGGAAACCGTGAAGACAGGGTAAAAATATAACGAAGAATTAATGAAATTTATAAGTAACTAAGATCTCGTCTTTGGGGAAAATTCTCAGCTTTGAAACTGATGCAAACTTCAATATAATTATTTTAATCAGAATGAAAACTGAATAAAAACTTTGCAGATATTTGAGACTGTTTCAGATTCATTATAATAGTCAATGTAATAGTATTTTATAGGAACACAATATCGTGCAATACAAAACAGTGCATGGAAAGCTTTTCAGAAATGCGAAATGTTCAAATGCTTCAAATGGAAAAGTTGAGAGGTGATTGCTAAGATTTGGCAACAATAAAAAAATTCTAAAATTCTAAAATTTTAGATTCTACCTATTCATCTAATTAGCTAGAAATTCGATCAATAAAACAGGAACCTGAAAACCTTCCTTACCATTAAGTAGATCACTTCATTACAATCCACTCAGAAGGAAGGGTCAAACGTTGGATTATTTCTCTTCGATTTCTATTTCTATTATTTTTTTTCAATGATTCCACGTTTAACGTACTAATGTGAGTTCAGTGTCTCTTTCATCAACTGTGGACAGCAACTTAAAAGCGCGCGAAGAGAAGTGGCAGGAATATAAATATTATTTAGAGATTTTCAAATTCAACTAGTTTTGTTCAAAAATTTACTAAGAACTTAATAAAGAAATCTTGTATTCATTGATTAAATTAAGCTTATTTAATCAATCCATTTTAAATGCTGTATAGTTTTAAAATGGATTCAATTTTGTTTTTGCGCAATAAGGGTAAACATAATATCTACAACAACATATTTAGAATAATTAATTAAAAAATAAATAAATTCAAAGCATCCAAAAACCAACAGGATAAAAATTAAAATAAACGTGACGTAACATGTGATCTTTGAGTATCTTTTTCTGGAATTCTCGACAGCATCTGAATCATAATTATTAATTATTAATCATAATTACTCACATCTGAATCGTAAAGAGGGAAAAAGTTGTGTTGTTGTGGAATTTCTAATTAATTGAAACTGGGGAAAAAATGAATGGTTGGTTATTTTTTTCCATTTCTTCACAAATTTTCTTTACCTTCCCTTTTGTTTGAGTTGAAAAATAAAGTACGACCGCTTCCTTTGAAGTACGACCGCTTCGCTCTCCGGGGAAACTTGAAACTTGACATTAATACTGTCACTTGTATATTTGAAAATGTTTCCTAATGAGTTTCTGATCTTCTCGTGAAATAGACAGAAAAACATGAGGAGCAAAACAATGAACCTCTATCCATGTCTAACAATACTTTTCCAGCTATCTAGTAATCCTCGTTGGGATGATTTAATTTGAGCAAATAGGGGATCGAATTAATTTTTTTTAAAGTTTTACTGTTTATAGTACGATTGTTAAAATTTAAATATAAACAAAGAATTTTCACGACTTCTTTTCTCAAAGAAAAATAGATAAATCTTAAGGAAGTGAAGATTTTTATTAGGAATTTATGATTGTTCCTAAAATAATTAATATATCTGTGACTGACACTAAGTTATACCTTTCTTGCAATTACATATTATCAAACATATTGTTTCGTTTCTACTTTTTTCTACGGGAATTATTGTTCTTTTTACGACAAATTCCTCGACATAGATCTACATGGAAAAAAGATCAGGATAAAACATATTGAAGTCAATACATTATCTCCATTGAAATTTCTCTATTATTCTACCTGCAACTTTCATAAAAGCTTGTGTGTGAAACTCTGTCGAGAAACTGCCACGTGACGGTGACAAAAACAATTCTCTTAGAAAAACATAGAACCAAAACAATGGATTTTTAACAATATCTATGTGTTTATGTGTGGTGAGTGTGGGTGGCAGGGAAGCCGAGCACCGCGACCATTGGTCTATTATGTTATCCCACGAAAATAAGGACAGACGGAGGGAAAGACTGAGAAAGAATGGTGGGAGAAGTGCAGGGGCAACGGAAGAACCCCGAGAAAACCTGTCCAGTGCGGATCGTCCACCATCACGAAACCCACATGAGAACCGAACCCCGGTACTCAGAGGTGAGAGGCCAATGTCTTAGGGACAACGCCAAACCGGCGGCTTAGCAACATCTTAATAATGGATATTAATTCTTGTAACGAATCAATAAATCAGTATGAAACGCAGTTTACGAAAAAAAAAAACACTTTTACTTTGATGTGTTTTAAAAATCGAACCATAAATAAAAATATTGCACACGTTTGAAAATTAACAAAAAAACATTTTACCATAAGCCATAAGCTAGTTGAAGATGATCATTCAGTTTTCCGCAGATCGAAACTTCCTGCTTATGGTAATATGATTTTTTTTAGTTATTTTTGAAATGTTCGCGATACTTTAATTTATTGTTCAATTTTTAATAAATATTCATTCCACAAGTTAAAGTTGAATTTATAATCTTTCTTTGATATATTAAAAATATATTAAGAAAATAACGCTGATTTTATTACGTATTTAGAAAATTTTAAATTTGGTTTCTGTTAAGCAGATATAATAACTTAAAAAAAATACACAGCTTTACGCTAATGCAGAGGCTTTACGTTTGCATTATATTTAAAAAAATAAAAAAAAACAAAGAAACATTTAAGGAAAATAGGTTTTATGATCTTTTACGAACTTATTTTCAATTTGAATAAGATTTTACTTTATTACTTTATTGGGAAATTTCGGATATTTGTATGTACTTATATTACATATATATAATTATATTATATATCTTATATATCTTTAATGTATACATTTAATAAATTAAAGAAAAAACAAGCAGTTTACAAACAACTTAATGCAATAATGAAAAATCAAAAATTCTTCTTTAATATATAAATACAAATAACTCATAATAACTCCTTCTTCCACTTAAAACATCTTTCATCAATATTTCTACTTCTTCAGCAGAAGTCTTCTTCATGCTGAAGAAGTAGAAATATTGATGAAAGATGTTTTAAGTGGAAGAAGGAGTTATTATGAGTTATTTGAACTTAATGCAAATTGTAAAAGAAGAAAGAAATATGAATGCTGTTAAATATGTAATGTGAATAGAATGACAATATTAAGAAGTGTTTTGAATTGCAGTTGATTGAAATTGAAGTTAAATAAATAAATGCTTAAAACTGATTCTACAAGTCAAAGTGATAGAGATGGGAGAAAAGCAAAGCGAAAATAAACAATTAATAAAACATTTTAAAATTCTACCAGGATAAAAACGAAAATACTTGCACTACAGGTATTTACAATTTAAAACTGTAATTTAAAAATAGTAACTGACTACGTTTCAAGTGCCCATCTTGTCTGGAAACCTTGATAAGTGACTGACAAGGGGTTCTGACAAGATGAGGACTTAAAACGTTGTCAGTTACTATTTTTTAAATTAGTTTTAAATTTTAAATTGTAAATGGTGCAAGTAGGATTAGCTCTATCCAACCGAAAATAAACAAATTGTTCGAAAGAACAGAAAACCTACTTTCCTTAATATGTTATTTCTTAAAATTTCCTTTTATTATTAATTTTGAAGTCGCGAAAACGACAAAAACGGACGTCTACCTTTAGATTACAATACATAAACAAAAGTTTCCACTTTCTGAAAAAAAAAAATGTAAATGTATTTTCTTAAGTGATCTAAATCAGAATAATTGTAATCGTCAGAAACAAAGCTCAATTGATATTGTTAGAGGAAGTTGGATCATGTTTCCCCTATTTTATTTTTTTAAAATGCTCTTAAGACTCTGTTTTTAAGACTCTTAACTCTCAAATCTGTTAAAGATGTTGGGGAGACGTTCTTCACTCCGAATTAACTTCGAAACAACATTTGGACCTACCTCTAAAAAAAGGACTCTCCTAAACCAAAAAAAAAAAAAAAAGATTAACTTAAACACTCCTCATAGATGTCAGAATGGCCTTTAGTAGACATGGGAGTAAATCCTAAATGAATTTATTGGATATTTGTCACATTTATTAGACCTATCCTTTGTTATTTGTCTGTTATATGGCGGACCAGAAGTAGGCTTAAAACTGCTCGCTAAATAAATTAGTAGCATCCAAAGACTGGAATGTTCAGATATTATCAAGGCTATGCACCCTCTGATGTGTTAAGAGATTCTGGATATTGAGTCCCTTCTTTGAAAAAAGGACACTCTCTCATTTGGAAAGGAGCTGTTGAAGCTTCTTTAATGCTTGTCACATTTATTAGACCTATCCTTTGTAATGTGTCTGTTTATGGCGGACCAGAATTAGGTTTAAAACTGTTTGCACTAACTTAGTACGATCCAAAGACACTCTCGCATTTGGAAAGAAGCTGTTGAATCTTCTCTCTTCTTTCACTTAAGATGAACTTTTCCACAGTTCTCTCTCTTTCCATATTTTGCTGTAGCTTTGCCATAAAGGAAGTGTGCAAGAGATTCAATCTCTAAAATCAGACAATGGCGCTAAAAGGAATAGTAAGACAAAGTCATGTTCTTTGGGCTAAAAGCAAGGGCGGAGAATTCATTCATCCTTAGGACTTATGCTACTGTTTTCCAGGCAGAGATTTCTATCATTTTGGCTTATGCTTGAGAACTTTAAAGATCAATATGCTCATCAACATATTTTCCTCTGTTCAGACTGTCAGGCTGCAATGACAGGATTAACAGTTCTCACTCTATTTCTCTGGTTCTTGAATTAGAGTTTAGGACATTTTGGCCAAAAGCAATTATAGGATATGTACTCTTCACATAGGTTCCAAGTCATGAAGGCATTAATGGTAAGAAAAGAGCCGATCATACTGAGAAAGATTGGCTCTCTAGTTAAAAATGGACACAATAAAACTTACAACTTCTTTACTTGACAATCTATATTTCGTCCTTATGATAGGACTTCCTCAGGATTACAAATTATAAAAATAAAGAAGAAAATAAGAAAGAGAAAACTTTCCTCTTCTTATTCAACACAAAATATAACAACAAAGTAAACTGTAACAATTATATCATATCACCAATTATATAAACAAACCTATTATATTACAAATCGTTTAAACAAACCCATCATATAACAAATACTTTTCAATAATTGTGTAGTATTAATACCATACAACAATTACAAATTAAACCTGAACAGACATGTTGATATAATAATTAATATTTCATTTTAATATTAAAAATTCTTTGACTTTCCTGTTTTTACTCAATGACTTCTTAATTAATGATACAAAACACATCTTTTTTTCTTCGCAATATTTCGCGGTTTATTGTCTTTTAACCGCTTCATCAGGCTTAATATATGGAAAAAAAGATGTGTTTTGTATCATTAATAATAATTAATTGCATATTGAATTTGAATATTAGAGAATGACTTCTTAAATATATCGTTCACTTTCAGCGACCTGTCTTTATTCATACAGATGCAGCTGTTAATTAGGCAGGATTCTAACTTATACCGTTTATTTTCATCTTTTACATTGAACACATTATATACGATAGGGACAGGGCAGTGGCCTTTATTTATACAATGTCTGGCCCATTCCGATATGTTTACCTTTCTGTTATCATACGCCGTCGTGTGTTCTTTTACCCTCTCTCCTACTGTTCCGCCCATACTTCCTATGTATATCTCCCTACAATCTCTGCATTTTAATGCGTAGATAATACCCATCCTGTCTAATTGGCTGTCTTTCTTCCTAATCCTTTCCTTTTCGAATAGGGTGTTGTCCTTGTAGTAAATGATCTTTGTATTATTATTTTTACATACTTCTTTTACCTGTTTATTTATATTAATCCCTATAGGTAATTGTAGGTATTTAACATGGTTCTTAGTTTTTTCTTCAATTTCTTTTGGCTTTACAAATTTTCTTTTTCTGAAAAAATAATTAATGGTACATTCTATGAAATCTTTGGGATACTCATTAATTGATAGTATTACCTTTAATTCTTTAATTTTTTTCTACCCAAATTGTCTTATCAAGAGTATAATTGGTTATACGTCTTAGATGATTTTTTATAATTTCTTTCTTTGTAGACATTAAGTGGTTTGAATTAAAGTTTAGCATATGTTTACTTTGAATTTCCTTCTTGTAATATTCACATTGTATCATTTTAGAATCATCTTTTTTAATTTTATATCTAAAAACTTGATACACCCATCTTTTTCTTCTTCTACTTTGAATTTTATATTTGCATGTATATTATTAATTTTGTTAAAAAATCTGACAAATTGTCTTCTAGTTCCCTCCCAGATTATAACAATATCATCAACATATCTTCTGTAAAGAAATTTAGCTTCTTTCCATTCCATAATTCGCGGTCATGTCCTATACGTAAATCCGTCTGTAGAAATTGTCAAGGCTCCCATCATTCTGCACTTTGTCCAACACTGAAGGAGAACGTTGAGTTGCGGGAAGATAAGAAGGAAGAGTGCCCTCCCGCTCAAGCTATAGCAAATCACGTATTGAACTCTCGTGATGGTGTTGTTCTATTGAAATCAGCGGTTGTTTTGCGTGCCAGGTTAATTCTAGATGGAGGAAGTCAGATGAGCTTTATCAGTAGTCGTCTGTCTAAATTAGTTGGAGCAGAGATGGTTGGAAGACAAAAGGTAGATATTAGTGTGTTTTCTCATGGTTCTGTTGGGCTTCGAGAATACAAGAAAGTGCGTGTTCGTCTATTTGATAACGATGGGGTGAAAAGTATAGAAGTTGTTCTGCGTGAGTCTGATTCTGTATGCTCAACATACTCTCTTGTTGTTCGTTTCGTGGGTTGTTTCTCGCTTAGAAAGTCTTTCAGTCCCGTAACATCTAGTGTCCAATTAATTTGGAACCTTTCTTTCAAGATGGAAAATCCTGGATAACATTAGAATATCTGCCACTACAATTATGCCCTTAACAGTAATAGCTTAATTGTCTTCAAATCTACAAGACTATTACTTTCATGATGCTTTATTCTCCTGCAACGCCTGGTATTTTCTCGATGCTTTCTTGGGGTAGATTGGTCTTTAGTGCTTAAATGAGTTTTCCAAGTTCCGGAATTTATATTTAATTAATGATCTTCCCGGAGGTGAGAGAATATTGTTGTAAATATTTTATGTTCCTACTCTAACTTTACCAGACCATTCAATACTTCATTTACCAGACCATTCGAGGTATTTATATGAAGACTTCTTCCATCTCACTTTTTTCCCATCAATAAATGTTTCATAAACTCATACAATTATTCCTAACATGGTCTAGAATATGTTTCTATACAACTCTAAACAGTTTATAAGATATAATTCTTTTTCTGGTGAAAAAAGTAGCGCAGTATTTTTTTTTGTTTGTCTATTCCTCTTAGGCACAGAACCAGCTCCTCTTAGATAAGAGCCTCCAATTGCGCTGCTCTTCCAACTACTGTCAATTAGATGAACAGCGCTTGCAATTTTCCTGGGAAAATAAATCTATCCCGATCTGAGGCGAATCACTTGAGATGATGAGCCACGCAGACATATTCCATTTTGATTGGTCGTCACCAGAAAACACAATAACCCTATTAATTGTAAGGGTGTCGATCAGATGAAAGAACACCCAAGCCAAGAAGGTTTTTGTGAAGGTTCCAGATTCGATTGTTTCCCAACGCTTCAGGAAATTCACCAATTAGAGACTGGAGTCCTTAGAAGAGTTCACTTGGCAATCATGGCAAAACAGAGAAATAACAAGACTGGTTCATTTTTTTGAATCTGATGAATGGTAACTTATTATCCGAATTCAATGAGGTATTATCAGAAGCAAACAAAAATTATAAATAAATAATTATCAGTTACTTCTTTGTTCCAAAAAAGTAAGGAAATCTATTAAGTTAAAATAAATACTTAATTGAATAGATTATATTTAAAAATAAATAAAATAATGGGATACTAATATTTGAATATTTATTCATTTAACTTACTTTTCCCAACATTGCCTAAAAGGAATATGTATTTTTTTATATATTGGAGATTGAGTCGAGTGATATATTATAATAACTGCAGTTAATTGTTGTATAAAATGGAAACAAAATCCCAAGTGCAAACTCAATTAAGTAAAGCTACGCGAACACCATGCAATTTTTCTGCAATTTAGTTGTGCGATTTTGACGTCACGAGTTGATGTAAACTTTTGTCAAGCGCGAACACGATGCAAACTCGATATGCAACTCGAAAAATCAACCGACCCATGACAACGCAGATTTTAAATACGTCACGTGTGACGTCAAGCAAAATTCGGTTATGTCGTTTCAAACATAATATATGAGTGATTGATTTGCAACATATGATAAATATTTTTTTCAATATTATTAGCCGCTATGGAATTGAATTTCATGGTATTATTTCGAATCAACAGTAACGAATGACCAACAGCCAATAAGAAACAATGCTCCCCTGGAAACAATGACATCATAACTGTTGCATTACCGCGTCAGCAGCCTTGCGGTTCCCAAACCCAATGTGGACAATCCGAAAAAATCGAGGTTTTTAAACCTCTCTGATACATTCTGCCGCATACAATTACTGCATTTCAGTATAAACTTTATTTCTGCATGAAAGAAACTCGCAATACTCTGATATTCAATGAGTATGATCATGTTTTCAAAACGAATCGGCAAATAACATTTTCGACACCGTTTTTTTCATGGGCGTGGTTTTACTACTGACGTGTTCCAACGCTGCCCTGTGATTGGGTAATTCCCAGCGACTTCGATGCAACTTTCAGAGTTGCAGGTGTATGTGCAACTCGAGTTGCATGACAAAAATTGCAGTTAAGTTGCAAATAAACGTGCTCTATCAACTCGTGACGTCAAAATCACGCAACTAAATTGCAGAAAAATTGCATGGTGTTCCCGTAGCTTTAAGCTGATTGAGAGGAGTCCGAAAGACGCATGTACTTCAAATATTTCGAAAAAGTTGAAGAATATTTTAGTAGACTTTCACTACAGTAAAGTACACTGAGAATAAAATATTGTAGAAGAAAACTTTCATATTACACAGATATAGTTAATTTTAAAAAGCATTTGAAAATGAAACAAGATGTATTTTGTTATAGGCATTTCAACTTGAAATAATAGTTTCCAGAAGTCCTATTAATAACATGACTGTCTAATAACTCCATATTATGTTTCTTCACAGGGCAACTTTGAACATATTTTAAACTAATTATCTTATGAAACTCAATAGCTGTTTGTTTATCTGTTTGTTTGCTTGGTTGTTAGTTCTGTTATAATAAAAGCTCAAAATTATGACTACTACTCGGAGGACTTGATGAAAATTTCTACAATGCGAAATTGTTTTTTTTTTTCATTTTTTTAACAGAGAACTATATATTATCAATTGTAATAGTTCAGAGATAATTATACTCTTTGTCCTATAATTTTGAAGTGCTGAAAAAATAATTAAGTGTGATACATGTTTACTCCTACAAACAACATCCGGCCATTCTAGGAGTTATTAATCGATCACTCATTCGTTAGATTGTTCTGATCTTCGAAAAGATGAACCACAATCTACAACATAAAGCAAAGACTGTATATATAGGAAACAAGTACAAAAAAGACTGCAAATTTTAAAACTAAAGACAACAGAAGACAAGTACGCAATTAAGTTTATTTCAGACACTTTAGGAAAATGTGAAAAAATTAACCAACATATAGATTTTGCAACAAGTGAAAATAAAAAAAAAAATGTAAAAATAAATTAAATTTTAGGTAAAGTTGGAGGATCAATTTTAATTATTTAATAATGAAAAAAATAACAAAAACTGAATAAATTCTTTTAGTAATTCAGTTTAATCCTTTTCTAAACAGAAAGAAATTTGTATCTATTTTTTTTTTTCATTAGGGCCTCTAAGAAAGATATCTGATTTTTAATATAGATGTTATCATTGCTGTCTACCATTATCCAACTGTAAGTACTGCTCTTACTGAAGGCTTCCCATTTTTTTTTTTTTTTTTTTTAATGACAACATAAAACCCTGTTATTGCATTCTTTCGTTTTGCGGCCGTCAGTCACCAGTTGCGACACCAGCATTAAAACCTTCTTCTCCTATTGTGGATGAGAATGTATTTCTATCGGGAAACAAAGCATTATCTTTTTTGACACTTACACGGTGTAGTTCTTGATATATTTCAAATTTTATGCCTCCTAAAAGTTTTTTTTTAGAACATCTATTTCAAATGGAAAATTTGTTAAAATATGAATGTTATTTCATAAAAAGTGGTTGTAGTTTAATGTGAAATATCGTAATTTAAACATGGTATGAAAGAAGTGTAAAAAAAAAAAAAAAAAAAAACAAAAACAGAATTTAGGTAAAAACAGCATTTGGTAACAAAGAATTAAATTTCGAATGCACATTTCAGCTACTTTTTGCAAAAAGACTTTTTCTTTAAAAACTTTAAAATCTTAAAAAAAATACAAAATGGCGTCCCTAAGGAACTTTCATTGGACATTTTAAATCATAATTTTAACTTCCTAGAATAATAGTTTGTCAACTACTACTATTCTATTGAAATATAAACAGATTTGCTGTTATCGGCTTTTAATATGTATTTTAAACTCAATACTAGTAGAATTGCTGCTCTTAGAATTATCTATGGATTATTAAGCAGATAATCTAGGATAATCTCTTATTACCCTAATATCCATTAGAAACTTTGCCTCTTTGAGTATTGAAGCTATAAAAGCCAAATAAATATTCGGTTTAGTTAAGTAAGTATTCAAATTGAAAGTAGGTCTTGGATTAATGAATTGTAATATGATGATAATAAATCTTGAATAATTAATGCCTTCAAGTCATTAAAAATTCAAAATTCAAATTCAAATACAATCAAGTAAGCTTTTATTGTCTATCTTTACCACAAAACTAACAAGAAAATTACTAGACGAGACATAAAAATACCACCTGACCAGATCACAATCATAATCGGAAAAAAAATGAGGAAAGTATATATTCTAAAAAGAATTTATGAGAAAAATTCTGACAGCAAATAGTTAAGAGAAAATTACATTTGTCAATTACAAACGACATGATTAGTAGTATTTATAAGTGCGTAATTTAACAAAACGAGGAATTGCAACGATAACATTGCTGTAACCAACAAAGAAAAGTTTTATTGTGTAACAATTATACATAATGCATCCAAAATAGCATAAAATTATCCAATTTGAAACAAATGCTATTCTAAAAGAGCACAGATCTAATTATCAATTTATTTATAACTGACCAGTCGCAGAATATAGATTGCAAACGTTGATATCAGACGTTATTGCAGTAGATAATGTGTTTATACTATCTCTTTTTCAGGAGAATCTAAATTTTGATCCTGACCATTTCTTCCATCCCCAATGGTGCTTTCATTTTGTCTTGGCGAGCGTTTGTGCAATAAGGATTCTAAGAGGAATGTCGGCGGTAGCTTGCTGTCAGTAGGTCAAAGGTTAAGTGTCGGACTAAGAGAAACACTCTGGTTCTCCAGGTTGGGGTTTTCCAGTGGGTTGGTATTCCATATACATTCTTATCGGGTTTTAGTTTTTCACTTTGGAAGTAATAAGATTGCTTTCTAATGGAATTCAAGGAAAGAAAAGGGATATACACTTCAGAATAAGAAAAAATTTAAATTTGCTAGATTAAATATGAGATGACTTAATTAAAAGAGAACGGGTTGGCTAAAGAGTTGTAAAAGCAAACGTTTAATGCTACTTCCATCACAGAGACAAAAAAGAATTACTTAGGAAAGTTGGAAAGTACCCCTACTATCTAACTTCTTTACGAAAATATTAACTGCAACCAAAGAATTGCTAAGGAAATAGCAATCATAAGAAAAAAAACTGGAGGCAAAAATAATTATTTTTTTTTTACTGAAAGAATTAACAATATTGAACATTCCTGGAGATCATATGACTATTATTATAGCTTATTTTTTTTTCGTTATTATTATATGAAGAAGGACAGACAGAAGGGACTCACAGGTTCGTTATTAAGTTAGTGTATTATAGTAAGCTATAATAACATGCGGGATGATATTAAGGGAGCGTAATGAAGCTTTAGGAATAAAAAGCAAGCAAGACTGGAAAAGATGAAAAGATTTGGAATGAAAATATTGAATAGGTAAGATAAAAATATATGTTCAAAATATACCTTGAAATTGGCAAAACAGAAAAACAGAAAAAAAGTATCTCAACAGATCGATTCCAGAAGTACAGGTTACAAAAAGCACATCAGGAATCACAGGCCAATATCTAATGAAGAACATCATTTACATCGAAAACAAATGTTTTCTTATAAAATAATAGCGATTCAGCAAAAATTATAATTGAAAAATCTCAAGGGATTAATCACTAAAAAAAAAACAAAAAAACTTTGACTTAAGGAGAATTATATATTCTTAGAAAGAACAGAAGAAATAGCAGTAAATACTGACCAAACTTCTTTAAAATTAAATAAGCCTGAAACCTATCAAAAGTCCCACGTACAAGGGTATAAATTTAGAACTCTTTTAAATAAGATAAGAAAGAAACGTAGGTTACCGAGGTTTCACAATTTACAATTAGGATTTGGAGTAAACTTCAAATCCTAATAAAATGGCTAAGTGCCATGTTGATTGTCTAAGAAACGTGGATCGTAGCAGTACTGAAAATTTCAAGAGTATTTATCGGCTTGTTAAATAAGGTTTTTATAAAATCCTTATGTATTATTTCGCAAAGGTGTTTTTGTGTCGGTACGCCTTATCTCACTTAATACTTCATCAAAATCAATGATTGAGACATCATTTTGAAGATTACGTTCATAGCTAATGACGAAAAATAAACAATTTATTTAAAATTAATGTTTTCGTTAAAAAAACTTTATTTTAAAAACCTTTTTATAAAAATGGAGACACACGTTAACAGAAGCGGCTTATCTTTCGATAGCGAAAGAACATTTCAAATAATGCCATAGCGTCGTAAACTTCAAATATATCCTTTTTTGAACAAAAATGCACTTTAAAATATTTCATTGTTTATTTAATAAGAATAGATAAAAAACAAACAAAGATTTATACGTTAATAAAAATAAATGATTTTTTACAATAAAAAACATAATAACTTGTAAACTTCTGATATATTAATTCTCAAAAAGGTTTTTTTTTATTTACCTTAATACTTCATGAAAATCAATGATTGAGATATCATTTTGAAGATTTCGTTCACCGCTAATGACGAAAAATAAACAACTTGTTTAAAATTAATGTTTTTGTTAAACACTTTATTTTAAAAACCTTTTTATAAAAATGTAGAAGGCACCATCTATTGACAATGTGTTTAACTAACACGCACGACAGGTTTTGGAGTTGTTTATTATTTCTGAAAGGTGGTTTTTTTTTGTTGCGAATTATTCGCACGGGTCAACTAGTATATACTAGTATATATATAGTATACATACAAATATAAACAGAGACTAAATAGGATATATTACTCTCCATTGTTATATTATAGTTCAATTATTGACTGCATTTATTTCTACACTAAAACCAATCGTATAGAAAAGAATTCAGTGTGAAAACTAACCTTACGTTTACTGATTTCGAGAAAGCATTCGATAGAGTGAATAGAATCTTTTTATGTAAATAAGATGAATTTTAAGACATTTAGTACTAGTTATACGAGGAGATACCAATGCTCCCAGACACCAGATTTAAACTCCAGAAGCAAGTATAAAAAAATCAAGGAGTTAGACAAGAATGTTGTCCTTTGCTAGGTTTATTTAATGTTTTTGTTTATGACATGGGAAAATGTAAAAGTTGGACTCCCTTGAGGAACTAAAAACATATACACATTTTAAACGCGTTGCTTTTTTTCTGACTACTTACAAGGTTCAAAAGATAATCTTCAAAGATCTATTTTGAACTGGAACAATTCAGTTACTCTTCTAACCTTAATATTTTATCAAAGAAATCTAAAATTATAGCTTTCAAAGGAAAGAACCTTGTCAAATCAAAAATAGTACTAAAACAATCAATTGTAGAGCAGGTTTCACATTTTAACTAGCATGGTTGTTAGATGTCACTTGAATTTCGAAGTGATATACTGTATTTAATAAGGTTGAAAGATTTGAAGTAATGTGTGGCACAATAGAAGAGAACCTAAAATAAAACCGAAAACCATGAGAGAAACAGGTTAAATTTTAAAGAATTATGTCAATTCTTGTTCTGTTTTATGATAGTGAGATATGGATAGAAATACATACCGACATACGAATGATTGAGTGCAGATTTCTACGATCTGTGAAACAAACTCTCAAATAAAACATAAAAATAATATCCATTCAGAAAACCCCAATTAACAAGCGAAGATGTTTAGAATGTTTAAAAAGAATGTCCACTTCTACATTGACTACTCTTAAAGTTATATGGTTCCGAACATGACAGAAAAAAAGATCATATGAAATCAGTAATTCCACTTTTCTCACGTAACCATGTCTCCAAAGCAGGACTCTTCAATTACACATCTAAAAAAATTTCAGAAAGACATTGATACAAAAACATTTGCTTGATGATTTATAGGTAGCGTTTTTCTTCGACATTTAGGTTTCGTTTTACGCGAATCGCGAGTAGATAACGGGCTTTCGTGGAATTGTACACTCATTTTTCTTCGAATTCTCCAGATAAGTATTCATCACTGTTTGCTCATATTCACGTTTTTCTTCGATCGTATATCTTTTAGAAGCATCGAAGAAGCCTTCTTCTCCATCCTAGAATTCCCTCGAGAAAGTCTTTCTTCCAAGAAACAGCCATAACGAGTCACAAACACTCATACATTACAAATGCCAATTTTCATCTCATATTTTGTCATGTGTGCAATCTATCAGCTCATTTCGGACACATTTTTATTATTGAGTGGTCTCGTAAGGATTCTGCTTTTTAATAAATATCACTGACTAGTTATTAAATTTCTTTAAGTTTTAATCCAATTCTTTAAGAAATTTCAAAAATACCTAACAAAACCATATTTCTTCTGAATATTAAGAAATTGAAGAATGACATTTTTCTCTTATTACTTTCTATTTCAAACAGTCTGTTTCTGTTATCATCATTCAGTTTGAAAAACAGTCTATACCATACAAGCTTACATTTTTTTAACCTATTTAGATTTCTTAGGAACATGAAGTTTTAAATATTAATCAATCAATGTGTTCCTGCTACTAACTTTCGAACCGGCAGCAATATCTCTTTCAATGCATACTTACGGATAAAAGTCGATTGGACTTCTGTATCTGAAATTTTTTCTTGTCAGTCTTTCTAAGAAATTAAGCCTTAAGTAAATCCCTAAAGAAAAGCGTTAAAGCCGGAACAATAGATTTCAACCGATGTCTTAGCAGTGCAGTTTGATGCTCTAATACCCCACTAAAACTTGCGCTTTCTTGATGTCATTAAAAATAATTAGAATAAGAACTTCAGTAAATAAAAGTGGATTTAATTCATTCCTTCAGAAAGTGCAAGATTTAGACTGAGTGTATTCAGCGAATTTATAATCAACAAATCTTTACGTTTACATTATTTCAGATTTTTTTTATACATGTATTCAAATATTCTATAAGGCTAAGAGTATTTCCCACTAGTATCGGACCTTAAGCCTATCGTACAAACGCCACAATTCAGACGTTCGGTCTGAAGTTCGGTGAGACTTTCGGTGCCACAGAGAAAGGACAAAGGAGAAAAAGAGACCCAGACAAAGACAGGATTTTTTTTAATCCAACGCCCGGGCTCTTAGCATTTTCGCCTATTGACCTCTACAAGGACGAACTGAGAGCTATAAAGCCGAAGAATCGTTGCCCAGGGTACACCGTACGAGGCTGCTTACACTATATCCACAGACACAGACGAAACACAGAACAAGAAAGAAAGCATCCATTCCGACGCCGGAATTCGAACCTAGATTCCGACGCATCCGACTCAAGAAAAATATCCATACCATGTTTCCAAACAATCATTCTTGGAATAAAATCTTAGTTGAGGCTACAATCATACAATTGTATAATCATACAATTTACTTCAGTGAAAGTTTGGTAGAAAACTCAACCCCTAAAACCGAAAGTGAAAGTACCCGGCCGCAAACAGAAAGTAAAAGTCATTCCCGCCCTTTCCACAATTGTATGATTCAAAACCAAAAATACGGAAACTATTTTGAAAAGAAAGCTAGAAAAAAACATGGATGCTTTAGATATTTTGTCCTGAATAACTATTAGTTAATAATTTTCAAATTTATAGAACTCGCTTTATAATAATAGTAGTTTAGTATTTTAATTTTTTTTATTGTCACAAAAAATAATTTTTATTGCAAATATTTTAAGTAACACCTCAGTAAAACACTCAGTATTAAAAGAAATGAAGTTAATGAAAAGGCCTGTATTTTTTCAGTAGCATTTTGGATGATTACGGTGCCTAGCATCGGCGATTGAAACGACTGAATTTTCTGTTTGAATCGCCGTATTTTCAAACTATATTCAGTTTGCATCAGTTTGAAAATATGGGTTTTTACCTGGCTATAAGTGAGAGTTACTAATTACAGAGCTATGACAAAAGCAAGGGATAACTTGAATTTACTAAATAAATATGCAGTAACAAAGTAATAATTTAATTTAACAACACTCTAACGTGCGGACAAATGGATAATACAATAAAATAAAAAGCATACTTGCACATAAATAATGAAAAAGGAATCACTGATCTGTTTTTGGTGTTTTTGATACCGGGAATCCAGAACAGCTGTTTCAGAGTTCCTACTCTTCATCAGCCGGATTCGCCCAGTATCTGACAGTCAGCGATTCCAAGAAACATATAACAAAAGCAAAGATGAACAAGAAAGTAATAATTGTAGGATATTTCTTTATGCGATTCGATTGCAATTTTTTTTCCAAGCTCAGCAAAACACCATCTTTATTTTTTTTTCAGTTACTTTAGACTTGGGTTAAAATATAAATTTTTTCCTAAATGCTTAGATGCTGTCTATTACTACAAAACTATTAGTCCTAGACTAATTTCGTTTGAATTTTTGGATTCAGCATAAAAAAATACATGGGGAAAACAAATTTGATTCTATTTGATTGATTAGGAGATGAGATATTCAAGAAAATACGTCAAAAAAGGGGCGTGGCACAAAAAAATTAAAATATTTCAAAAATTTGTATCTCAGCAAATATTTAAACAAAAACTACCATATTTTGCAGAATGTCTTATCTTATAACACTTTACATGCAAAAAAATTTTCATAAAAATCTGTGATGGTGTGGTGAACTCTGAAGATGATCTGACGTGGAATGACCCTCCTCAGTCTCCTATATCTTCGATATTCTATAATTAGATGATGATTAAACTCACTATGAATTTTTTTGAGATTTGAAATGTCTTAGTTTTATATCCTTATAATTGACACAAAAAAAAGAACTGTAGGAATCGTCCACAGAATAGGATTCCCAGGTTCGTCAATTTTTTGTCAAATCGAATCAAATCGAATCACCCAGTGAACTTATCCGACTGAAGCTATCTCTCTACAGCTAGAAACTAAATATTTCCTACCTTCGTCGTTTTCCTCACAAAACTAGTAGACCTTGCTTATGATGAAGACATCATCCAAATTAACGATATTCGACTGAATCAAATCAGCAACTTGATTCGAAATTTATTATGTTTTGGGCATTTTTTCGTTGGAATAAAAATTTCACTGTTTGAAACACCAAAAATGTATTATGTTTGAATGTTGTTTTTTTTTTTTTTTAAATATGAACTATTTAAAATGGTAATTGTCAATTCTACAAAGAGAAGAGAAATAAAAACCTATGAATATATAATCAAACGTCGATATATGTTATTTCGTAATGAAGTTTTCGAAGAAACCATTTTCGCTGCTTTAACAAATCCGAGTCAATAACTTGGCATTAGATCATGTGACTTGTTCGTTAGAGTTCATAAGAGGTGACCACAAGTTACCGATTTCTCACTCAACTGTCAATATTTGATCTTGAGTGATATAGAAGCCAAATAATTGGAGAAAAAAAAATCATAGAGAAAGTTTTAGGCCTCAGCGGACAAGAAAGGCTTCAAGCTAAAATAAAAAAATAACAAACAAGAAATTATCTTGTCGAAATCAATGTGGATCTTGCAAAGCTAAAATAAACAATAAAAGACTCGCCAAAAGGAAAACTGACGAGAAAATTCATGTGCAATTTCCTTTTGGCGAGTGCTTTATTGTTTATTTAAGCTTTGGAGGCTCCTCCAGATTGATTCCGACGATATTTCCTGTTAGCCTGTGTATCGAGACCTGTTGTTTACTGGTGACTACTTCTAGCTGATGATCGCCACATTAGTGTGAAACAGCTGTTCTAGGATGTCACTTTGTAAACACTTGATCTCACCCATTGAAGAAAAATTATCTCTTGTAAAATTATCTTCTTTTTATTATTATATGCAACCTACTTTTTCAGAATCAAATGATCAATTTTCTTTCTGATAAAAATCAATATAAATATATAAAATAGAAGCTCTCATAAGGCATTATAGGTTCTCTTTCGGCGTTCATAATGCGTATATTCGAACTTTACAGCATGTCTTCCGTTCGAATGTCCAAACCATTGAATTAGACACAGGCAACTTTTCAAAAGGAAAAATAGATTGACTGAATCATGAAAGTAACAATTACTGTGTAGTAACTGAACAAGGCTGGTTTTAGTACTCATCGCTTACTAATAAGAACAGCTGTGTAATTTGGATCATCATCTAAGAGTCCTGTTCTCTTCTTCTTAGTATTCATTCTCTTTTACTGGTGATAGTGCGATCCAATACCTTAAAAATCTCCTCTGGAGTTTCTGACGGTAAAACTTCAGCCAATGAGAACAGATATAATTTAACAACGTGCATTTAGACTTCAATCAATGACTTCAGTGAGCTAAATAAGAACAATACCTATGGTTTGTAGAAATAACTTGATAAAGATATATCCTTCCACAATACTGATAAAAAGATAAAACTAAGCATTGAATGAAAAAAAAATCCATCCATCTTTTTAGGATGTTACAAAAAACTATGAGACAGCAATAAGACGGCATAATGACAATAACCTGAAATCTAAGAAAATTCTAGTGAATAAATAAAGAAATCGGATCCACATCAATCGAAGAGGGAGAGATTCTAATGTCAATGTTAGAACGGCTATATTTTTATTTCTTTAAAGTTTAAAGTTTTGAATTTAATGGATATATTAAAGAAAAGTCATGAATTGCTTCAGGGTTATGTCAGGTCAAATGCTTTTCAAGAATTAACCAACACAATGATTACATAGCATCACATAAAGTTCCTCAATTACAAAGTTGGAAGTCCGTCTTGTGAAAATAATATTTAAATTTTTATCTTTAGATACTTGACTGTGAAAGGAAATTTATTAAAGTTTTTCATCTGCTTTGCAACTGTGATCATAAACTAAGAATTAAGATTTTAATTTTAGGATAACCCGTGTAATTTTCCTTTTTGCTTTCTGAATAACTGTTAATTTCTGGGGATATCTGACTTTCTGTTTTAGCTTTCTTTCGCTTTTTTTTATCTTCGAGTTTTTGAGCGCGTTTAAAATGCGAGAGGCTGCTTGTAAAGCTATCAAAACTATTCAACCGAATCCGATAAAACTTAGAAAGGTGAAACACACTTAAGTGGTGAGGCTGGGGTCGTATTTGTCCCTTTTATAGTCCACTATAAAGTCCCCAATGAACCTTCACTTGTTCTTCAAAGAATTTCGAGGATAACTGAGAAAGACACGAAAGATGCTTCGTTAAAATGAAGATATGTTATTTTAGGAAAACAAAATTATTATTATTATTATTATTATTATTATGATAGATCTATATTCTTGATTACGTAGCTTGTATTTACATACTCAGAGGTCATCTATGGACAACATTCATTTTTAACAACTTTAGTGTAACCTAATGAAGTTTAGTAATTACCATCTGACATTTCATTAGAATAATAATTATTCAAGAGCTTGATTTCGAGTCAATCAGATCGTGAGGTCCATGAGTCCTTATCGCATTATTCTAAAATGTCGGGTTTATTACAAAACAACTTTGTCTTTGTCTTTTTAGATAAGGAATGGATCACGGAAGTAAAATAAAATGACGTTTTGGGAATCTTAATTGAAACAAACTATTGCAGTTGAAAAATACAACACAACTGGGAACAGATGAATATTTCTGAAAATTAAAGAAAAATCCTAATTTCTGCTTTTGTCTCCATTAAATCCTTACAAAGTGAAAACTTAAATTTTAGTGTTGCATTTAAACATTCCTACGTTCCTAATATTATTCTTTCAACTAATACAAATACGCTATACAGTGACTTATCGTACAACTCAAACACTGGCGTTTAAATTTAACAGAATATTTTCTCTTAGAATTTTTAATCAATGAAAATATTACTTTCCAAATTATTTTTTATTATCAAGTTGTGATGTTAAAGTATAACAGGATCGAAAATTTTTAATAATACGAAGTGGCTTCTAACGACCAGAATAGCAATAGATATAGTTCGAGACTGTCACTATTATGCTTATTTTTATTAAATGTATCCAAAAATCACCATTTATCTCTGAAATGAAGATCGCAATAATCACGCCGTTTCTCTCACTTTTTAGTTGACAATGAGCTTCTCCCTCTAATAGAATTAAGCATTAAGAGGGTTTTATTTTTAGATATTGTTTTATATGTTATTTGTTTTCACCTTTTTATCTTTTTTCACCTTGGCTTTTTTTAATTACTTAATTGACAATAAATAATATAAAACTATAGTATATGCTATGACCTAAAAACATGTTCGACTGTTTTAACATGTTTCAAGATTGTTGCAATGTCTTTGTATAATATTGTATGTAAATGTTTTGTTCTTTGTATATTATTTATGTTGATATCTGCTTTCATCAGTTCAATTACTTTTCTCGTCTCTTTATGGTCGTAAAAACATTGTTCTCCTATAGTGGATCTCAAGAGAATATTAAGAGATAAGAGGAGATGATTAATTGAGTTTAAGAGACAGAGGTCGATCATACTTCATCATATTCTTTTCTCAAGGATTTATTAAGGAATGTAAACATAAATGGGGTTTTTACCATGATGTTTACTCTGGTAAATGACTGTCGTAAAATTAAACCCATTAATCAAGCTAGCAGTACTAGGCTGACTGCGGGCTGAGACTTCACCTCATTTTTCCATACTAAACAGCAAAATGAATAAAAGAAAAAAAACAAACTTTAAAAGAGTCTTTTATCAAATTAACCTTTTTCTAGAGGTTATTTTTAAAATAAAAATTTTGTTCTGCAGGTACAGCAATGTTATCGTTACAAAAATTATTAACTACCGTAGCATTCAATTTCTTCTCTTCAAAGATCTGTTAGCGTCAAAGTCAGGCAGAGAAGGTCTTTCACTAACGACCTTTTAAATTTTGGGAAAACAAAAAAAAAGCAATATGATCGATTTGTGTTCCTGCATCTTGTAAAGTCACATTCAAAAATTTCATCTTTACGATGTAATATAGACATAAAAAGTTATTGTGAATATTCGGCAAATACATAGCGAAGCGGTCTAGCAGTTAGTAGATTTTCTCAACTTTTTTCTTCAAGGCCCCATTTGATTCCCAGCACTACCTTCTGTGCTCATCTGTTCTATGGATATAATGTAATTCATTATTATTTTGCAAAGTTCGCTTTTAGTCTTGTAAAATGGATAGCATTAAAAAAAGGCCTCATTACCGGATCCCCAAATTAGAATGTAGTGACAATAACATTTATATATTTCTTAGTAGCAGTTTGCTGAATAATAAAAGCAGACTGTGGTGCAATTTAGACGTAAAAAACAAGGCAAGAAGTAAGTGAGAAGTGACCTCAAAGTTGTGACGTGGATAACTGCCGTAAAGTTTAAACTTTTGAACTAAAGGGCTAAATGCACTACTCCGTCTTCCGTTAAGTTTCCGCAACGTAATTGCTTAAGTGAAAGTAGTTATGTCATCAGGTCACAAGAATGGGGAACAATTACCTGAAATTTTTAGGATGGTAAATTTTTGAATATAGATTAATAGAAATATTATTTATTTTTATTTCACGTAATTGTTCCCCATTCTTGTGAGACTGAGTCATAACTATGTCACTAAAGCAATTACGTTGCGGAAACATAACGGAAGTCGGAATAGTGCGTTTAGCCCTTAAAACGTTTAATAGTGCTAGATACCCTTAAGGACTCGGCTGTTATTATACTTAAGCCACATCGGATCAACCGTTCCAAAATGGCTGCCGATAGAAATTTCAACTTTTTAACGTTTTTCCTATCTTCAAACCCTTATCCTGACGTTGTTTTTACAGCTTTTGCCATAAACTTTGTACTGCTTTTCGAGTATTGATGTAACTACAAATAAGTAACAACAAAATCGACATCTGTTCGTGGGTTTTTAGGGGGCGGAGCTTAGAAGTGGAGCGTGACCGCAAAGTTGTTTCGTGGATAACTTTCGTAAATTTTAGGTCAGCTAAAACTAACCTTGACAACCTTGATGGCTGAATATCAAACTTTATTAAAATATTACTAACAAATACTGTTCAGAAAAATCAAGGTGGGTGACCGTTTGGACGGTCAACTCAACCCGGTAGATGCTCGACAGTGATATTTTAATAATTAAATTATCATTAACTTATCTTGTGTGTTAGGCTACATGTTGTAAAGTTCGAGTAATTGGATATTGATAGGATAATAACCACTTAACATTTAATTGTTGCTGAGAAAGATTATACATAATACTAGCTTATTTGCTTTAATTCAAAAAATTGAAATCTTAAATGTATTTCCAAAATTTGAATTCAAAATGATGAATTTCAAGCAGCCTTGTCTAGGAGAGTCAAATTTTTACTAACGTATAATAAAAAACTGGATAGGTTAACTGAAATTATTAGAAATATTTTTTTATTATTTTATTTTAAATATATTAAGTAAAATATTATGAAAAACCAATTATAAGGATGGGGAAGGGGAATGAAATCTTTGCAAAAGAAAACTGACAATAAATTGAATAATGCTGTGATAACATAGAATTGACATTATGTCGAATTTTTCAAAAAGTAACTTAAAAGTGAATTTGGAAGAATTCTTTTGATGTACAGAGGAATTCCTTCTTCCATAATAACAGAATAAAAAACTGCCAACAAAATGGAACGAGTCGATTTTCCAATTGCCAATTCTAATGAATATTAATGGCTTTCGAAGAATCCTCATTTAGCCCTGTTTACAAGCAAAGTCGTAGATACTTAGATTTGAAGATGAAAACTGTGGTGGAGAGGGATTTTCAGACTCTTTATTTTATCTTTTACTTAAAACAATTACTTTAATCAAAAATTTTGTCAATGACAAGTTTGACTTTTTTTAAAGAATCTACAAATAAAAATATAAAATTGGATTTGTACTAATACAGAAATTTATAAAAATGTCGAGATTAACATCACTTATTGATTTGGTCAATTCACTGGCTGAGGAACAATATTAAAATTGTATTACAGTATGTAATACAAAATGCAAGTGGTTTTAAGCAAACTTCAGTGATGACTTTAGAATAATAAATACTATGATAAGATAAACTGAAAATTTATTATTTAGCTCATGAAACCAAACAGAATGCCCTTCCATCGTTTTCTAATATAGTTTTTTTTTTTAATATAACAGCTACAAAAACATTTCTTAAAGAGAATTATAAGGTAGAGTAATAAAAATGAGCGAAAATTGGGGAATAAAATAAGAATTCGATATTTAACCTACATTTGGACGAGGTTTCAAAAATACGTAAAAGTGTGAAATGTAAGAAAATAAAATGCGTGAAAGATTTACTAAATGTCAAAAAAAAAAGAAGGAACGAAGCAAAATGAAAAATCGCATCGTACAATCGAAGAACTGTTATAATTTTTCGATGCTAATCGTCAATTACAGAAAATTTGCTGTTTTAATCACAAAATATTCCGATGTACGCAAGCGTACAAGACCAGTAACCACTTGAGGTTTCAAGTTCTTTTGCTACCTAGTACTTACGTAGTATTAACTCATATTAATGTCACTGGTTTACTAAAGTCTGAATCCTTCTTTGAACATGTTATTTCAATTCATTATCATTGGAATTTCTTAATCTTGAATCGTCGCATTTTGTAGTGTACGGCACTTTTTAATTTCATGCTTCTTTTGTGAAACTATCAGATTCAGGTATGGTTATGTCAATGGGCAGAATGGGTTTATTCCATTATTAGAATATTGTAATGTGTTAGCATTCTCAATTGTCCTATGGAACAGATGACTTGAAAACAATTTTATCACAATAGGAAAACATTTATCTTATCAAAAGTTATTGATACTCTTCATACTCTATTACCATATGAATTTTCATGAAATTTTGAAATTTCTAAGTAATGATAGTAATGAAGTTACACACCCTTATAAGACTTATAAGATAATATAAGACTTATAACAGAAAATTTGAAAGTATTTCTGTCATGCAAACTGTGACAGAGAAAGTATTTCTTTTCTGTTATAAGGTGAATACCGGTACATCAATTATTTCGTAATATTCCTATAAACTATTCCTAACTCTTCCGTATCATCAAGACAGAATTAAAAACAAATGTGCTCTAGGTTAATCTCGCTTTTGAAGCCTAGTTTCCTAAAGCAACCGAATGTCATAAAATCAAAACATTTGTAGACTACGTCGGTTCGAGTGTGTCCCTCCTAAAATCTTTTCAAGCGGAAAGTGGATCTCCTTCAAACTTGGTATACATATATTAAGGATAGCAGATCCTTATTTGAAAATTCTTCGGTGTTTATCCCTGTCGAGAAATAAGCTTATGAATTCAGTAAAAATTCTATATAATTAAATAGAAGACCTCAAGAAGCGAAACATTAAACATTTATCGTCTAACAACATATATTAATCTACATATTAATCTATGATAAATATATTTTATTAAAATTAACTGGAGGAAGGCAGAGATATTTTTAAAAACTAGTTAATTTTCACTATTTTGAAAATATAAAAATAATGCTTGAATTCGACAATTATTGATTCGGAGACTTTTTCTTGGAATTGTTTTTTTAAGGTTTAAATTTTTCAGGAAGATATATTTCAAATTGTTTCAGAAACTTCTTGCTTTTGAATAATATTTACTAGAATCTAAAATGCTTTCAGGATACAACATATAATAATGAAGTCCTAATATCACCCGCCAGTTAGGTGGAGTCGGAACTTTGATGCCAGACCTAAAGATTTAGGGTCCCTCTTTCCGATTGAACATTTAGTTTTTCTTGCAATTGCAGACGGGTAAAGGATGAAGAATTCTTTTTATCAAGCATTCTTTTATTATCAACCAAATTTAACGTGTGTGATAAGATTATTACTTAAAAGAAAATAAGAAACGCACATAGCTAGAAAAAAAAAAGACAAACAAACAAACAAGCAATCAAAATTTACTGAGCTAATTTTGGTTTATGTGCTGGCAATCGGAGACGGTACCGTTTCGAGTTGCAACACTCTCATCAGTCCGATCCCGCCCAGCATACCCAGCTCAGTGAAAAAGGACAATATATAAAACGAACAAACGAACAAGACAATGACCTCTCATTTTAAAAAACATCAAAAAACAAATCAAGAATAAAAGGGGAGAACAATCAATCCACGCTAGCATTAAGCTTAGTTGATTAATGATTAATTATTTTTTTATTATTTTCTATTCTACAGCGACTCTGTGTATTTTATAACTATTGAATTGGCTGCTTGTCAATATTGTAGCTTAGAAATTTACAATCGCTCTCTACATTCATTAATTCACCATACAGATAAATGGTCCTAAAGAGCCCAGAAACCATCTGATACTTGAAGGTCATCTAATACTAGTCTAACTTAGAAATGGTCAGTAGCTTGTTACTGAATCCTTATTTATATTTGTATTAAAAAAGCCCATCCTCAAGCCTATATTTGGTAATTGTATGGCCTTGTGAAGCCATTCAGAGCCGATGTGGTTCTTGGGGACTCACTGACAAAGGAAAGAAACACAGTGGTTGACATTGTACGATAACTCCAAATTTTTATTCTTCAGGAGAGTCAAAAAGAACCTTGTTCGAACTTGTAGTAGAACACGGTAGAGCTCTGAAGAATAAAAATTTGGACATATCTGACATTGCAAACCACTGTTTGGAAAAAGGACACATTATGGACAATAACGTAAAAATTTTGTATAAAGAATATGATTCAAAATTAAGAAAAATTTTAGGAAAATTGTGTTATAAAAACACTAAGAAGGAAAATTTTAACAGGTATGCAGGAGTTTATATAGATCCTTCCACAGTTTTCTTAATGAAAAACTTAATAAAAACAAATTGTACTGAAACAGCAACATTAGATGTTTTTAACTATTAAGAATATTATTATTATGATCTAATAATTGTTTTTCTTATTATTATTTTAATAATTGAATTGTATAATATTAATATATTTTTTGTAAAAACAACTAAATTTATTGATTCACGTGTTTTTTTTGAGTTTGTTTAGAATTCTCACCATTTTGTTTTGTTATATTTATTCCAATCTTGACATTACTCTTAAAAGCGAGAAGACGTATAATACTTCTCGCAAATTCGTAAATTTTAGTATTTACATAAAATTTTAAATACCATTATGTGATATATGGAGTTTTATCAGTGTAGTATTTTATCAGCGAATAATTTTTTTCGTCTTACAATGGCACCAGAAACGTGTGGCAGAATCTTTCTAGAAGCTTCTGTTCAGCTTCTATCTAAGAAAGATGGACAATAGATCTCGAGACTTTGTGATTCAAGCTTTGTTTGGTTCTGTTTCCGGTTCAAAATATTTTGGAAATTTCTCTGAAGGCTTTTGAAATACTTTGTTTGAAGTCCTCTTTTACTTTTTCAATACGACAACGATGAAGAAGTATAGGAATTATGAAGATTACATAAACAATTCAATTATTGTTACTGCTATATTATTATTAACTAGCACCAAAGCCTGACGGACGACAGGCATAAAATAATCTGAAAAATCATTTTATTATCAATTATCAACTATAAAGTAAATATCTCTTTAGAAACTACATGTTTTACAAAAACAGCATCAGATCCTTCTATAAGATGTCCTTGATCTATTCGGTTAAGAATTTTGATTTTGACGTCGCAAGCACGACATGCTCGAGAAATAGCAACATATAACTGTCCATGACTAAAAACAGGCTCTGGTAAATAAATACCAACCATATCTAAAGTTTGTCCTTGTAAATAAATTTTACTAAAAGTGAGAATGGAATAATTATTATTTTTGACCCTTAAAGCGGAAAGACATTTAAAACTCACCTTTGTAATCTAAATACTGCGCTAACTTGTGAAAGAAACAAGTTTTGTTAGAATTTCAGTTGTCTAGGTCAGTTCCCAAGGATAAAATTTCATGGAAACAACATGGAATGACAAAATGAATTCAAAGGTACCATTGAGAACCCTTGGATCTATCTTAATAGCTTAATTATATCGAGTTACACACAGACGACCTTAACCAATTATATATATTTGATTGAGGATTTGATTTGGTTGTTGAATATGATTTGAAATAAATACCAAGCATATCTAGAGTTTGTGCTTGTAAATAAATTTTACTAAAAGTAAGAATGGAATAATTATTATTTTTGACCCTTAAAGCGAAAAGACATTTAAAACTCACCTTTGTAATCTAAATACTGCGCTAACTTGTGAACGAAGCTTCTACGGCAAAAATGGTTTTGTGTTTCAAAATCAGCGTAAAAAAACTGAGTAAGTATGCCAAATTTCATTAAAATGGGTTTTTTTAGAATTTCAGTTGTCTAGGTCAGTTCCCAAGCACAAAATTTTATGGAAACAGCATGGAATGACAAAATGAACTAATATTTTCATCCAATTTGAGTACTTTTGATTCAATGGTACCATTGAGAACCCTTGTATCTATCTTAATAGCTTAATTATATCGAGTTACAGACAGACAGACGAACTTAGCCAATTATATAAGTTGATGATGATTGATATTATGTCTGTTTATTATACAATGGCCTGATTTTGGCCTTAAAAATTAAAATTAGATCTGAAGGAGGAGTAGCGCTGTAATGAAATACACAAAAAGGCTTGGATTTTTTTTCTACTGCGCTCAAGGCCAGGGATTTTCCTTAGATTATTTCTCCTCTGGATGGCCCTAGGATTAACCTTCCAAAAAATGAACCAGATGCATTAACGAGGTTAGATCACAATGTCTAGGAAAAGCCACGGGCATCGTTTGCTCTAAAATAGTGACATCGAAAATAAAGGTATGGACTTTTAAGTGTAATTCTCAAACTTCTGACGAAGGCTGAAGGTACCGACTCGAACGAATTTCATCCGGAGTACAAAAATCCTTCATCTAAATTTATATTATTCCTAAATCTAAATAACGCTCAAAAATAATTAGAATCTAATTATTTTAAGTGATCTGGATGTAAGTGCATGCTAACTTCGATATGTATAATTCAAAATCTTTGCCATATTTTATTTTTAATTAATCGTAAATCTAAATTGAATTTAAAATTTTGCAATTTAGCATTATTGTCTATAAAACTAATAGATGTTGATGAAAATAAATCACTTTTAAATGTGGGTCAATACACAGCGCTCACAACTAATTCAAAGAATAATATACTAATCAATACTAAAATATATACTGAAGGAATTAATAGTAATATCTAAATTTGATTAGATTTTTTTTCTCCTACACCAAAACTGTGGTCCTTTTGCTCTCTCATTTTTAAAATCACAATTAAACTTTGTACATAATAATTAGTTTATTGGAGAGCAATTAATATCTGTTCATTAGTCTTAAGGTTACATTATTTAGAACTAAAATACTTAGGCTGAATATAAAGGACAGAAGCAACTATTATATATAAAAATCCAGAAAACAACAATGATTGCAATGCAATTAAACTAAATGTAACAATATACAGTACGATATAATAAATTAAGAATAGAATCATTAGACATTACAGATCACCGACATTATGTACAATTTTTTTCTCACTGATTGTTTCAATAGGAAAAAAAAATCCCCTTTCTCCGTTTGAGCGACAGCCTTTATCATTTCGAAAACTTTCAAAAAGAAGTGAAGGTTTCGATTTAAACATCATGGAAGTACTGCTTTTAATGTAACAACTCTTTTGAAAAAAAATAATTCAGCAGACTTATTTATTCCAAATGAAATAATAAAACAAGAAGAAGAACACGTTCGTCGTTAGGATTTGACGTCAAAACGCCGACGAGTTCATTTTCCGTTGGATCACTCCAGTGCATATGAATGGAGTTTGGTGAATCATCACTGCTTGTTTACAGGCTTTGGATCTGAGACCGAAACTGATGGCTTAGCAGAATCTTCAAAATCCAACTTAGATCACTGTTATTTTCTTTGAAATGAAGGAGAGATTCCCCAAAATCTTTTCCTATTTCCAGTTGACTTTCAAAAGGATTCCAATAAAAAAGAAAAAAAAATACCATTTACTGTAATATAAAAAGTATCTTCTTGCCTTAAGAAAAAGTTGGAGGGGGATTTTTTTCCCCAGATATTCTTCTATACAGGTACACCTGAAATTTGTAAACTCATCTTTTTTGAAAACTGTTTGAAGATGCAAAAGTTCAAACGCAGATAAATGAAAACCTATGGTTAAATTGAGACTTGAGCGAAACATTATCAATTCTTTGTTTTCTAACTTGAATCTATATAGATACTTATTGTAGCAAATAATAAAATAATATTTGTGCCGGTATCCGGGTTCAAATCCCGGTCGAGAGTATGGATGGTTCAACTTTCTTCTTCTGTGTTTCGTCCGTTTCTCCCCTCGGACTTACTATCTCAGGGTTATTTCTGGACGGGATGTGAATCTCGTCGCCCTTCTGGAATTCCCTAGCCTCACCCTGATGTTGTCAGGTAGGTCTGTCCCGTGGTCCACAGCTGGCCAAAGTCGATGAAAGTAAGGAATAATAATAATAAGAAGAAGAAGAAAATACGGAAATAATACAGTATATATTTTATACTTTCATTTACAATAAAGCAATAATATTAAATTTTGGTGAATCCTTTCCTCCCAAATCCCAAAATAAAGAAAATTGAAATAGCATTAAAAAATTACTATCTCAAAAAATTAAACGACATAAACATTGAACTTCAAAGATTGTCTACTTTTAAATTAATTCCGAAATTAATATTTATAATTTGGCAGTGGTTTGTGTAAGTATTTGAAATAATAAGTTGTATTTTTTTGAAGATGAGGAGCAAACATCAGTGAAGTCTCAACTGTTTTCGTTCAACTAAAATCTTCACTGACGCAAATTTTTATCATCATCTTTTTAAAATCTTTATGAGCTGTAGAGGAGAATTTAAAACCAATAGATATCAAATATAAGTAGTAATTTTAGATTCGTGACGCACTGAAAAGTATATCATTTGTGTATAAAATTAAAAATGCAGCCAATTTAAACTACTAATGAAAAATAAACTAAGCTATAGCAACTATCGTTTAAATTACTACTTAACTTATTTAATAAATTAAGCAATAACTGATCATGAATGTAGTAAATCTCTATACAAATAAGTTTCTTCTCATTTTTTAAATACACTTTCATAATCTTCAAGACACATCTAAGACTCACCAGTCTGCCACTGCCACGGTTAAGAATCATCGATTTTAAACTTTTATTGGATGGTTTCTTAACTCCAACAAACACAAGCGGTATTGAATTCTCAAAGTCTTTGGATGGATCACAGCCTAGAAAATGCCCACAATCCCGAAACCTTACAGAAATATTATATAAAATATTATATAAAATCAATACCGATAGGTTTATAGTTTTATAGGTTTATAGATAATTCAAAACTTTGATTATATCAACAAAGATAAAGAAATGCAAATCAATGATTATTCCATTAATTTATTTAAACAAAGTGTAAAAAACGAACAAAACTTCATATAGTTATAATATAGGGTGTTTCGGAATTGGTAGACAAAGAGACAAGATACGTGTTCCAAAGGTCATTTTGAGTCGAAAACATTCTTTGACATTTTGTTCTACGGGTCGTATTATTAGGCAATGAATGCTATGGAAATTTTCCCTAATCAAAGAAAGCTCAGTTCACATTAGGAAGTGTAAGTAAATACGATAAAGGTTTATTATAAAAAGCAATTCGGATAACAAATGTCATGACTCAAAACAGACATCATAATAAAAGATTTCCTAACTCTAAAACTACGGCCATACAACAAAATGTCATAGAACATTTTCGACTCAAAATGACATTTTAAAACCCGTATCTCTTCGTTTTGTCTAACATTTCCGAAACACCCTGTATAAATGGAGATATTTCAACAATATAGTACGAATGTGTCTTTATTATTACAAATACTTCCACAAATTATTACCAATTTTCAGCTGTGATTTCGGAAGGCGCCAATATTCACGAGCTACGCAACACTTTAACGTCAGGATCCGTGAAGGATTAAATCCAACAGGAAGACCGTCAACACGTTTGGAAATACGGGCTGCTGTGGAAGAGTCCATTACTCGAACTCCCGTGAAGTCGACTGGCAAGAGTGTGCTGCCGAATTGGATGACAATCTGGACAACCGTGAGAAGACCATAAGCAAAAAGATTTGAAAGTGAAACCCTTTCGGCCATTGTCAGTGACCGAGCTATCAGATGTGGATTTAAAACGGCGCGAAGAATCATGCGACCTGCTTCTCCAACATGTTCTAACAAGAGAAGATCAACGAAGAGTTCAGGGGTTTAGCGATGAATGTGCTATCTGTCGAAATTCGAAAGATCGGAACGCTTATTATAGATCAAAAGAAAATCAACATTTCTTTCAAGAACTCGAACAAACTCCACAGCACTTTATGATTAGTTCGGGGATAACAGAAGAATATCTGCTTGAACCTTATTTCTTCAAAGACCAGTGAATCACATGACTTATCTGCGTTAATTAACAAATGGTTGTTGTCTGAACTTCGTATGAAAGGCATAGCTGGCACTTTGTAGTTTCTGTGACCCACAAATGCTACGGTAAATGAGCATACGAATCCATTCGACTGTGTAGAAACCATGAAGGACACAAACTGATGTTTTGTATTCATAATAGCCACATCAATTCATTTCAAATCAAGTTTACTGCAGAGTTACACGGACTTTTCGCCCACTCTGTACTTTTATTATGCTAATTTTTATTTATGCTAAAACAATGTACTACGTATTTCTCTTATATTTGTATTATGCTGTTGTTCATTATATTGCAAAATTTACTACGAATGTCTCTGTTTATGCTTGTTTTACGTTTGTGTTATGTTGTTGTTTGTAATATTGAAACAATTTATTTGAAATTTGTCTTATTATGCTTGTATTTTGCTATTGTTTGTTATATTACAACAATGCATTGCAAATGTCTAGTATTATGTTTCTATTATTCTTATGTTATGCTGTTGTTTTATGCTGTATTATTGTTTGTTATACTGAAAGTTATACTATTGTTTGTTGTATTGAAACAATGTATTACGAATGCATGTTATTATGCTTTGCTGTACTATTGTTTGTTATACTGAAAGTTATACTATTGTTTGTTGTATTGAAACAATGTATTACGAATGCATCTTATTATGCTTTGCTGTACTATTGTTTGTTATACTGAAAGTTATACTACTGTTTGTTATGCTGAAAGTTATACTACTGTTTGTTATGCTGAAAGTTATACTACTGTTTATTATACTGAAACAATGTATTACGAATGTATCTTATTATGTTTTGTTATGCGGTTGTTTGTTATACTAAAACAATGTATTACGAATGTATGTTATTATGCTTTGTTATATTGAAA
>JAFIDM010006943.1:65073125-65083805 GCA_023159025.1 Thereuonema tuberculata
AATGTATCGTATTATGCTTTGTTATACTGAAACAATGTATTACGAATATATGTTATTATGCTTCGTTATACTGTTGCTTGTTATATTGAAACAATGTATGACCAATGCATTTTATTATGCTTGCATTACGCTTATGGTATGCTGTTGTTTGTTATATTTGAATCTGTTTTAGGGAATTGTAGGAATGATATGGGATTTATTTACCTGGAAAACATCGGCAATCATTCAGCCGATCGAAATATTGTTATTAGAATAAAAACGCAAATAGATGCGAAGATAACAATGACTATTAATTACCTTGTCTATTAATAAACCTTATCTACTAATTAACGCGCAGGTTCATAGAATTAAAGTTACTCCAATTTCGACAAGTTACATAATTATAATAGATTTAATTATTTTTCTCTTTGCTTTCAGAAAATGGAAAGTTTATGCTTTTTGTATTCAGTAAGATTTCAATTCGACAATAAAAAATTTATGTCATTTTCGTGAGTTTGGGAAAAAAAAATGAAATAAAAATTTTAAAAAATAAAGATTTTAAAGAACTAGACTTCGAGCTTTTTGTTTCTTAATTTGGTAAAATCATTCCTTTGAACTAAACATTTAACTAAATAAATTGCATTTTTTTATTCTTTCAAACAAAGCATTTCTGCATAAAAATATACAGTTCATCTTTTGTCTTCTTAGAACAACTCGCTTTTTATTGATATAAATTTTTGAAAGGCTTGTAGAAGTGCCTGGTCTCGACCCATTTTAAAGTATAATCAACAAGCATGGCTGTAAGAGATGTCTTATGATTTAAGAATGTAGCGTCTTTGTCAAAGTAAAGTTAAATCCGTCTTTCAAAATCATTTTTAAATCTATTGCTTTCACCTTCTAATTCAGAGAAATATAAGAGGCATGTTATTATTATTCCTTACAAATAAAAACAGGTTTTAAGAATAACAAATAGAACAGTCATTTTATGACTGAAGGATCGAAGGTCCCACAGTGCCGAATTATGTATAAAATAATTTTTTTGAGAATGGAAAATAGAAAAATTTTTACAATGAAACGTCGGCGACGGGATTCGAATCTGCAACCTTCTGATCCGAAGTCAGATGTCACGGGGACTAAAACTCACTTTAAATTGTTTTTTGACTTATGTTTCCGTCCCTTCCCCCCACCCCCCATCAATAATGAATGTATTCAACCTTTTTTTTCAATCTCAAGATTGTGTATTTATTTCCGATCCGTTGATTTATTTGTAATTCGAAAATGACAATTAGAACTATAATTGCCGAAACGTTGCAATATTTTAAATGTAATATTCTTACTTAACTTGTGATATAGAAAAACAAGCGCGTGTACACGGGGGATGGCCTAGTTATGTATAAAACAATTTTAAACGAAATTGGAAACGAAATCCGAAATCTGTCGAAAATGTCTTCATTACTTGTTGATTTTTATTTTTTTATCTTTAATAAATTCCTTTGTTTCTAGTTTGTTTGATTTTTATCTAAATTCTCGGACGACGCTGACAATATTTTGTAGTTACAGGGTGTTCACATGAAACCTCCCCTATTTTGGAGGAGCATGAAACAAAAGTTAGAAGAATGAAATTTGTGCCGATGGTAAAAACAACTCAAAGAATTTATTGAAAAAAATCAGTACACCTCTACATGTGCTCCTTTCATTGCACGAAGAATATCAAGCCTAAAATAAATTTCTAACCAAGTCCTCTCAGCATATCGCCTGTTATTGTTTCAATTACATTTGCAAATTCAGAAGGTTCGTCTGGAAGACTATTCTTTACAAAGCATAAGAAGTGCAGCACAGTTACATCTGGGGATCGTGGAGGCCATACGACGGAACCTCCGCAGGCAATCCAACGATAGGGAAAAACAGAATATAGGTATTTCCGAACTTCTCTCTTCCAATGCGGAGGCGCACCATCTAGCTGGGACATGACAGTGGGCTGCAGATGTTCCATCTGCGGAATAACAAAATCTTGCAGCATATTCAGGTAAGTTGAGCTGATTACCGTTTGCTCCGCGAAAGAAAAAGGCCCAATTAGTTGATTCAAAATCACATATTAACTTTTGGACTGTCTCTGATATGCTCATGAATAGCATGAGGGTTTTCAGAACCTCATATTCTGAGATTTTGATGATTGCCATAACCTGACAAGTGAAAAGTCGCTTCGTCTGAAAAGACAATGTTCAGCAGATAATCCTGATCGTTCTCTATCGCAGCTAACAATTCTGTAGCAAATGCTAACCTTCTTGGCAAATCATCAGGCTGGACTGCTGCACAATCGGTAAATTGTAGGCAAGCAGGCGCTTTTGTAACACTTTTGACCATCGAACGTGGAATTGCAGCTCTCTGGATGCACGTCTGTCAGACTTTTGGCTTCGCCAAAAAGCTTATCTGTTTTGCTCGACGTTGTTGTCATTCAACGCTTGCCTCCACTTCCTTTTCGTCTGTGCACATTGCCCGTCTCCAAAATTTGTCGAACCAGTTCTTAATAGAGTTTTAGTCAGGAGAATCTGTTCAATATGTCCATTGGAACGGACGCTGGACTTTCACAACCGATTCATGCTTAGCAAATCACAACACCACTTGCGCTTTTGGTTGATAGGACACCATTTTTATTTCTGCGACTACAGCGCCGCAGCCGAGTAACTAATGAAGGTGCTACAATTTGAGTCAAAATTCTTTGAGTTGTTTTTTTTTATTGGCACAGACTTCATTCTCCTTCCTTGTGTACTTTTTTTAAAGCTCTTAAAAAAAGTAGGTGAGGTTTCATGTGGACACCTTGTATTTACGACAGTTATTTCGCAAAGGCAGAGAACGCTTCTTCAAGGTTGTAGATCCTAGATTAAATTCTAGGCAGTTTTTCTACTGAATTTCTTTCCATCAATTTTTTTTTTACTGATATCTTCACCAAATTGCAACTAGGAGGTTAAAGGGATTGCGGGTGATTTTTTTACTTTACTTCATTCGATCAATGTTTACTTGAGTAGGGATTTTTTTTCTCTTTATATTCATTTTGCAAATGAAATTAACGGTAGATCACTAATTCATGGAACGCTAGCGTCCGCTAATGAAGCTTTAGTAAGATGATTGACAGTAAATCGTGCCAGGAAAGTCAATTTAAGCAATCAGCACTGATCATTAATTTACAATGGCTTGTTGAGATCAATTGCAGGTGGCGCTGACTTTGATTATAGTCGAAGCAGTTAACTAATTAACCATCGCCTAGAGAAAGCACGTGGCACTTAAATAGAAACGGAACTGCATTGTAAACTGCATAGATGTGATTCTTCCCGTGAAATAAACTTCACGAAATCTACAACAATAGATCTAGACAGAATCAGTCCTTATTTCTTCAGACCATTATTATGAAACCAACCATTACATTGATTTAGGCTTTGTATCTGTTACATCATCAAAATAATGAATTGTATGTTCACTCTTCATACTTTAATGAAAATTTAATGATAATACTTCCAAAGAAATAAAAAGAATGTATACCTCATTGGTGTACAGAAATATGAAATGGACTTTAGACTAAAATATGTATGGTTTTTACTTTATACAAGTAGATACATGGTTGACATTAAAAGATATCTCAGCTGAAACAAAAATTCACACAGAATTTGATTCTCACTGCAGGTTGCAATTTGTATGAATTTAAATCTTATACTTAAAAAAAAAACAAAAAACATTCAACACACCCTCTACACTCCTTTGTAGCTTAAAATCTTTGATCTGCTTATTCCTATTAACGATTAATGTTATTTGTCTCCTTACGGCAGCTTAAGTCTTCGAGATTGTGCTTAATACATCAGCAACTGAATTAAGCTATTTAAGTCGTGTTATAGTTTGGAGAAATGCTTATTTATCTTTCAATGATGACTCCAAAATTTTTTAGGTTAGGAAACTGAAAAGTTCGCTTGTCTCCACTTTGTTAAATCTTAAGAAAAAACTATTCCAATAATTACTAGCAATTACCCTGATGCCAAACCAGGCCATTATTTTAGTTCCCAAAAAATTATCTGATAGGTATTACTTCTTCGAGTATGAGCCAAACCAAAGAAAGCAAAAATTAAAAAAAGATAAAAAGAAATATAAGAGAAATTTTGAAAATTAATATTTACTTTTAAGCTTCATTCTTTAATAAATATTCAAGCAAATTATAGTTTTAGAATAATAAATTTTGAAAAGCATAATTACTGTAATAAAAGAACAATTTATATGACTCAGTCTGAAACATATCTTCTATTCAGATATATTTGCCTAATTCTGATCAACTTACAAACCCCCGTTCATTCTCCAAGTATTAGGAAAAAATATTTACGGTAATATGGTTAATTATTTACGGTAAATTATTCCGCTTACGATATTAAGACTCATAATAGTTACTAAGCAAATTATGCCTGCAATAATGCTTAATTCCTGTAGGTTATTTATAAGTTTAGTTCACTTTTCATCACAGAGAAAAAAAAGACTACAACAAAACAAGGTAGGGATAGAGTTCAGTAATGCTTCGCAACGTCTTCTGATACGTCTATGAAAATATAATTGATATTGCCTTAATTTCCTTATTATTATTAATGTGATTGTCGCGAAAGATGCAACTGTTGCTCATAACAATTGTTGCGATTGTTGTCGTTGTTGCTAAAGAGATTTTAATGATACTTGTCCCCAGACAAAACGGGAACATGTGTTGTGATCTTGATCAGAAAACTAAAGATTTACATTAAATCCAAATGTGCCCATCTGTGATCAGAATTACTGAAATCTACTAAATCTAAATTTATCCTAGAAAACTGAAACTTTAGTATAAGGTTTACATCCTCCTAATGAACTTGGATCCATTCGTGAAAATTTGACAAATTATAGATCTCCAATAACTGCAATTCCATGTACTGGACTTTAGATTTCTTGTAAATTTATTTACATTAGTTTTCTCAGCAAGTCTTTGAACTGTTTACTATTTTCTTTCTTCAAATCTTTCAGTAGCCGACAAATAATTTTTCTTATTTGCTACGTTGTCTTCTTTCTTTTTTTCTTCTCTTAATAATAATAATTGCCTTTTTTTTTTTTTTTTTACTTTTAAGACAACTTTTTCTGGATGTTTAAGGTACATGCATTCGGCAAGTTATCTTGTTAGACTGCTTCTTATCATATTTAATTTTATATTTTTCCTATTTCTACAACATGGAATCATTTGTATTTGTTTTATAGTTACTATTTCTTTGATTCAACGGTCAAAACCGGCAATTTTTCCCTATTACTGGAGTACATTAATTCTTAACTTGAGATAATAATTCTTTCTGTATTTCTTCTCGTGTTGCTATCTCCGACATATATTGAAACATCAACAGCATTATTTTAAAGCAGTTCAGGTTTTTGCCATAGGCTTCATTTTTATTCATTCAATCAATCACTTTTTTTTTTAAATCAATTTTTATTTTTTATTTTTATTTTTGTTTGTTTAATTCGAATTTGAAATGTGGATAGAAAGGAACTAAGAATCCAAAATTAAAACTCGAAGCGTTAGAAATAAATGCAGCAACATTTGATGGCAAAAAATTAATATTTGACACATGTAGATACAGACTGAGTAGCTAAGCCTCCCTCTTTTTAGAAAAGTAGACTATAATGTCATTTAAAAAGACAATACAAGAGAAATAGCTGTCATTTAAAATACAAGAACAATTTCAATATGATAATTTAACTGGACTTCTAATAATAAGTCAGATACCGAGGTGCAACAGGACTAAAGTATAAAGGGTCAGAAAAGCCCAGTCTTATCCCCCATCAGTTATATGATGCTTGTAAATCGCATCGAACCATAAGAAAGACTAACCGATGTTATCTTCCACCATTTGATGTTAACGCAAATTTAGTTTCAAATCTTGCATGGAAGAGATTACCCAGTGCAGATTTGCTGTTAATCTGCCCCATTTAGTGGGAGGGAGAGCGATAGGATTAGATCCATCCCCCACGTCGCCAGTTAACAAAGTGCCTGCTTTGTACAACCAATGCCAAAGGCGCTCTCCAGATAACACATTCGCCTCCTCCGCGTGTTGTGATCTCAGATAAATGGAGATTGTTGCTCTGTTGAACAGTGATGGATACGACGACGCTCAGGGTGTTGAGGAGCTCCGACCACTGACTTTTCGAGTTGTTTTTGAACGCAGGGAAATCGATGGAAGATCAGACGAGCACTGATTATACGGAAATGGCCGAATAGCGCCGTTAAGTCCTGGATGCCTTTTTTTTATTCTCCAACTAAAGACAACTGCAAAAATAACATTAAAATGGAACCAAATCACCCCAACACTGTTAAACCTTATTTTATTGCCAACTTATCAATCCCAAATTATAGAGCCATAAAAAATTACTGCTTCATAAAGATGTTGCATTAAATGAAGTTACAGGAAGAAATATTGATGTTCCAAAAAAGACGTTTGCTAAGATTGCCAAATTATATGTAATTTGAAAAATACGAGAGACTCAAGAATCTAAAAAAAACATTAAAAAAGAAAAATACTAATTTTTGTTAATATAATAAAACCCCAAAATTATTTTTCAAATTTTAAGGAAATTATCTTATTGTTATTTTCATCAGTCGCCTTCGAATAGTTGCTAATATTGAGGATTTTTTGAATATTTAATTACAGAAGATAGAGACTCCGAAATATCAAAACTCGTTAAATCCAAAAATTCTGTAAAATTTAATTACAAAATTTACAGACTCCTAAGTTTACAGTCAAAAACATAGTTGTAAATTCATGTTGTAAAACAACATACAAGTATTACAAACAAGGAATTTCAACTAATTACCTGCATAAACTTCTGTCACAAATTTAATTTTTATTTTTTAAAAAAACCAACTTGTTTATATGGATTACTCCATTAAATGAAATAAGTTGTTGCTTTCATCTGAAAACTTCTTTAATGATCTCATGGAAGTCTCATTATAAAACTTTGTTAATATATTTATTCCATCGTAATCATTTCCTTAAAATTTCTTGAAAATTGAAGGATACGGATTTTGTATTTCAGGTCAAAGATCAATTTCCAATTACGTTGACAGGATAAAGTATTACAAATCATCTGAAGTCCCATTAACAACAACATTTAATTGATCTTCAGATTAATGAAGGCCAGATTCGGAAGATTTTTTTAATTTTTTTTTCAAACCAACTTTTTTTTTATTCAATACAATATTTCAATATATAGGCCTAACCTTTCATTATTATAATGAATTAAAAGTTATTAGTCTCCACAATAGATTGGATTTCCAAAATCCAAAAATTCCAACGAAAATAGTTTAAAACTTACAGTTTTGTAGTAATGGCAAGCATATAAGCATTTAAAAAAAATAAGTGGCCACGTGGGATCACATTTAAAATTTGAGATTTTAACCCAAATCTGAAAAAGGTCTAAAGTAATGAAATGAAATAATCAAGTTGAAGTTTCGTTCCTGAGCCTGAAAAGAAATCGCAAAATAGTTGTATTTTTATGTTGCTCTAGAAGAAAAGAACTTCAATACAGAAAGAAGTTCCTAAATTCACTAGATCTATCTAAAGTACTTTACAAAGAGTACTAAGCACTGACTGTTGGGATGCACTCTTAATCTTTGAACCTTTCCCAGCATTTGGCAATTGTTGTTAAAATACTATCTTTGTACTTGTATTGCCATCCACTTTGTCAATGCTGATCTGAAGCTGGTAATGTGTACAGTACATAAATAAATGGAATGTAACACCTGTCATTCCGGGAGGGCCATACCAGCATATTTGCTGATTCCTTTCTCATGAAATTGACCAACACGTCTTCTTCCTCATTGCTGCGCTCGTCAATACAGCCAATGTATCAATGATTACTGTTCACGACAGCAACATACACTCCTGAATGCTAGTCGTTTTAAGACTTGCAATCAAAAATGAACCAATAAAACTCACCTTGTGCTAGTTTTTAGCTCATCTGATGACAGGCTGTTATGTGATGACAGCTCATCCTTTTTCAGGTGTTGATGGAATTAGTGATGTATTTGATATATCAATTACTTAAGCAAATTTTTTTGTGTACTGCTACACTTACTTGTTTTTTCTTCTATTTTGTGTACACAACTCGGCTCTTCTTATTTATTGCATGTATCTTTATGGGCTTACAACCCAATTTTGTAATACTTTCATTCAGTTCACCAGTGTCCGTAAGGGATTCAGCCGCTGATTCATCGGACAGTTGTACAGGAGATCCATCAGGAAAATGGATATTTTTTTTCTTATTACAGTCTGCTACAGCTACATGAAGCACACAACTTCTTGCCAGGCTGCAAATTGTTGTGAATGGCGCACCCTGTGTGGTCTTTTGCAACTGTAAGTTTACTTGATCTCAGACCTTTTATGTTCTTATTATGTGAAATGGGTTGCAACAATTTCTTTGTAACTGTTCATACTTTGAGAGTAGATTGATTAGGAGATGAGGTATTCAAGAAAATACATAAAATAAGGGGCGCTGCACCCAAAAAAAATAATAACTTCAAAAGTTCATACAATAGCATGTATTTAATCTAAAAATTCCATATTTTTGCAGAATGTGTTACATGCGAACTCCTTACATGCAAATATATTTTCATGGAAATCTGTGATGGTGTTGTGAACTCATCAGGTGATCTGACAAGGAATGACTCTCTTTTATTCTGATGAATAATCGTACCCTAGAAAAGCGCTGCCTACATTGTCCGTACAGTTGTTGAATTACAATAATCTGCAATTAAAACCTGTACATCCAGTAAAACTAAGTTTAGACTTTTAGGTATAAGATATTACAAGGAAAAAAATCACAATTCCTTTAGGTGCATATTCAGCCATTAGGTAAAGAACTGATCGTCGGTTCAGGAGCTTTTTTCAACCCAAAACGACTTGTTATGCAATGGTGAAACTTTCGTACACTGACGAGGTGTTAATAAAGAATATCCTACAATCGGATCACTAAGTAAGGACGATAAATGAAAAAAAATTGCTTTTGGAATGAACTTTTTTTAAAAAACGTGCAATGAACTATTGGAAACCACTGGAGCTACTGGAACATAACTAAGTTGTGCTTAATTAATAAATAATGAATAATTCTCATACTTTATTTTATGTTTTATTTTCAATTATTTATGTTTAAATTTTGTAATTTCTTCTAATGATAGTGTTCTTTAGTTTTTCGTCTAAAAGGTCTTGAATTATCTCATTTTTAGTAATTTCTAAGTAATTTTTCTACTCAGTATAATTAATGTTGTTGCCAAGAATACTGCCAAAAAAGAAAAACAAAACTGCCTGGGCAAAACTTGTCGAATTTCTTTTCGTATAATTCTCAAGGAAAATTAAGAAATACTGTAGACTGTACAGCGCGTTTTCCTACAGCTCCAAAGAAAAAAAAAAGCTTAGAAATTTCCAGGCGGGCTTTAAAAAGAAAATTGCATCGCGCTCACAAATTTCTAAAGCCACTTCGTGCTGGAGCCAATCTCAGAGCAGTGATGTATGGTAGAAATTAAAACGGTGTAGAGTTGAACGGCGCCATGTCATTTACTTCGGAATTTTAAGTCACTTTCTTGAAGTTTTCCTCAACAAACAAAGGTCCTTTGCCGAAGCAATAGATCCACCACTGTCAAGGAAGACTAACATTTCTTTTTCTTTATTTTTCGAGGAAAGTTTCTAATAATCTTCTCATTAAATCGTCTCTGAAACACTTAACAGTCGCATTACCCTTTTTTGTTGTCATGAATAATGCACAAAGGAAGACGGTAAGACCAGATTTATTTGCAGAGTTAAGAGCTGATCTCTCTATTATTGCTTTCGAAAAGATAGATGGATTTAATTGATTCTCTTTTTTTTTGGCAGTACCTCTTTTTTGATATTTGGTTTATTTAAATTCTAACTGAAACTCATTGTCTTTGAGACTGAACTACTTGTTTTGCTTCAGTATTCCATTCAAGTTTATTCCTGGTATTATGAAGAAGAGCAATACAGCAGGATTTTCATATATATTTGCTTTTTGATTCTTTCATTTCTAAATCGAAAATACTATAAAAGAGTTTCAGAGGGAATAAGCAGTTTATAAGAGATGAATGGATATTTAAAAGTATGCTTTGAAGTGAAAGGATTAGAAAAAAGATTAAAGTGAAAAAAATTGAAATTAGTGAGGGTTTTTTTTTTCAAAAAGAAGAGGGTGATTGAGTTAATGGAAGAGTTTTTGATTTCGTCACAAATAATGTTAGGTGTTCCTAATCAAACCGCTGAAAATCTTTTCTTTTTTTTCCCTGTCTTGACATAATTCACTCTGCTATTTTTGTTTAACAAAGCTCTTTAATAATGAATTATTTGGAAATGAAAATCTGGAAATCTGATGTTGTTATTTCTAACATTAAAATGATGTGGATGATACTTTTATTATAATTAATAAAGATAATATTAATGAATTCTCCATGTATCAATCAGTTTAGTCATGAAATTCAGTTCGCTATGGAAACTGAAATGAATTATACCCTTCCATTCCTTGATGCATTGGTTATAAGACATATAAATATATTTCAAACTACTGTATTCAGAAAAAAGACAAATGCGAATATCCTAATTAATTATTTTGCTGCATCGCCCAATACTTATAAGGTCAATTCGTTATAAATGGTTA
>JAFIDM010006943.1:65084941-65103640 GCA_023159025.1 Thereuonema tuberculata
TCCATACCATCTCAATTATCTATTGCAAGATAATATACACTCCATCCGGACAATCTCAATTATCTATTGCATGCGCCCCACGTTTTTCGTTTAAATCTTATAAGTATTTTCATAACTACTTAAACTGTATAATCAAATATTTCCGGGATTCCAGGAGTTAGGAATCTGTATGGGGTTAGGAAATAATATTTTATACTTTTTAGTCCGTTTTAAAAACATGGTATATTCAAAAACTATTTTTTTCAATTAATTATTTTTTGCTTTTTAGTCTTGTGTGTATGATATTTTTCAATCGATTTTAAACAGTTTGATGAGATTAAGTTAGTTGTTTAAAAAACATAAAATTTTCATCAAAAATTAAATGAACTCTCTTCGCATTTTCATAAATAGTGGAATATTCATTTTTACGTAAACCTACTACCTTGAACTGATATTATAAATTATTAAATATTAATTATTGTAAAATTATTACTTAACCATTAAAACTAAAACCCCTGTGACAGATTTGTAAATAGTGGAATATTCATTTTTACGGTAAACCTACTACCTTGAACTAATATTATAAATTATTAAATATTAAATATTACAATAAATATTACTTAACCATAAAAACTAAAAAACCCCTGTGACAGATTTGTAAATTGTGGAATATTCATTTTTACGATAATCTACTAACTTAAACTGATATTATAAATTATAAAATATTACATATTCTACTAACTATTACTTAACCATTAAACCTAAAAAACCCTGGACGTCGCCATTTCTTTCTAACGGCAAAAATGTTAAATACACTATTCATTGTTAAAGCTAATGACGCTAATTATCGAAAAGCGAAAATCCCGCAATCCTATGCGCGAGTATCGAAGATTCAATAAGAAATGTAAATTCTCTTTAACAAGTTGACATCTGCACATTCTGACGCAAAGAATTAATTTGTTTCAATAAAAATATTGTTTATTTTCGAAGGATAATCTCCTCACTATGATACTTAAATCATAATAGCCTTCGATTTTTGTCGAAGCGATGGAGAAAAAAGCGCTTATGGTCAATGATACGGTCGCCAATTGTTTCAATAATCACTGACATCTACCGGCAAAAATGTTAACTACACTATTTTTTTTAAAAGTAATGGCGCTTACGGAACATTATTACTGTAGATTTATGAGGAAACTGTTTTTAAAAATATCTATTTAAGTGGACAAGGGAAGATAAAGGGTTAATATTGCATTATCATCCAGTTCTGAGCTATGTTTAAAGTTTCAAATCTGTAGCTCATCGGGAAATTAGTTTAAAATAAATTACAAAATTTGTACCGAAGAAACAAACAAACAAACAAACAGACAGACAAGAAAGCGAGTTAATAAAAACGTGTTAAAATAATTGATACAGATAAAGAGAAAAACAGTAAAATGAAAGCTGAGACTGTTTTATTCAATTGGAAAAAATGAATTGAGACATTCAGACAGGAAAACTATTCTTATATTTACTACCAAAAGCGAAGTAACATATATCAAGTACCTTTTTAGAAAGTTTCTAAGTTGGTGCTTATTTTAAGATGTTATTTCTTTGTGCTAATAGATGTGTATATAAGTGTGTTCATTAAAATTTAAAATACTAATTAAGATCTAACTCCTAAAGTCCTCTAAGAACTTAACTGCAAAAGTGATTCGACCCTCAAATATTATCTTCGAATGTTAAAATAAACGCTTTCACTAGAAAAACATCAGATTTCCAAGTCAGTACATTAAGAAGATTAAATTGATTATCTTCTGATTCACAACAATTACAAATTGGTTAAGACATTCAGCAATGAACCAAGGTCTGTATTTATAAACTAAACTTATTACAATTTATTAATGTGAAATTAAAACAAAAAGGCCATTAGCAATCGTTTTCGTTCTGTCCCACAACGTATCCGTTTGAGTTTTCTGAGATTTTTTCTTACAAAGAGTTTAGAAAAAATGTTATTACAAATTATTGGCTCCTACAACTAAGTTATTCAGAACATTCCTTTTTTCTTCTTCTTTTTCCAAGTTTCCTTCTTTTTTTTCGACTGCAAAATTCCTTGTTCCGCTTTGGCTGCTGGGATCGATGACCGAGCCACGCAGTAAACCAATAAATTCTATCAAAGTTATGAAGAGAAGAGTAGAGAGTCGGAAGTTTTTCTTCAGCTACGTAAATCCTCTTCAAAACATTGTGTTTCTGACACATAATGCGGAGGAGAGGGGCGCAGGGGAGGGGGTTCTCTGTTACGCATTGATTAGAGTCAGCCTTCCAAGGGGACACTCCACAGTCGCAGCATCCTAGGCTTTTTATTCTGTCACGGCGGGTGAAGGACATGGTTCAATTGTACGAGAAACCCTCGACTTCTTATCTTCACTGCGCAGCTATTGAAAAAGAAGAAAAACGAAGGGTAGGGCAAAGAGTTTAGAAACAAAGTCTTTCAACTTAAAACTGGCAATCATTATAACCCAGTTCTCAATTACAAACTGAGAATGATTCATTTAAATATCCAAGATATGTGGTTCTTGTATTGGATGCAACTCAAAAGATTTCGAGATAAACTAGTAAGGAAAGATTGTATTGGACCATATTTAACTTTAACATTTATATGTATGGTATCAATCTTAATGAAATTTAGAATTACTCGATATCTTTTGATAAACAAAACTAATTTCAAATTTCATCAAACTCCATCGAGGCTTTTTTTGAGTTATAACAAGCAAACCCGTACGTTTCATTTCTGGCGAAAACAGCGCTTTAAAAGGTGACCACATCTACTTCTAAAAATTTACCATATCTTTGCACCCAATAGCAACAAGACTCCATTTCATGAGACTTTCTGCAATGAAATAATAAGGAAAAAAGTCAGTAAATTTTTTAAAATAATTTGGCAATGATTATTTTTTTGTATAAACGATGTAATGGATTTATAGCATCCCACTACAGGCCTACGCAGGCCCTTGAGGTCGCGGGAGGTAAGGCTACCGGTGCTTCGTGACCAACGGGACAAAGTTGAGGTAGGGTGGTTATTTTGACGCCCGCCCGCCTTTAACCTCCGAGAAAGAAACCTGGTATCCATTCTACAGAGGGCTGGGTAGACCCTACGACCCGTTTGGAGTATAATGGAGCGTGGAAAATTCCCCGCCCTCCGCCGATGGCTCGAACCCGCCACAAATCCAACCCGCAGCCAAGTGAAATTTAAATGGATTATTGGATTTTAATTATGTAATATGCACAAAAAGGATTTAATTATGTAATATGCACAATATGCTATAAATAAGTAATTTGAATCTTATGGCCATTTTAACTGAAGGTGGACAAATAACGGATATTCTTCGAAAAATCAAATATAGAAAAAGCTAAAGAAAACAAAACTTTTCCTCAAGTTTTCTTCAATAACGTTTACTATCTATCTTTCATTTTTTATTAAAATCCGGAATTCTTCTCAAACGCTATTACACTCGACTTACTCTCGACTTTGAATTTATGGATTTTTAGTTTAATAAATCTATTCTAAACATTTAATTCTTGAAGTTAAATTGTACGCTTTCAGTTAGCCAAAGTCATAGAATTGTAAACTAATTCCTCATTATTTAAATTTTGTTCATTAGTATGATACTGTATATACATAAACTTAAAAACAATTAATGCAGGGTGTACCTGAAATGTGCTGCCAAACTTACAGATTTTATTCAATCATGCAAAACAACGAATAAATGTCTTATAAACATGGGTCTGGAAATGCTTTATTTCCAAGATATGAACGATGCAACAATACAGAGGTGTTGGCCATACAGTCGCTCAGTTTCACAGAAACTGCTCGAAATGTGCTCCACCGGCCGCAATACACGCAACACAACGTCGTTCCATCGCAACGGTCGAATATGCCAGGTGCATGTCGAATTGTGTTGCGCCCATCCACTATGCGATCATGCAGTGTGGGGCGTCAGGAACCGGTGTGGTGTATACTAATGCTTTTAGATAACCCCACGAAAAATTCCAGAGGGTTAAATCAGGGAACGGGCAGGCCATGTCACGATTACTGAGGGGCAATTTAATGACTACGACACCACGCATTTCCAGACCAATGTTTATATGACATTTATTCGTTGTTTTGCATGATTGAATACAACCTTTAAGTTTGGCAGCACAATTCAGGTACACCCAGTATATAGGCTACAGAACTTACACGGGATTATTCAGTTATTAAATTAATAGCCAACATTTTCATTGTATAAAGTATTATTGTTAGAAACTTAGTCAAAGTAACCTAACATAAAACTTTTAGTCTCTATTCTAGAATTAATAAGTAAATCAATCTTTATTCGAGTTATTTTTGTAGCACAAGACTTGATAGAGAAGTAAGTTTGCTTTAATACACTCGAAAAATTTAGTCGAAACAATGAGTAGGTTATTATTTAAATAAGTCATAAGAAATATATAATAGAGAAATAAATATATAGTTTTACTCAAATAAAAAGAAAATATTAACGCAAAAGAATAGTGTCCCTTCTGTGAAAAAAATAACCTTTAAAAAACAATAAACAGTTTATATTGCTGTGTTAAATAAACTAGACTTAAGCGAAAATTAAAAAGGAAATAAAAATCACAGAAGAAAAATATAAAACAAAGATGACATATCGAACACGAATACAAATTTGAAATTTTTTCTTTTGTTGGCAGTTGGGTAAGTTTAATTTATGATTGTTAAGATACTGGAAATATTGTCTTAAGAAATACATTTTAGGCCAAGTATAGGATTTCAAATGAAAACAAGCCAATTGAGCAAATTTGATATTTTATCCCTGCCAAAAATGTTGAGGTCAACATTCATGAAATAATGGCTTCAAAAAACTAATTCTGACTCCTATTTTTTTCCCCCTGAGATAGAAGATGACAGTTTTTGTTTGTTTATTGACCAGCAGTTCATTCGATTTTTTTTAATCTGTTCTTTTCTCTCCAATTCGTATTTCGACAAATTGTTTGAGATTGGAAATTCAATAAGCAAATAATAACCAGCTTAATTAATAAGCTGATTCTGTTTTTCAAAAGATCATTTAATTGACTTAGACATATAATAACACTTAATCGCATTTAGTTAAATTGCCTTTTCAGATCTCCTTGCTAGACATCTTGAGACTGACGTTGGCAATTCAAAAGGATGGACCACTTCACTAGCAGGAATCGTGCTTCGTAGGCGTCAATTTATTTTCCGGCTATTGCAGCATTCTCACAAGCCGTTCAACAATCAAACTGTTGGGGTTTTTTTCAGACAGAATTTCCCTGCATTTTCTCTCTTGGGTAATTTTTCATTTTTGATGTGGAAGACAAAACCGTCAATTGCAAACAATAATATTTAATACAACCTAAAAACAAAACGAGCAATTTAATGTGAGCATATCTTTCTACTTTTGTTAAAACTGCTTCAAATTTGCCTTGAATTAGATAATAATCGACAAATGATAGAAGTGATCCTAAAATAAATGACTTCTTAACCACATGGTCTGAATTAGAGCTCGAGAAAGACAACTTATAGATCACTTGTTTTGGTATCCCGTGAATCCAAATTATTAATATAAAGTTGATATTTACAAGATTTCTCCGAAGCTTCTGGAAAAAGATACATTATTATTCAAAATCTTAATATTCCTAATCAAAACTCTGATGTGTCAGACCGAATCAAAATCTGAAAACGCGAAATCTTTTTTTTTGCGAAAACCCCAAAACGAAAACATGAAACCTCGACAAATTCAAAAAGATAGAAGAAACGTAAATTTCATTAATAATAATATTCTCTCTGTCACATTCCTAAGGGTTGAATAAATTATTTTTAAACAAATCAATTTCTGTGAGCAAAATTTCGTTAAAGTTAATTAAATTAGTAAATTATTAAATTTACAACGATTTAGAATCTCTTTTTCGGCAATTCACGGATAGAAATTGCTAAGGAACGTGGTAAGACGAAGTTTACCCTTATAATGCCATGGATATTGCCTAAATTAATGGCAAATGTAAAGAATCTTTTAGTATAGTCGTTTTAAAGCACTTCATAATCAATCCATATTGGTAGTGAAAGCCATTTTTATCTATTAACTTTTTTTTTATATTTTGTGGAATTGACCTATTCTATGGTTTAATTCACAGTTAAGCGGGGGAAAATTTCTCGATCCTTCCTTTTTCTTTAATTTCTCCATAGTAATTATAGTAATCATATCTCCATTGTAATTATAGTAATCATATCTCCATAGTAACGACATGTACATGTGTGTGTGTATGTGTGTGTGTATAGATGTCTGTTATCGAGGGTTTTGTGGGCGTGTTAACTCGAAAATTAATTAACCGATCTTTATGAAATTTGAAGAGTTCCGTATTTTTACCTAGCTCTGATTACATTTTTGAATATATCGGTACACTTTAAAGGCCACTTTCTAAGGTCAGAACATAAAATAATTTTAAAGAAAATGCACTGATCAACATCAAACTTCATACTTGAGAGGTAAATGTTATTATTGCTCAGCCCATATTAGATTTTGGTTTTTGTAGCCCTAGTCAAATTCTTATTAAAACTGAACTGGTCCTATATTTTTTTTTATATTAATTTACATAAAATTTCAGTTTTGAAAATTTATAATTATAGTAATCCATGTTATGGATCACTTTTAATCAAAAGACAAAAAACCATGCGCTGAAGTAATTCAATTAATAACGCAATGATTTATTGGGTGAGTGCGAAAGTTCTACCCGTTTTTGGATATGAAAATTTGCAATGGAATTGCCCTCATACATAACATTGTAATGACACAAATCGTCTGCCAATCAAACGTGTGGATGCCTCAAATATAAGGAACAGCCATAAGGAACAGCCCGAACCCAGTCGTGCAAGAATTAGCGGAGACCTTCAACGTACACCGGACAACGGTCGAGAGACGGCTGGGTAAGTTGGGTTTTACGAGAAAGTTGGATCGTTGGGTTCCACATAACCTGACAGCTAAGCAACGGGATGACCGAATCGCCACCTGTGTTTCCTTGCTTTCCCTGTTTTCTTGACACGAATTGTGACAGGAGATGAGAAGTGGGTTATGTACCGTAACGTAAAGCGTCATAGGACTGTGTGTCGTCTTTCTGATCCGCCTGCATTGACTTCGAAAGCTGAACTTCATCCCAAGAAGGTTTTATTGAGTGTTTGGTGGGATGTGCAGGGAATAGTTCACTGGGAGGTCCTGCCACTCAACCAAACCATCAATGCTACCTTCTACTAATTTCAATTAGACAAGCTGCATTCAAATTTGGTAGCAAAGCGGCCAGGTCTCATTAATCGTCGCGGTGTTATCCTTCATCATGATAACGCCAGGCCACATGCTGCTGTCGTCACTCACCAAAAGTTCCACCCTCCCTATTCTCCTGACTTGCCACCAACGGACCATCACTTATTTCGTGCGTTGAACAATTCCTTCAGTCAGAAAAATCTTTGATGCTATGAAAACTGCCATCCAAGACTTTTTTGACTCGAAACCGCCGGAATTTTACCGCCATGGGATTCATCTCCTACCAGAAAGATGGCAAGAGGTCCTAGATAACAATGGGGATTATGCACAGTAATAGGTACTGTTCATTTTGCGTTTATTTGCTTTTCTTGATGGGTAATAAAAACGGGTAGAACTTTTGCACTCATCCAATACATCAATTTTCAAATTTAAGAGTTTAACTTTACATGCTTAAATATCATTAAATTTTGATGATTTGACAGCTTTTAAGTTCACTTTTCTTCCGGCCTCAGAATTAGGCCCTCCATTTGTAACTGAACTAACAATGTTACTATGGAAAGTTCTGTTATTTAAATTTTTGATAATAGATCATGTTTACTAAAAGGAGATGGTGAATCAGATAAGATATGCTTTTATATTATTGATAAGAGCAATTTTTTTAAGCGCCAGAACTTTCTGACCACATAAAATATTTTATTTTCGGAAGCGATTTTACATTCTCATGGTTGGGACAAATTCTGCTGCTATTTACTTTATACTCAGTAATCGATGAATGATTAACATCTGTTTCCTTTTTTTTGTAAATTAATTTCAAATGATTGTTCACTGTGTATGTCACCAATTACCAACACTTGAGTTGTTTTAACTGCAAGTTAAAATTTTACTATATTTTATTGAGCAATGCGATTGTTTCATGAAAGCTTCATGTCCATTCTTTTCGTGTTTTATGTCTAATCTGAATGATCCTTCCATTTGCTCAGCGAGATAAACATTTGTAATGATCTGAGATGTAGAAAACATAAGCATTTAACAACAGGTAACTTAACGCAAAAACCAAAAGTATAAAATGTTTGTTATCTGCTAGAAGAAAATCTAAAAGAAATTGACAATTAAAATGCAATATCTATGACTTTTTCCTTCTTTTTTTATTTTCTATCTATAATAAAAATTACTAAAATATAGAACTTGAAAAAATATGGAAGAAATTTCTTTTTAAGATTAATATCCCTACACCACTCGCAGTTGCTCTGTTTATTCAAAAGATGTTTAAAGCAATATTTTGGGAATTCACAGTCGACATCACGTGATAGATTTCGAAAAAAATATAGTTTATTCATTTGTTATATTTTAAAATTTAATTTCTCTTGCTGCATTTACTAACATATTTAAATAATTAACTACAATTTCTTTTAAATTTCTGGAGACAATTGATTACTATTGATTATACTGAAAATCCCGTGAAAATAATTTTTGAAAAGTCTCTTTAACTTTTGGTGAAATAATGTAAAGAGAGTTTATTTTTATTTCAGTTTAGGCAATGGATAAAAGAATTAAGAAGTAGGCTACAAAATAAAAATTAAGTTAATCTGTTTCAGTCTGAGTTAATCTGATATTAGGAATCTCAAAGTCACCTGCAGAATGATCCAGTGTCCGCTTTTGCTTTTCTTGTCATAAGTCATAATTTTTTATCATACATTTTTATTGCTTATAGTTTGGCAGTAACAACAATTTTTAAATCTGGAAACAAAGTTTTGCTCAAATTACAAAAAATAAAAAAACAAAAAAAATACACCTGGTTATTTTAATTTCTGAAAGTATAGAAAGACTTTCTTTTTTTTATTTGCTTTTTTTTTTCACCAGGGGAAAAAAACGATTTCACAAGCTCGAATTCCCAGCTTTAGATTTCTATTAGGATTTCGTGATTTTTCACGTTGTCGTCGCTAATTACAAAGAGAAAATATCAAATGCTAATCCTTTTGCTAAACAGCAGTTGCGAAAGAGGATTTTTTTTTAACTTAATAATGACGAATTGCCATCGATTGCCTTTTATCAATGGGTTAATTTAACTGGTGAGCACGTGACCTTACTTACGCAAGCACACGTGTATCATCTGTAATAGTATCTTCCACGTGGATTATTGAGCATCTCAGTAATTTCACAACATTCTGCTCTCTCGAAAGATTCAAGGTTTTCATAGAAACAGAAATTTTAGATAACATTAAGAAAAGTTCAGCAAAAAAATACACTATTTTGATTTAGAGAAAAATCACTATAAATATAAGCCTGTTTTTTGGTTTTCTTGGTTGGCACTAAATTAAAAATAGTATTGACTTTAAATAATTAAACATACACTTAGTTGAAATGATATGACTTTATATTCATTTTATCTACTTTACTACTTTTAAATTTTATTTTTAATTATAATTATATTAATATTATTACAGTAATATATTTTTAAGAAAAAAATTTAAAATAAATTTAAAAAATATTTCGTTTTAATAAAAATAATCTTCTGAAATTATGTAATATCTATAAAAACACATACATCTTCTAAACTTCTCGTTTATTCACAATATTTCGTTTACCTAAATGGGAAACTTCATCGGGGAAAAGAAAACTTTTCAACCACTAGAGGGATCTTCTTGAAACTTAGTATGCATATCTAAGAACAAACGATGGCCTAATTTTCATATTTACATTGTACCTTTTCCAAAGGCGTCTTTATCGAGAAATTAACGAGAGAAGGGGACAAAAATTTATCTTCGATATATAAAATTGCCATCTTAAATAAAAGACATAATGGCAATTAATAAAATCAAAACTTGCTATTGTTGCACAATATTTGGAGTAAAATGAAATACACAATCCATATTTAACGAAATTGTTTTCCTTTTAATTTTAGCTTGTAAATTTACAATTACAGTGTTGATAAGAAATCGGATCTTACAAAAAAAATACATTTATAGTAAAAGCAGATAGGCCGTTCCGTCATGGCCGAGCGGTCTTCCGTGTGGCCATTGTGTCGAACCTGGGTTCGAATCCCGGCTTGAGCATGGCTGTTTCTTTCTTTCTTCTGTGTTTCGTCTGTTTCTCCCCTGGGACTTACTATCTCAGGGTTATTCTGGATTAGATGTGAATCCTCACCCTGACGTTGTCAAGTAGGGCTAGCACGTGGTCCATAGTTGGCCAAAGTCGATGAAAGAAGAAGAAAAGCAGATAGAATAACGACAATTCTATTAGCGGAACCTAAGCTATTTAAGAACCGATATCATCTTTAATCTTAAGTATGTTTATCAATGGACTGATGATTGTTTAACGTCTTATATATCAAGTAAAATACGAGCAGAAAAGTAAGAATACATGACTGCAATAACAGAATCAAAAAAATAAACAAACAAGTGAATATAATTTTGTGCTGAAGCATAAATTTAAATAAAAAAAAATAAGAGTATTAATAAAACAAAGGAAGTAAATTAACGTAAAGAAAAATAAAAAAAAGTTAGAAAAATAAGAAAAAAAAATCCAACCGAACATTCAGGGGAAAAAATAAAGAGAAAAGAAACCTACCAAAAAAAAACAAAAAAAAACAATAGGTATTGATATATGGATTTGAACCATCAAGCTATAGCTGACAAATAAAATGTAACGGCTGCATTTGTAACATTTTAGCTATAACAGCGGAAATCCAATGAAAACTATGCCAAATATCTCGAACATGTGCGGGGCGACTTTGGCCCCTGAAAATACCCTATTCCTACTTTGTTTGGGTCTCTGGTGAAGTCCGTTCGTCGATCCGACCTTCCGTTCGGGAGTTGTTAGGGGGGATACAACGACAACAACGTCACATATCTCGAACATGTGGGTGGGGCGTTGGCCCTGAAAATACCCTATTCCTACGGTGTTTGGGCCTCTGAAGAAGATGGTGAAGTCCTTTTGTCTTCGTGCGGGAGTTGTTAGGGAAGGACAGACACTGACGGACGGACACGAGAAGCAGCAATAGCTCCGAGTTTGGTCGGTAATAAAAACAACATAGTTGATCGAATTGAAAATTAGAATATGCCGGGACTTGCAACAGTACAGCTGTGAGGAATTAATGGAATATGATTCACAGAATCAAGACTCTAAGTGGACACAGTTATTAACAAATTACATTCAATGAAACAAAACAATTTAGCTCACAAAAAAAAGACAATCCACATAATCCATCACAATTCCTGATGTGTAGAATAAAATTTATTGTTATAATGCAATTCGGGGTTTATTCTCTAATGTAAACAATGACTTTATTATTACTGACTTTATTAGACTTCTAATCAAATAATTTCTTTTCAACAACATAAGTTCCTTACCATAGATTACAAAGTGGAAGATTTCATTTCAAAGCTAAACTTGACAGCATCAAGCAGAGCTAAAGCTGTTTGAAATACTGTTTATTTAATCTTTCTGCATTAAGTCTTTAACTTAATTCTCTTTGATACATAAATTAAAGATTTACAATTTGGGCATTCATTCTATGTATTGCAATTTTTCCACTCCTTTTTTAAGAGCACTCTTAGACGTAATTCTTTGGTTTCTATTCAAATATCTATTTGGCCGTCAAAATATCTTTGCCGATAGCGATTCCAGCAATCCAAGAATAGCGAGCAAGTTTCTAATGCCTCTAAAGCAACCTACCTCTGCATTACTCATGTAAATTTACAGCCAGACATCCCCGTTTCGTTACGTAATAAACTCTTCCACATGGAAAAAGAAACAGGTTATTGGAAAGGGAGCTCTTTTTCCGTATATAATTTTTCTGAAGCGGCATTCCTTTTTTTCTTTTTGCTCCGTGTTCTTTATTTACACAGTAGCAAACATGAGTGCAGTATCGAGACCTCTGCTTCTTTAAGGCAGTCTGGAAATCAATAACATTCAAGGGGAAACACGGTTTCAGTGGTAAGTATTATTCAAACGACAACCACAGTAAGTAGGGGTGACTTCAAGGGGGGAGAAGGGCATGAATAACTGTTGTATTGTTTCCTGCAAATAGGGGAAGGAAGTAATAAATGCTGACAAATATGAATTGAAATATTTTTCCTTGTCTCAGAGCGAGGTGATGGATGACTTGATCCTGCCGGCGCCATGTCACTGCCCCCACAACCACCAAATTCTTCCGGCACTTGGCGCTATTATGAACAAGATAATGATGATGATACTTGGGTGTAGGGAATAAAAGAAAAAAACACACAAGAAGCGAATTCATTAAGAATGCCAACTGAACTGTCATCAAAAAACTCGATTCGACATTAATTTGAAAGAATGATCTGTTCTAATGTACTTTAAGATGGCCGCAATCCTAATCCATTATTTCAGTCGAGTTAACGACCGACTCCCACAAAGTTTCCAAGAGTTTTCTCTGTTGTGGATCTGAATTAAAATCTAAAACGATTACATGAAATTACTTCCGATAAAGCGAGTGTAATAAAATCTGGAATTTTTTCTTTATTACAATTACAGACTTTCAGTTTTGTTATGATTTAATAATCTTCATATACTGCTTATTTTTAAAACTATTTGGAATCTTAGTTTTGCTAATTGAATGCAAGATATAATTAAATTATATTACTTTTTTGAGATATTCTCATAATTATCTGATGTCATTCCTCAACCAAGACAAATATGAATATTATACCAAAACAAATATTTTACCAAATAGACAGAAATATTTTATAGAGTTGCATCTAATTATGGAGAAGAGACAAACATCTTTATCTATCAAATATCGAGCAGAGAGTTCAAACAATTATTTAATTCCGTATTCGTTTCTCTTAAACAACCGCAACTGAAAACCTTCTGTTTATTATGATTTCTTAGCGCTAAGATGACACTATACTGACGGATACATCCAGAAAAATATAAATACATACTACACATTTTCTTAACAATTTATATCTGCTGATGTTGTTATTGGCCATCAAATCTGCCTAAATGATATCTCCCTTTAGAACCTTCGGAGGAATCTTCTTAAAATTTGGTACTGATATTTAAGGACTAGATCTAACATCTACCTTTGAAATCTTTTCCAAGTGTGTTCTTCTGTAGAAATGAGCGCGAGGAGACAAAAAGTCCGTAAAAAAACATTTGAAATAATAATGTTTAATAATACATATTAAAACTTTTAGTAATCCCCTAATTTGCTTAGGATTTGGTATTATTAAAATTGATTTAATTAATTAATTAACTAAAAAATAACTCTAATATCTATGATGATTAATGATTTTTTTTTTCAGGAAATGTTTTGCAGAAAATCTTTTAATTTTAGATAATTATACATCTTGATGCTTTTTGAGATTTGGTAGAAATTTTTACGAGTTAATTGTACGATTTAAAGACATTCAATACGGTTATCAAAGCGACAGGAGGTGCATGTAATAGGATGGAAGACTATTAGTTTGATTCCACATGAAAGAAACGGATTGCAGGAAAAGTCGAATGAATAACATCTGCTAACTTGCAACAAAGTGAATTCCAATAACTGATTATTCTCCATTGTTATTATAAGTGAGTTAGCTGTAATTGGAGGATAATGAATTATATTTAATTTCTCCTTACCTAAGAAATTGTTTTGTTTGACCTTTAGAACTAGTTTCAACAATATATTAACGCGCGTACAAAATTTCCAAGGATTTTTTTTTTAAAAAGTTAAAAATATAATTCCTTAAAAAATCGTTTCTTTTTTTTTAGTAGCTTTCCAATTTAATAAAGAAGAAAAGGGATTGACTATTTTCATTATTAGCCTAATTATAACTGAAGTTTAATACGTTCTGTTTCAAAAAATTACCAATAGTAAACACTCCCACGCAAACATTTCTTCTTTTTTCCTTCTTTTTTTTGTTTTAGCTTTGTTGGAGAGAAGATATTGAAAACAGCCTCAAAGCTAATAATATCTCTTCGTCTTCTTCTCCCGGAAGTTAAATAAACAAACAACTGGCTTTGTGGGTAATTTCTTTTCCTTACGTGGTTTAATTGACCTTCAATAATTCTCTAGTTTCTTTCCGTCTAGTTTTCGTTTTTGTTCTTCTTGTCTTAACGAATGAAGCTATGAGAAAAACAACTTGGAATTTTTGTTGATTGTAGAAGAATGTATGATTATTCGTAATTATGTAAAACTATGATTATAATGGATGGAAAAATAATCTGCCTGAAAATTCGCCAAGCAAAACAAACATTAAAAGCGTTCCTTACTTCAATGTGATTCGTTTCATTCTTTAGAATGTCGATTAATTAGTTTTGTTTATTTGTTTTTTTCTTTTTTGTCTTTTAAATTTTTGTACTCGGTTCATACGAGTAGGGTTGTCTGTTCGTCCACCTGATGCGTACTTTTGAAATTGATATGAAGACTTCCTGAGACTACCTGATATTTATAAAATAAGAATCAATCACAATCCTTGGTTAATATCAGTCTCACCTTATTAAGCATATCTAAACATATACGTATATAGATGCTTTTTATAGTTGTATTTACATCTTAGTTTTATTTATTCTATTTTATTCTATTTACTCTTATATATTTTTAGTGTTCTAATCAATCATCATTTAATCTATTGTATGTTTCAAATTCTACCGTTAACCGTCGATTCTGTTTGTTTATTTTTAAATTCTTTCCGTTGGTGTGCTACCTATAAGTCCCTATAATTTAAAAACTAAAGTTAAAATCAGTTAAAGATCACATGTCATTTAAATCCTCAATGACTTGTAAAGCACACCAACCAATAGCAACCATTGTACATATGGGTATTTAAACGTAAGCTCCCCCCAAAACAAACAGATTCCATTTCAGATCCAGCTAGACTCTATCTAAACTTCTTTCACGAACCAGAGGCCAAATTAATTCACCACAATATATAATGTCTTGAAATTAATTTAAGAGTAACTTTAAATGTTCACAACTAATTATCTTGTAACTGCTTTGCATTATAATAACAAAATATTGAAATTTGAGAATTTTTTTTCTAAGCAATGTACGTAATTCCACAACTGAAATTATAATGAAAGAAATGATGGCTAAATTCAGAGTTCAAAGACACATCAGCCCCTAACACAGTAAATCTTTAATTCAATGGTTTTAATTCATTAGTAATGACACAATTCTTTAAGAAGAACAAGAGAAAACGAAAATCTCTCAATCTATAAAATTTCTTTTGTCTAATTGTTTATTTGTTAGTATTTGTGCACTATTAAATGAAGGACCGTTTCTGCTACCAAAACCAAAACTTGGCAGGCTCATTAATTAGAATTGGGAATAAAGTTTATCCCAGTTTGGTTCGATTCTATCATATTTTTCTGACGTATGCTTAAAACGGATTGATCAACACGAACGACATATTAAATTAAAATGATTAAACAACGAAAATCTGAATTATTTGTTTTCGGTTTCGATAATCTTGGCAATATCATTGAAGGTTATGCAACAGATAAGTTCCTTTATTTATTTTGTGTCTCTCTCTATCTCTGTATATACCGGACAACATCGAACCTTCGGCTAGTGTTCTACACGAAAGTAATTTCAAACCATAAGAATTTATCATTCCGATAGCAATAAGCATTGGTAATATACATCAGTGCCTGTGACAGAAACTGTACCCTGAACATTTGATTCGAATAATATCTTGATGATGTTACAAATACACTGAAAAGTTTATCGTTTAAACTGTCTCGGATCATACGATAAGAATATAATGAAGATCTTTGCTCAAAATGTTGTCTTATTCAATAACCGGAACAATTTTTAGAAAAAATACGTACAGCAAAACACTGGCAATTTTTGCTTGAAAGTATAATATAAAAACGTATAAAGACCAGCAAACGAAGACGAAATGTTCAGCTATAAAAAAATTGAAATTGATAGCAAATGAGTAGCAAAAAAGGGAATGATTTCTTTGCATAGTACTCAATCACGAGATTAAGGTAGTTCATTAAAAAAATAGAAAATACTTTAATTTTTCAAGCTTTTGAAATTCGTGGACTGACGTAAAAATATTAGTAATTACTTTTAGATTTAATGCGTTCTTAAATTGAGAATTTGGTAGCTATTATTCTATTTATATAAGTTGTATTTATTTACAACGTATGGGTTTACAATTAAGCAAGTGATATTCAACCTATAGATGTACTGTGGGTGGCATTCCCAATGTCACATTAGCTGCCCGATGGTTCCCGCATGCCCCACGCTTGAATGGAAGTTTACCCCATCACCGAGCAATGCAGGAAAGCACTACTTCGCAATGTGACATTGGAAATGCACCCGACAGTACAATAACAGCAAATTTAAATATGTTTTTTTTAAGTTTCTTATTTCAAAGAATTTTTTAAGAAACATAATAATCAAAAAATCACAATTGAAACAAACTGTTAATACCCCGTTATTGAAGCAAACGATTCAAACTATTTAAATGATCTGCGAAGCAATGGATAACATGTAAGTAATTATCCAAATTACTTGATGTAATCTGTTTTGTTTTGATTTTTGTTCGTTTATTTTGTTGTTGTTGTTTTTTGTTTTTTTTTTGCAGCTTAGATAGTATTTTCTTAACCTAGTTCAAAAGTAAGAAATGGAAGATAGGTAGGTGCAGCAAATTAAATTTTTATGTGTAGATGTTTCTGTTTCCCCTAACAATGTTTGAACCACTGTTAAGAACTTTTTCAAATTATGATACGTATATTTAAGGATTAGAAATGATCTAAGTTTCATATTAATAAACATACATTAAGTTTCAAGAAACCGTTACATGTTTCGACCAGACCTTACAAAGACCTTTGGACGATATTTAATTATTTCTTCAGAAAACGAAAATGTCTGCTGTTATTTTATCAGAATTATAATTTGAACTTAAACGGTGGCTTAAGAAAAAACAAAATTAATAACATTTGTTAACAATATTTTAAGAAGTAGGGTTCTTTTAGGAACTTGTTATCAGTTGTTGTTGTTGTACATAAACTTAAGAATTCGCTTCCTTTAAGATCCTTGACCAGCAATATTTGATAAATTAAACAATTAGCAAATCGCAAACGATTAGAAACACATTTCTTTCTAATATTTAAAGAAGAGGGAGTGAGAAGAACTCAAAGATATCACCTATAAGCTGTTCCTCTTCATTTGAGGTTAGTTCACCTTTTCTTTATCGACCCCTTGATTCTAAATCGCCCTACCGTTGCTCCACCGTCAGCTCCTGCCACTCCTTAATCGTCTCAGAATAGAACTAATCATTTCCTCTGACAACAACATCATTGGATTTAAAGATTTTTTTTTAATTTTCTGAACGACATCAGAATCAATACATTACAACAAAAGAATGTTGCTATTTTTTTTTCAAATAACAAAAAATACATATATATAACTACTTAATATATGTACATATATACTTGTATAAATAAAGCAGCGATTTCTTAAATGCTTTAGGCTGTTGCTTATTCCCAAGAGATTTTTCTGTGTTTATTGGCTTGTTAATTATTGCTGTTAATTTTAAAAGACCTAAAGATAACAAATCGATTTTTCCAGAAAGAAGAAAAGAAGCAGAACGCGGGAATGGTTGTAGCTAATTTAATTTCCTCCTTAAAGATGCAATTTTCAAAAGAAATTCAAGAGAAACATTCCTCACATTTATTTTTAATGATTTGTTCACGTCGTTGAACCAACTAAAGAAGCTACGGCTAAAGGATTTATAAATCTTTTATCAGAATAAGTGATAAAATCTTTACGAAAACGGAATCTTACCTATATTACAATGTGATGAAATATAGACAGTTTAAGGTAAGCAATTGCTGTAATACGCAATAATCGCAGTCGTGTAGCAAGAGTTATTGTTTTCCACTACTTCTAATTTTGAATAAAACGTTATTGTTGATATCGTGCTTTGATTTTGATGAAAATGTAGATCAATAAACATCAATAAAGATTTATTGATAACTATTCATGATTAACCATCATTCGCGTTATATTATTGCGTAAAGATATAAAATATTAATTTCCAAACTAATCAATTCCTTTAGGACAACACAAAATGCAGATCTTAAGAAAAATAAAAAATAAATTTCAAGATTAGATTCAGAAGAATGAAAGAATAATAGAATTATATAAAATATGAAATGAAAGAATTTTGAAAAAGATGATCCCACCCAATACACTTCGTGTAAAATAAGTTGCCGAGACTCACATGTCATAATGCTTTCACTGTTAAAAAGATATGAGATCTCATGTAGAGCCAAGCCCCTAACTCAACGAAGCCTAACTCTACAAGCCCCAACTCTAAAAACCCTATATCTTGGTCAAAAAGTATGCCTTGGCCGTTTCGTGGCTGTCACACAGACAATCCCATGGAGTTATGTAAAGGATATGGAGTATGCCAAGGCACACTTTTTGACCAAGATAGTAGGGTTTTTAGAGTTAGGC
>JAFIDM010006943.1:65103650-65114333 GCA_023159025.1 Thereuonema tuberculata
GTAAATGAGATCTGATAACTTTTTAACAGTGAAAGCGTTATGAGCATGTGAATCTTGGCAACTTATTTTACATGAAATGTTTTGGATGGGATTATCTATTACAACTAAATTTCGTTTTAAGATTATTTAGAAAATGGATTTTTTTTCAATACCCTACTTTTCTGTTTTTCTATTGGTCAACTTGTATATACAAGCTGTTTGCACTTTGGAAGAAATCACATTATTACACAGTATTATTTAGGCCGAAGCATTGAGGGTGCGACGTATTTCAGATCTTAATAAAATCCAAAGTATAAAAGCTAGATAAATGAAACTTAGCGTATTTCATTAGTATGGTAACTGCATCTTATCCTGAAAATTTGAGCTCTCTAGTATTATCCAGGCCGAAGCTATGAGGGTTCGGTAATACATAACCAGACCCCCCCTTTATGAGGGGTTGGAATGTGAAAGTTACGGATTTCTTAATTTTTTTGTTGTTTGTGTGCTAATCCTAACCTGCATACCAAATTTCAGCTTTCTAGGACTTCAGGAAGTACCCTAGAGGTTTTGATGATCATGAGTCAGTCAGTCAGTCAGTCAGTGAGTGACGGAATCGACGTATTTTAGGTATTAATAAAATCCAAAGTATAAAAGCTAAATAAATGAAACTTAGCGTATTTCATTAGTCTGGTAACTGCATCATATCCTGAAAATTTGAGCTCTCTAGTATTATCTAGGCCGAAGCTATGAGGGTTCGAAAATACGACGAAACACTTCCAGAAAAGGTACGTAGTGCCCTTCCTGCCTTCGGCTCTTCTTGGCGGGGGCACTGCCGTGCCCCCAGATTTAAATGAACCAAACCAATGGAGGAGAAAGGATAAGGTTTCTAAATGAAAGCGCGAAAGATAAGAAGAAAAGGATGATCAGGAAAAGATGGAAAGAAATCATCAACGAAAACAAAAATAAAATGAATTGAATGAATAATGAGATTAAAATCTTATGCGTGGAAAAAGACAATAAGACAAGAAAGATAATGGAAAGCATGTATATTAGAAATACAAAAAGTAGTAATTTAAATAGAAATGATGGGGTTCAAGTGAATGAAAGGATAATAGGAATGGCTAAGGAGATAGTCAATAAAAATTGTGAACGTTGAAAAAACAAAGTAAAATTAGATGTATTTAATGGTTGATGACTTGTACTACTCTCAAATTATTATTATAATTGTTGTAATAGCAATTGTTTTTAACAATCAATGTACTATTGTATTTCACGTAGTCTTCCTTAATTGTTATTTAAATTCTTTTTTATTTCGTTACATTTTCATTTTAAGCTGAAGAAGAAGAGACGTTTTCTCTTTGAAAATTTCTTTTAATAAATGTATATATGTATATTTTATTACATTTATTTATGTGAGTATGTTGTGGCTTTATAATAATAATTCCAGAAGAGAAGAAATTAGGAAGAAATATGAAAATGAATTTGACCATAAAGTGAAAAATAAGCTAAAGTCAGTTTCAGAAAAAGATCAGGAGTGACGCCATTGTACCAAGTTACACAATATCCATCAGCCCGAAAACATAGTTCCACCTTTCTGTGAATATCGTTCTGCAAGCAAAAGGTTTTGTAAGATGTGAAATTATTTTAAGTTTGTACTGATATGTGATAAAGTGTTAAAATTAGTTTTTCTGGAAATTTTCAAACTAAAGTATCCTGCCCAAATAATGCCACCTTAACATTTAAATTATTGTAAGTCTGGAAATAAGGTGTATCGAAACACGAAAATTATGACCAAGAAAGTTTAATCTTCTGTTTGAAGCATACCATATGATAATTTTTTCTGGAGAAGTATGAGATCTCAAATAAAAAAACTTTGCAAACTGGCATTATTAGGAAACTGGTGGTCCAATTAACGCCACTTACTTTCTAGTAACTTAACTTATTTAAAATTAAGAATTATTCCATCATTGTAAACATTATTTGTACAAAATTAAAGTAAAAAGCAACTAAATTTGACTTTCTGTTCACTTGAAATTAACACAGTCTTTCTAATCTGTAGCTAAACCAAAAGAGGAAATGTAAAAATTAATTTGAATATCCCCTCCTTTTAAATGAAATGAGACAATAAGACAAAATACCACAAAAAAACCATATTTTTTAGTTAACTCAAAAAGCTTTAGAGAAGTAAGCTTACAAAAAAATAAAAAGTTTATTAGTGGTGTTAAAGTGGCGTTAAAGCGCTACTGAGCACATGGATCACATGATACACTTGTTTGTCTACAATTTCCGAATTCTAAAAATAACTTTATTTCATCTACATAGAAGAATCTTTAAGAATCAAGAAAATATATAGTTTTTATATAGTAAATCTTTGTTGGACATTAAAAAATCTATATTTTATCTTACCTTGATATAGTAGCAGCCTTTCAGAACCAGTCCTCGACAAGAAATAGTCGAATTTTAATTTCATTCGAAAATGTTGGCGGTCTGTTAATAACTCACTTCAACACTAGATGGCATGTCAATGCAAACTACTTTAGTGCAGTACCGCCATCTCTTATGTTTATGAAGAATTAGATAGGTGGCGTTAAAGGTATACATGGCATTATATGGCTTAGGTACCTTAGTAAAAATCAATCATGCTATTCGTTATTAAGTTGTCGAACTACTTGACATCATGGTTCCCTCTACTAGTTCGCACGTGTCTCCTCAAATATACTTTGTAGTTAATTATAAAGGTCAGTCTTTGCGTGGTCCTGTGATCTGATTGGCAAGAATAAAATTCAAATATATGAAATTTAGCAGGATTAATTACAAAACAAAACAAAATAAAAAACTGGAGAGGGAGAACGAAAAAAAAAAGACATATTGGAGAGAATCGATTCAGCAAACCTTAGCATGAAAGACGGATGTTTGAACCATCTCGCGACCATAGAATGGAGATTCCTACGCCTTATGTCACTACCGATTTTTTTTTCTGAAAACTGGCTATGTATAAAGAAGTTTTGCGATATTATGGTGGTGGGGACTGATTGCAGGGATAGCTTAACTTATATACTTAGATTAAATATTGATGATGCAATGATATTTACGAAAGAATAGAGCGACGACGTTGCGATAGGTTTGTGAATTAGCTTGTGCCGTTAAAATTCGCAACAAATAAACAGAATCATGACAGTCACGGAATCGAGTAGGTTTTTCTTGTTACGTTATATTAGATTCCGAATCAAAGTTGTGGCAAAATATCTTTCAAATCCTTTCCAGACAACTGTCAATTTCTTCAAAAGAAGTTTCTTACAATTATGTTAGACAGCTTTTAAACAAAAATTGATTGTCTAACGTATTTATTTGTTTAGTTTTATTTACTGACGTGGAAACAAAGTAACAAAAAAGACCTTATTAACAATAGCCACAGTAAGTTTTTTGTTGCGCCTCATTAAGAAAGAATTCTAACTGTAGTATGCATGAATTTTTCAAGTTTTTATTGAGGAAAGATGATAGTTTTGTATAAGAACGTTTATAAAACCTAATTCTGTTAAAATTCAACTTTCTATAATATATAAATATTTTTTATCTCCGATAATGATGACGGATAAGAATTTGACAAAGATCCCTAAATTTTTCAGGAATTTCGATTCCGAAAGATTATTGAGATGTTAATACTGAATAAACAGCCAATTTAATGCATAAGTCATTGATGGTAAGTGGAGAAATAAGTAAAGTACATTGTATCTTACTACAATAACAACGGACTGATAAAGCTTAACAATAAGGAAATAGTTAACGAAAAAAGATATTGTATGGTAAAGTTCCAAAATTAGATATACCAATCACAATTATAATCTAATTTTTAAGTTTCAGTTTTCCTCTTTGCATATCGAGATAACAGCGCTTTACATAGGTTCGAGAATAGATAATTTTGGGTTTGTTATGGATCCAAGTTTTTTTAAAAGCAACAGGAACATTACTTTAGTAAAGTTGATTTACTTTTAAAATTGAATTTTTGTAAGACAAGTAATCTTTTATTGACTATATTTAAAATATATAAGTAAGTGTTCAAGAATGAAGCCTACACACCTGCCTACTGAATGACAAATTTAATTAAAAAACTAATAAGTATACAAAATGCTAAAATTACACGACCATGGTTTCAGTTCAATAATATGAACTATTATCAAGTGAATAGTAACAATTGGGAAACCTTTATATAAACTTAAGGGGTGGTTTGGCTCCGTGCAGACCCCGTAGCGTCAGGGAGAATTTGCATATGACGTTACGTGAGTCTTCATTGGGAAAAAAAAATTCCTATTTTTTACAAAAACATCACTATATGAGATTAAATTATTTCACATCAATATCCAACAAATTTTGCACGGGGTCTGCACGGAGCCAATCCACCTCTTAAGTTTATATAAAGGTTTCCCAATTGTTAAACTATTCACTTGATAATAGTTCATCTTATTGAACTGAAACCATGGTCGTGTAATTTTAGCATTTTGTACATTTTTTTAATTAAATTTGTCATTCAGTAAGCAGGTGTGTAGGCTTTATTCTTGAATACTTACTTCGTTTCAGCACACGTAAAATGATCTTTAGTTTAAAATATATATTTGCCGGTTTTTAGCCTATAACTTCTCTACGTATCAGTACGAATCAAAAGCATTAAGTTACAGGAATTTTCCTTTTAAAAAAGTAAAGCTTGAATTAAGATTTTACTGTTGTAGATCAAATATTCAATATAAAACTTGTGTTCTCAACTTACCCTTTTTTGCCACCCTTTTTTCTCTCTAACCAAACCTCTAAGAGGTTTCTCCCATTATAGCTACTATAAATGCGGTTTTGAAATTGTTTATATAATTCTTTGAAGATAATATAGTTCAACTTAGAAACATTCATGAATTAATAATGCAAGTTTATCTCTTCGTTTGACTTTAGAATGAACTCATAAAATTTAAACCCATCATTCACAATTTGTTGAAGATAACTAGTCTAAAAAACGAGAAATCAATAACTAATCTAGAATCTATGGGCGAAGGCATATTTATTGTCCGGTTGGCGATTTCTCTCCAATAACTAATCTAGTTTGGTGAATCACAGATGGATCGACAAACATAGACAAAACTAGAACTGTCGTTGGGGAAGAAAGATTTCCTGTCTGTTGAATAAATGCGATTCTCAGCTGAAATGATTTGAAATCAGAAATAGGTTTTTGGACACGTTTTAGGGAAGAAACAAAAATGATGAAAAGAGAGGAAAAAAATCCTAACCCGCCCAAACTTTTTGTTTTGGTTCAGTGTCTATCGTCAGTGAATAATAGCAACCACCCACACCGAAACAAGAGGAAACTAACCGCCTGTTTTAGACAAACGACTCAATAAATCGGCAAATGATACACAGGAAGACAGAATGAAAGTAACTGATGACCACAATCCATCTCCTATCTCTCTTTCGTTTTCCGTATCCTCCCTTTCCCGATACTCCTCCCCAAAAATCGTTTGTCAATTTTGAACAGCAATACTGGCATTTCCGTTATGGCCTCCAAGGAGAAGAAAAGTTTATCTTTCTTTTGCTTCGTTCAATCGCTTTAGCCTCATTTTTCTTGAACCTCAACGTAAAGACCATTTCAATCCACAGAGTAAACACAACAACTCTCTTCAAAGCCGGATTACAATATTCGAAATTTATAATATAACGATCAGATTTCATATAGATGGTAAGAACTGAAGCACGGCACCTGCTCAAGAATGGATGTAATATTTGATAATAATATTTTCATTTTTTTTGATAATTTAGAATTTTCTGAAGAAAAAGAAATTTTTCATCAAATGTTGACTGATCTAATGAACAAAAATTACATCTATTTAATGCCTTTGAAAACAACGTTTAATATCAAATTGGGAGGAAGGGGAATCAGTGACAGACCAGGTGAAGACTTTGTTTATTTTCAATATTTTTTTATTGACAATATTTAAAATCTGGAGCAATGATATGAACATATTTAGTATTACTGTGAATATGAAAGAAACGAACACAATGTCTTCTCGGTCTTCCCTCAACCATTCCAAGCATTGTAGCCTTTTCCAGGGAGTCTTCTCTCCTCATTATGTGGCCGAAGCCTCAGCCCTAGCATAGATGATTCCAATGACAGTTCTGGTTTGATTTGTTCTAAAATTGACCGATTTGTTCTTCGAGCAGTCCAGGGAACACATTAAAGCCTTCGCCAACACCAGAGTTCAAAGGAATCAATTTTTCGACGATTGTTTTTCTTGATTGTTTTGCATTATCTAAATAATAAGCTTTGTAATCAATTCTTGTATGCCAAAGACTTCAATATATGTAGTTTTTCTGATTTATCTATTGAATCCCAATTAACTTCTCCCCCACCCAATTGGTATTAATCGGTTATCAACTAAATATTTCATGAATAGTTATTCTCAACTAAATATTTGTTGTTCGAAATATTCGAAATATTCAACTCCAAAATATAAAACTTGATGTATTGTCATTGTTTTTTTAAAAAAAACCAAAACGTTTTCTTAACTTTATCTTTACATAAAAAAAGCGCATTCATATGTTTCAGATATGTTTAGAAAAATGCTTCCAGACTTCAATAGAAATCATAAATCGATTTTTATTTTTCGATAATAAGAAGAGCGAAACAAAAAAAAAAAAAGGTTTTAAAAATGCCTTCGGCTAATAAGACAAATCTCCTACAATTGTTTTCCGTACAAAGCCTAGATTTTTTATTGTCTTCTGATGATATAACAATTTATGATATTCAATACTTACAAATTCTAAATATGAAAATCCATGAATTTTTGTTTTACTTTAAATGCAATTTCAAGAAATAGTATTAGATTCTGATTACAGTCATAACAAACTACCACAGCAACAACAAATAAATAACAAATACAAGAGAAATCATAGTCATATATCTTAGACTTTTCTATTGTTTGCATTGAATTTTTTTCTTTTAAAAAAAGACAGTCGGAATATTATGGGTAGCAAAGTTATTAAAAATTAAAATTTGTTAAATACTTAAAAGACTAAATAGTTTGAACAGAAACCACACTTTAAGATGATATTATTCATATTATCATTTCTATTTCCAATTTTGGCAAATTTTAAAATATTTTCTTTTAGAAAACTTATTGCTAAAATAGATTCCAACTAATATACTCGTGCTTAAAAGTTAAACAACAAATCACGAATAAAATAAAATAAAAAAAAATCACTTAATGTGAAGGAAATGTACAAGGTAAGTTTGAGATACTATAGCGCAATAATGAATGATATAAGAGAGAAATCGCTGAAAACGTCGTAAAATGTGAAACATAAATCATTCATAGTCACAGCTGGTATCAAAATTTCAATGATGATATTTTGTTACTAGGGTGTCTGATGTCCTAATAGTGAAACAAGCTCGATATCTATGATGTAAGCTACTAATAAGATTGTCTGAGGTTTTGTAGGGTTTTATCACCTTCTGGGATTCATTGCATGTAAAGAGCAGATCTCAGTTCCTGGAGGATAGGGAGATATACTGAGATCTATAAGCTATTTCCAGAATGTCTCAACAAGCCCTATCAGGTTGAGGTCAGGTAATCTGAATGGTCATAGCGTCTCTCTATAGATACTGGTCAAATATGCGAGCTGCCTGTGGTTTATCATCCATCACCATGGAATCAGTATCTACGTCTGCGACAAATGGACGAATAATACCGTAGAAGATGTCATCGTGCTGCCTGACAGTTAAGGAATAGCCTCGGCAGACGTGAAACCATTCATTTTTTATCCCTGACCAAGTGCGTCTAAATTACCTGGATGATAGTGAGATGTTGTCAAGTTTTACGCTGTCTCCACATCATAACCAGTCGTGAACCAGTTCGGAAACTGAATTGGAGTTCAACTGTGAAAAAAACACTATCCCATTCCCTTTGAGTCCAGTATTGATGGTCTCAAGACCAATTCATATGAGGATGTATTTTTTGACGATTTTCAAAGGATAGAAACAGCTAATCTTCTTACAAAAGATGAAGTTTTTGGAACTAAGCTCTTCCCTCACGAAATTAGCCCCTCCGATTTCCATTAAAGAGATTTGATTCAATAGACGGCTTATAAGATTCACATGCAGTCAAATCGTTATTTCTGATTGACTTTGTCCAACTGTAGCCGTTCTATTGCTGTCTATATAACATCTTTATATAAATAATGTCTTCTGTTCATTTTTATTCCAACTGGGAATCTCGACTTTTGTGAAATGAGATGTAAATGCGAATTGAAGCGAATTTCATTTGCAGATTTGTCACTGCATAGATTCTTTTAAAACATTTACGAATTTATGTTGTTTTTTTTTTTAATTACCTAATAGATATGGACACTCTTGCATTTAAAGTTTAACTTTTGAGCGTGAGTTCTTGTAGTGATGCTCTTATTATCTACCTTCGTATTATTGGTATTGTTATTCAATGGTATTACTTGTTTAATGACAGGAAACCAAATCATGTCGATTTTTTTTAGAGAGAAAAGGGAAAGCTCTGATGTTTCGGAAAAAAGAAACAAACTACTACTTTGTTGAGGTTTTTGCTTTTTAATTTAGTATTTTGTTTTGGAAACATTCCGCTTGTTTCATTAGCATCTTTATCAGAGCTCTCTTTTTTTTTCAGAAAGTTTTGGATCTCATAAGCACTTGATCTTGTAATTTGCTTCTCAAATTCCTGTTTTTTGTTGGTCTGTCTATTTCATTCGAGCTACGAACAATAGAACATCCCGAATATCTTTCGAAACACATTAATGCAATGAAAAGATAGAATTTATGTAGAGAAAACAACTGAGGCAGATTTTTTTTCAGTTTAATAATATCGCAAAGAAATCATAAATTAAAAAAATTACAGTAGTTTTAGAAAAAAGGCTTAAAAAACTTTTTCTATTTAGATCTATGGTCAAGCGCAAGATCAGTGATATAAGAACTTGATTGCGAGCTGGAGGAGCGGAATTTTTCAGAGTAATGGTATTTTTATTATTATTATTACAGTCCTTTGCTAGCGACTGAAGAAGAAGGGTTGGTCACACTGTAGGTGCCGCATGATTTCGGACTTTGCTCATGATGCCTTTTTATGCTACCGATATACCAATTATGGCAATGGTTATGGCTTGTTCAAGATCGAAGTGCTGACTCTTCAGATCCTCTAGCACCTGCTTGATCCACGTCTTCTTGGGTGTAGTTCGTGGAATTCTCTACTGGGCTGGGCGTTGTGTCTCTGCGGTATAAGATCTGGATCTACGGCTAGACCACCTCAACTTCCGCTGCTGAATTTGTTCTTCTTTACGGGAAGACAGCCAATTTATTCTTGATTGCTGCGCATAGCTTGACCGAATAATTTCACTGGAAACGCGAAAACGGAGTGAGACACGCAGAAATCGTATATGGAATACCTTCTTCAGATCATTTGGAGAAATATCCATGTGTTTCTGGTCTGTAGAGGAGGATCGGCAGAATAAGTGTATAAAAGAAACGAATATTGATTTTGATGGTGATGTTCTTACACAGGCTCATTTAAGTGAAGCGAATGCTGCGGTGACATGTCCGCTCCTGTTGGGGATTTCTGCGGTAGCTACCACTTTTTTCTTGTGTATCAGCGATCCCAGGTATTTCAATTCATGGATTTGTTTGATTTGTGGGCCTAGGAAGACGTTAGCTGTCATCTCAGCCCACACCCTCACATCACCTCTTTCCAGGATGTCTGTGGGATAATAATGAGTTCCAAACTCTCTCCATATCAACGCCAATCAGTCATTTTGAAGAATGAATCTGTTTCAGATGAAATTATTTCAAAAATTTCAAAAACACACTTCTCATTTACTGACTCAAGTCTTTAGATCAATTCCCTTATTTTTGAGGACGTTCAACGGCAGTGTTTTTGTCTCTGATGTGCTTTCGAATCAGGGAGACTATGAGTCCTGTGGACGCACAGAGATCTGCAACCAGTAACTGTACTGAATGTGACATCTTGCCATTAGAAGCAGGTACCGTTTTCCCTAGTGGACGTGCCTGTGAAATGCGTAACTAGGTTTTTCCGGGAACCTGGTCACGATGGTTAGTGATCCGTCGGAGTCTATCAGTTCGCGCTTCCAGAAGCCAACGGAGGCTCGCAAATACCTATCAACTATCAAACTGGACTTCATGAAAATTCAAAAGTTTAAGTGATTCAAAAAATACTTGGATTTCTGTAAAAAATAGAAAATGAAGTGTCGTGAAAATTGGCAAATATTTATTTCTGGCTGCCAATAGGTGCTTCTGCATTTCATGAGTTACGCATAACATAAATTGAAAATTTGTCAAAGTTTTAATAATAGAATTACTGACGTAAAACTATAAATTAAAAAGCGGTACTTAAATATCAATAATCATTATAAGACCATATGGGTCAAAATCACAGAGGTGAGAAATTCGCTTCTGATTAACATTTTCATGCTAAAATTAAATATTACTGTTACGATGTGCTCTTTCCAGCCTTAATTATATCCGTAATTATTGGCACCCAGCGTATCTTTAAGTAATATTTATTTTTTCTTATTTTTTTTTATAAAATATACTTAAATAGTCATTTTGGGAACGCGTCCCCAAACAACATTCATAATTTCAAGTAAGCTCAAAAGAATATTATGTACTCATGTAACTTTTATTATATTGGTGTGTAGCTG
>JAFIDM010006943.1:65128341-65141352 GCA_023159025.1 Thereuonema tuberculata
GCATACCCTTCAGCGAAAGAACCGGAAGACAAATCGGCCTTCCCCATCCGCAAATTGTCCGGCAAAATGATGAGAGGCAAGGCAAAGCGGAGGCAGTTAAGTTTTCATAAAAGATCTTAACATAACAATGTTTCCTCGCTTACAGGAAGAGAGTAACTTTTACCGAATGGCCTTCCACTTGGCAGACTTCCATGACACTTCTTTTTCATAAACTGCTTTCCTTATATAGACATATGTTTAAGTAGATATGTTTAAAATTGTCAAATAATCTATGTAGAACTTATTGTATTCAATTACTTCCTGTTTAAAGATGAGATGGTATGAAGGTAACATTCAACAGGGATAACTTCGCTTTGTGACTCAAGTTACCATGAAGCGTTCAAAATTGGAAAAAGACAATAAAGATTAAGGTACATCAATATAAAAGAAGAATTAAAATAGAATTTATCTTTTAGGAAATCGGTTTATCATCAACGTTGCCCAATAATCCATTTTGGATCTTCAAGTAATTTAAAGTTTTTGTTTTTTTTAATAATTTTATTAGTTATCCAAGGGATCAATTCTTTTGTTGTAGAATTTTTGAAAATAAATTATATAGTTACATTGCTTAGCTTCCAATCTGATAGAAGTTATTCAACATGAAAATGACAATTAAATGTTCACCCTCAAATTACATAATTTATGTTTCCTAGGCCCAATTAGATCTGATGTTATCTCGAATGTATTTTATAAAGATAAAGCAAAACATAATAATAAACAAACAAAAAAGATAAAGAAGTTACCATCTATAGATAAACTAAAGATAAAATCTATAAAAAAGGTTCCAGATAATTCTTAGATTGGATGACTTAGACTCTTCATCATTTTCAAGGAGTTTTCCTTGTTCTTTCCAAAGAATTTTCAGAAAATAAATTTACATGTAAGTTGATATTTAGTAATTCCTCATGTAAATCTTTAAGTTGATATCTTACAATTCCTAAGATTTTTTCATTGAAGCAATGAGAATATGTTTACAAAATGATTGCTAGTGACCGAAAAACAACGAATTTTTAAAAAGTTATCTTATTTACCTAATTATTTATCACTGTTTTATATTATTTGTCTTTACTTAATTTCAATTCTATTATAATTAAAATCTTTCTTTCTAATCAAATTTCCTTTTATTTAGCTATTTTTTTAGCTAAGTAAATCACATTATCTTAATCGAATTATAAGAAATTAATTTTTGTTAACGGAAAATTAATCAAATTAACAATTAGCAATTTATATATATCAAATTAATAAAACTTTAATAGCTTAATTTAGTTTTAAACATTATTATTATCAAAGTTTGATATTTGTTAGAATTTTAGTTCTTATTTTTAGAATTTAATGTGAATTTCTATATTTTATTAAATGAAACCCTTCAGTAGTTTAAGATTTATAGTATAACGAAGAGGCAAATTAAAAATCTGTCCCTAGAAATGGAAATAAGAAAGAGCTCAACAAAGTTTACTATTTGATAACACACTTTATGGTAGCGTATCAGGGTTATTATGTATTGAGCTTTTCTTTTGTTTTAAACCCCAATAATTACAGATTACTTAAAATGAAGTGTTAATAGAGAAAAGAAATATGTAATTTGAAGTGGTGCTTCTTGTCAAAAAGCAAGGCAGTACTTTTTTTTCAAGAATACAAATCTTATTACACAGGAAATTTGTGTTGGTTATTGAAATATTCAGTAATTCAAGTAAATAATTTCACTAATTTTCAGTTCTTTTGAAATAAAAGTTGGTTCTTGACAACAATCAGCAATACCGTACTTAGAAACTGAATATAACAAACCACATAAATATAACATCTCGATCATTTTGAAATACGAGTGGGCCCATCTAACTTAATTCTTAAACTAAAGTTTATAATAAAAATAGTATATCATGTAAATTCATTATTTTATTTACCCTATTTCTGTTTCATTTTAAATAGATTCGGAAACTGCCTGAACTAACACTTTCGTCACATGATAATACTGTTGATCAGAGGTTGTTTTTCCCAGATGACACAAAACGCTCTTTTGCCATGCATTTTCCATTGCAAACATTTTATTCTTGATAGAAGGATCAAGTTTTCTTAGACACAAGTCCATTTCCTAATATAACTCTGTTATTAGAAAATTATTTATAGCTTCTGTTAACATTCATTATTCAAGTGCTGTATTTTAATTCCATTTTCATAAATTGTGGCTTAGATCTTTAAAATTCTTTTGATATATGGTAAAATCCGATAGAAATTTGCTGACAAAATGGAAATGCCTTTACTTCTTCCAAATTCGAGATGCGACTTGTGCGAAGAAGTAAATAATGATTAAACCCTTAGAACTCAATATGAATGAATTTTCGTCGACTTGGTGGAGTTTGCAAAAAAACCACAAAGTCGTTTGATCTGGAGACAATCTTAAGCGATTAGGCGATGAGAAGAACATAATGCTAATGTAAATATCACGAGACATATTTATCTTAAAGGATGACTGAAGTAAGACTTTATCTTTGGCGATTGAATTATTAATGGTACTTAATTACAGTACTGTTGGATTTGTGAGTTCGAGCCTTACTTGGAGAAATATTTTTGTTTTGTTTACATAGAAAAAAAAAAGAAATTCCGACTTTGCTTCCATTATTTTTGCTTTCCTTCACTGTATTGCACTTCGTCAACAATAAGTAGCATACAAGGTTGCGTTATTTAGGAAGAGAAATGTGGGATGTGGTCATTTCAACATATTTCGCATTATTTGGAATTCACTAGTCAGCAATTACCTCTTAAATGAGCCTATTTCGCGCTTCTTCTTCATCAGTGAATCGAATTACAGGTGTTGTAAACTTATGAGAAATCAGCTGTGATATACAACATCTGTAGTATTTCACTCGAGCAATTGAATATCTCACAGGTATGGGTAATATACTCGTAACAGCGTAAGAGAGATGAACTTATTAAACGTTTCAGTAACAACAAGCATTGCCAGAAATTTTTAAAATGCTGTCTAAGTTCTGGGGCGGTCGATGACATCTTTTACAAAGTAACATCTATGGGATGTTTTTGGACGACATTTGGACGCATTTTGACGACAGAAGAGCAAGGAGGGTAATGTCTCTATTACTTCAATGCAATTCCAATAGATTTGCTTATTTCCTATGAGGTGCTCAATTTTTGTGGTCCATTTATTATAAAAACTTAAAAATATCTTCAATTATCTTCGCTAGTTATTCCATTAATTAACATCAACTTAATTTCCCCCCTTAAAATGTTATAATTTATTCACTGAATCACTATAAAAAATTGAACCAACAATAAGCGATTTAGTGCAGTAATCTGAAACCTTGTTACCATATTTTTATTATGAAAATTATTAACTGGAATTTCATTAATTTCCGATTACTATTTTGATTTATAAAAAAAAAAACCCACAAACAATAATAGTAAACTGTAGTAATAATTATATAACTTCATTTGTGATCAATTCGTAGAGGAAAAATTCATTGTTTGCTATGAAAACTGTGGTAGAGGAGGATCTAATGTTTGCGTTGGTTCAATTCTATCATGTGATCAAGACACTTACGTCTCTACATCGCAGAGTATATCAATGACAAACAACTAAAAGTGCAAGGGAATCTTAGAGTGGAATTAAGAGTGGAATGGGCCGCAAAACTATGTCAACAGAAGAATGTATGGCTATCACATATTTTTTCCTTAACAATTCCTACATAAATGATAGTGATTTTAGTTTCAAAGAAATTATTAGAAATGTAGTTGGTCATTCTCGTTTCATTTTCCAGTTAATTCAAAGGTAATTGTTGTAGATATTGAACAAAAAAAGACGATTTAAAATCAAGATGTAGTAAAACTCTTTCCTTACGAGCAAATAGAATCTTGTGGCGTCACTTCTTTTCCTCAAAAAAAAAATGGCGATTTCAGTTTCCAGGGCTTTTTTTTTACTCCCATTCACCTCTTTCTGGTAACATTGCATTGTTTCTGCATTCAGTAGCTACACGTTGCAGAATTATTTACCGATCTTATTTTTAGTCCCAACCTGTATTAAAAATACACGGACCATTACTGTGGCGAGCGAAGAGAACTTGTTGGTGGGTGGAATGGCTTCAACTTGGAAAATGGAAGCACAGGCATTTACTTATTTATGCGATAAATGCTCAAGGAATTTTTACAGTGACATTAAAATTTTATAGTTTCTATTCTTAACTTCGCCTCTGTTCCACAGATCAATAATATCATTAAAGGGATTCGTCAGAATTCGAATAGGATTCGAAACTTTACAATTTCAAAGACACAGAAGTAAAGTAATATATTTTTTGAATATTGTTTTAATGAAAACCAAGAACTTCGATTACTTTTAGTTGTCAGTACAGAGTCTCTATTTCCTTTTTTCTTATCAAAAGAAAAGAAGAAGGAATTTTCACGTTAACTAGAAGAGATTTAACTAAATTTTGTTGTTATTCTTCAAGAGATTTATTCAAAGTTTGAAATAATTAAAAATTTAGTAACAAGATTAAAAAATAAAGGGACATTTAACAAATTGAATTACAAAAGTAATAATCTTAAATAAAGTTGGTTTTAGCTAAACACATTGGAGTGAATTATTTGTTCCTGCCAACTTTTTTCCTGAACTTGCATTCTTTTTTGAAATTATTCATTGTTCAAACGTCTGATCATTTTTTTAGCTTTTCACAATTTTTTTCGAGAAAATACGACGAACTACTAGACGTAAAATATTTATCGAGCATTAACATTAGCTAAGCGACTAGTTTTGTCTCCGAATTGGTTTTCCAGTGTTTCAATTGGCCCATTGATAATTGGTTTATCATTACTTTTACTGCAATGTTTACTTGCTACGAAGCAAAGCTAACAAATTTTCACAATCCAAACTAATATAAAAATATGAAACACACTAATTGGATATTACGAAATAATTGGATGAAATCGATTTCTCAGTAGTGACATCACTAAACAGCCGCTGTGACTTATCTTTCATCAGCTGAGGTTACCCAAATGTCCAATTAGTCTAGAATTGATGGAACATATGTACACGGCAAGAAATAATGCACTATCCACGTGCATTATTTTAATGTTAATTATTCTCAAGCATTTTTCACAGTAAACTCTTTACTTCACTATCTTACGGTTAGAACATTTTTTTATAAATCTTAACAAGAAACAAGAACAAAAAAAATCAAAAACAAATTTTTATTCATGTTAGATGAATAAAGTTTTTCAATTCCAATCGTAATAAGAATGTCGTTGTAATGTTCTACATTCAAAAATATATGTAGAATCACCAGTGAGAAACTTTGTTCTTTTTGTTTCTACTGTTTGTAGTTGCTTTCGAATCCAGAAATTGGGCTAAGATCATTGATAACGATAATTTTCTTTAGGAATTCTTAAAATTTAATGGATGTGTATGAGAAGACAATATCTTGCCCAAGAATCTGTTTACATTTTGTTTTTATACGAAATTTTTCTTATTTAAATTTGGCTAAAATGATATATGCTAGTTACATTCACTGCTTTTAATATTTAAATAAAAATTAAAATCCATAAACTATGTAAAGATAATGACAATTTATTTCCATTTTTTTCAAGAAGAACGAATCTTAGTCGATTCCAATGTGGTTTTTCTAGTTGTGGTTCGTGAATAAATCTAACGCCGACAGGGAGTAACAAAGTAGACTTTTTCTTAACAGAAAATATAATAAAATGATTCTTGTTAATTGAATTGAACTCCAAAGGAAGCGAACTGCGAACTTTCTGACCTCCGAAATCCTGCTGTTCTTCGAAGCCGGATGAGTTATTTTAATAATATGAGTTTTTTTTAATAATATTATATAAAAAAAACAAACTAGTACATATACGCACCTTCACCAATGACGGGATAGCAATATAACGGCTTTTAGTTGTGATAAGCTAAAAAATTGAACATTGAAATTTAAATTTTAATCTAGTAGGCTAAAATTAATGTGTTATTTTTTTTTCTCTGGCTCTCCTCTCATTGCGCCACTCACACACACAAAGGGAGTGATAAGAAACAATTTGAATGTAGTCCCCGTGGCCTAATGGATAAGACGTCTGACTTCGGAGCAAAAGATTGCAGGTTTGGTTCCCGTCGCGAACGTTTCATTTGAGTCATTTTTTCACAGGAAATTAACAATTGCGCCAAACAGACAGAGAAATAAAAGATTTTAGCAATATAGATTACATTAAATTTTACCTTTTTGTAAATTAAAAATTAAAATACATAAGCAGTCAAACTATTGTTAAACTACTGCTGGTGGCTCCAAGATGTTTTCTGATGTCTTTTTTATTATTATTTACTAGATTTAGCATATGTACTGCAAGCGAACAAATCATTTGTTTGTGCAATTTAATAATTTTAAATTTTCAATCTTTCTAATCAAGTTTTATCAAACTTTGTTTTGTCTTTACGGAAACACTTTTGCAGTACATTGTAAATGGTTCATGCTTTTTTTTTCTTTTAAATTTTTTTCGATACTTCTTATTAAAGAAATATTGGAACAAACGTAAAATTATCAAAATGAAAATTAAACTTGTGAGACAGAAGTGAATGCAGTAATGGCCAATAAAATATTTATCGCTCGTAAATATAGGTTTTGAGTTGATTTGATGTAAATGTTTTATAAATACAGATTATATACTAAAATTTAGTAGCAGCAAACACAGCAGTTCTGAAATTAACTCGTTGAAATCCTGTGCTTTGCTGCTATTAATCACTTGAAACCATTCGTTTCCTAAACGCTCGAATAGAACCACAAAGTCACAAAAACCTCGCCTGAGGCCTATCTCCAAAACCAGTGGGCCAGCATCAGTGACACCTCATCCATCAATCAGAATCGATTCACCGTTTTGCAAGATAGCTGATGTTTCCAGACAGTCACAGCACTTGTAAGGATTGCTTCTTTCAATATGTAGACGTGTGCCGTGTTTTTCGCTGAATCATTTGGTTGCAACTGACCCCTTTTTATTTCAGATTATTGATAGCTCTTTTCAAAATGGCGTTGGAAGCGTTAATTTCAAGAGGAACACAGACGATGGAACATGAATTTACTATAGATGCTGTAACAAAGAAAGGGACTTTTTTTAAGAATTCTCATATTTTTACAGAAAAAAACTTAAATTAAAGGAGAATGCATGCAAGAATTTAACATCTTGCTTAACATAAAACTATAAGGAAAATTTTTGAAATACTTTACATACACACATCGTAAACAAATCGGATGAAACTTTTGGTCTCGATTTTTACAGAGTTTGCACTCTGTAAATTATGTAAAAATAATGAATATCATTATTTTTATAGTATCAACACTGGGTGTTTTCATGATTTAGAGTTTTTGCTTCCGTAGTATACTGATCCTTTTTTTGATATGCATCTACAATTTTTCTTATTACTTTGAAACAAGTTGATGAAAGTAAAGATCTGAAATAAGAGATCAAGGAAATATTCACCAGAGACGAAAAGGAAGAAAAATGTCCAGTTTATGATGATTAAAAGGGAAGCTTACTTGTCACTGAAGGCCTTGCCAGCTGTGTCCCCATCATTCCAGGAACATAGGAACAACATAAAACGCACCCATAAGAAGACAAAATTAGATATACAGCCAGCCAAATGTATGAAGCGTGAGCTACAAATACAGCATGAACAATTTGAGGATTTGAAATAAAATAGAGAATGGTTAGTAAAGCTTTTATACACTGAAGATAGTGTGGTGTGAAACTTCAACCAACCAATTACAAGAGACAAAAAAAAAAAAAAAAAAGCTAGAAAATCAACTTGAAAACAGTAAGAATATCTCGAGCTCATTCAAGTCGATTTCTAAATAAATTCAAATTTTTGTTACATATCGATAATTAGTTCCCCAGCTGAGGTCAAAGTTGGAATGGCTAAAAAGATCATTTCGACATTAGTAGCTTGTGTTTCGGCAAAACAGTGAGGAGTGTGTTGTGCCGTAAGTAAAAAATAATAAAAAAATCATTTAAAATTGATTCTTTTTCTTTTTGTTTTTTTATTCCTCAACATAAATTCTCATTCATTTATTTCTATTAGTCATATTTTTCTGCAATTGGCAGTCTTATCTTACAAGATAATTCTTTTTTATGTTGCTTGACTTGGAATAATCTTGTTTATTGTTTCTGAAATTTTCTTTTTTGTATCATTTTTTTTTAGCTTTCTTTCACATTAACGTTGTGAACGAAAAACTTTTTTTTCCTCTATTTTTATTTTCATCTTTTTATTTAGTTCTTTAATTCATTTCAACCTTGATATTTTTAATCTAACTGTAATATTTTATTTTAGTTTTTAAACAGAAATGGCGAGAACGATAAATCTGATGATTTTCAAATAATATTCACTTTGTTCTAATTCGAATTCAATCTGTTCTCTATGCTTCGAAATCTAAGTTGCTTGTAAGGACTGACTTGTTTTAAAAATTCTCAATCCCTTCGTAAGGGATTTAGTAGAAAAATCTATTGACGTCGTGAACGGAGTAGGAAAAAATGGAAAGCAAAGACATTCGCCTGCGATTTCTTCTGCGTAGGTGTTCTGTCCATGCGGAGACTTTGAAAAATGGGAAGTTTATAAAGACGACAGCGATTTGTGGTGAGTCGCTGGGAAGAGAATTTGCCAAGCTGACTGGCAATATTGTGGCACTTGGGAGGCTCTGCACACGATTCACTTATCGTTTGGGTGCCCTCAACTCTAATAAATCACTTGCGTATAGAAACGTAAATAAAATCCAATTTTCTGCAAGAATTTATTCCCGCTAGCGTCATTTCAAATGTCACCTAAAATCATAACAAGAACTGTAGCAGAACTATCCTTGACTCAAGAAATACAATAAATGATATTAAATAAAACTGAAAGCAAAGACAAAGACAATAAAACTAACAAAAATTTACTGCCTATCAAAAGTTAAGCAGGATCATCAAAACTTACAAAAAAAGGTCACTATATATTTTTGAAAGTCTTTATTACAAGAATAGAAAGCTATTTAACCAAGAATTCTTGTCAGAAAGTCACCAAATAGAATTTACAAAACATACGCCACATGAACGTTCTCTATTACTAATAAATCATGATATCGTCTTTTTGAAAAACAAAAACAAAAAACCAATTGATTCAAAATGTAATTCAAAACAACAGCAGAAGATTGGAAGAAAGATATTCAAAATTTTAACTTACTTTTATATACACTTGATTACGTAAATAAATAAATGCATAAATGTAATTATTTCAATAAAAGTAATATAAAATTTATAAAACGTTATGTATACTTATATAACTAACATAACTCCTCAAAATTCTACAAAAATATAAATGTGCATTTCGATCGTGATAAATGTTGCAGGCAGATAAACCTCCACAACTTCGAACGAATCAGGAATTTGATCTCTCTACTGTTTATACTATTTTAAAGACAAATTTTCATGGTTCTTACATTGCTACTCAGGAGCCAATTATGGAACTTCGAGTAGAATGAAACTTATTTGAAAGGATTCAAGTCACGTAATTTTCTATTCTAGAGCATCCCAGATATACTGGATAGGGATCAGGTCTCTCAATTTCCAGGAGTTACGATCGTCACCGTTCCATTAACCTGCCATTCCATTAATCTCTCCCCTTTTTCAAAATGCTCCCATTTCTACTCTATTGAGGGAACTTCTTAGGTAGATACCTTCTTTACTTGTCTCGAATGTCTGTCTACCTCTGTATAAACGTTGAGACTTAACTATTAGCGAAAATCTTGATTTATCTGTAATTCCTGATTGACTCACAGATGAGTCAAGATTTTCGCTAATAAGTGATCTCGACACTGATTTGGTATCCAACTGTTCCCTGATAATTCAAGCTTTTGTGGCCACCATCAAAGATATAAGGACCCATGATTTCAGGGTAAATAATATCTGTTGAAATTTTCTGGATCTGCCTTGACGCTGACATCTGTGTTCAAAGAGAGACACGCAGCTACCATGAATGTACTATACTTTGCAGATAGATCTTCTTACAGGTAACTCTGTTTGTGGAAGATAATTCTTCAGATTTCTTCTAATGCCTGTTCCTTTCTCTAAAACTGAGTCTTGATAAGATATTTTCTGATACATTCATAAGCTTTGGAATCTCCCTTTTCCAATTAGCATTATGAGAATATTTCAACACAAATTGTAAGTAGTCACAACTGTGATGACGCTAATAAATGAAAGATAAGCATAGGAAACTTTATTTACGTAGATCTACATTCCTTCTAAAATGTCGCTTTCTCATTAAGATACCATTTGCTAATCGCCAATGCAAAATTTCATTTTATTGAAAGAAATATAAAAAAAAAATCTTAAACTGAAACTTTTTTATTTACATCTAACAAATTAAAATTTTAAGAATAAACGTGGAGGTATTATCAATTTTTTTTTTATTAGCAGCTCATTTTCTAAAAGTGTATTTTTAATTATCTACATTTGGTTACAGTTAAGGATTTCATGGCATCGCGTTTTGTTGAAAAGTAAAAGCATTCTAGCTTTTCGGCATTTATTTACGTGTCCAATTTATTTCTCCTTTATCTCTTTATTTCTCCTTAAAAATTCTGAAAATTCCGAAATTGAATTCTGGATTTCGTTTACCAAATAATTTATTATAATAAAAATAAAATTAAATGAAATAACTCTGCTTTGCAAATATTCACAGATATTCATTCCTGTAATAACAGTTATTTCCAATTTTCTGGAAACTTTAGAAATCAATGTATATCTCATTTATAATTTTTTTCTAAGATTTATTGTTTTTAAATTTTATTAAAATGTTAAATTTTTTAGATTTGAGGCTTTGGTTAGATATGAAGGCAGTAAATCTTGTTCAGAAACATTACCATCGTTTATTCAATCAGTGATTGAGAGATTCAACTCAACTTCTTAATCCCTTTAATATCATGACTCAAAATACCATTATTCAATTGATGCAATCAAATCTTTTCTGAAAAAGGCTCCTGTATTGTTCCCTTTCATTATATTCATTAGCAAGAATAAATATCCTTCAATTTTTGATGCATTAAGAAAGTACGAAAACTTTCTTACTAAGTTCAGTTAGATAGTACTAACCAAAAGTCTACACAGGTTATTCATATTTTACACAGATAATGTAATTTTTAATAAGTCGATAAATTTTTTTTAGATAATGAAGTGAGCTTTTAAATGAAATGATACCTAAATTTCATAATTTTGAGATACTCAGGATTTAAAAATAATAATAATCATTAAAATAATTAAGATAATTTGACAAATAATACCTTTGATTTTAGGATTATTTAGACTTCATTTTTAAAACTGGTTTACTTTCCATTCCAAATAAAGGCTTTTTTCCTCACCTACAAAAAGAAAAAAGAAAAAAAGTACCATTAATTTTTATGAAATCAACAAACTTTAAATGTATATTATCTTATTCATTCAAATGTTATACAGATTCATGAGTTTTTGTAGAACTAATAAACATGAAAAGCGTGAAAAGAGTGTTCAAGTGTGTTAAGAAGAATATTAAAATTTCAATGCTAGTCGGTCTTTAATCCCCAAGGAAGAAACACCAGGTCCCCATTTTATAGATAAAAAATTCTATAGCCCGCAGTTCAAGATACAGTCCGACATTACTGAATGGTTTACAAATGCACTTTGGAAATGTGGATAAATCTATTTACAAATGAAGCATAACAGACTGGCCTAATCGAATCAAAAAAAAAAAAACATTTACTCTTGAAGCCACTCACTTTTCAATCGAAATATCATACGTTTTAATGAAAACTATATCATCGTTGAATTTAACTTCAACTTTTCTTCCTCTTCTTCTTCTTCTTCCTATTATTATTATTATTATTATTATTATTATTATTGTAATTGAAGTGATTCGAATTTCTATCAAGTGCAACTATCGGTAGCTGCAGCTGAAATAAGAATATACGAAATTCGAACTTTAGCGTTGCATAACATTATTAGCAATGAACAAATTCAATCAAAGTAAGAATCATTGGCATCACATCTCTGCTAAAGATCAAGAAGCTGATAAATGCTGTTTTTAAAAAAAATCAGAGGTACAGGAACTGATAAACTCGTCGAAGGCATTTTCCAGCTGGGTCTGGTTGAGGAAGCGCTTATTCCTCAGATAGAGCTCCAAATGATGAACAAATGGTAAGCTATGGGTGCCAAATCTGGTAAGTATGGCGGATACTGAAGAACCTATATTCAAGCTGCTGGATTTTCTCCTTAGTCTGCTTTGCAACGTAAGGACGTGCACTGTTATGGAGAAGCAGAATGCCATAACGTTTCACAATGTTCCGATGCTCCTTCAGCAGCTTGGTGTGTACCACCTCAAATCTCAGCTGTATATAGTAACGGTGACCTGGTTTCAGGAAGGTCTGGTGGTCCAAACATGCAGTAGGCCACCATGCAATCTGCTTCTTCACTTTGCCGATTGCCTAAAGGTAGCGAGAAATGGTTAAAGAATCGACACTGAAGCGTGTATCTTTTTCCAACACAATTTCGTCTTCAGTTCGGTGTTGATCACTGACGGTGGCTTATCGTGTTCTTAACATCATCGGCATCAAACTTCTGAACCAATGGTACTTTTGAATGTGGTTCCCTCTCTAAACGCCATGTTGATTTTCTTCAGCACCTCGCTCGCGTTGCTACCCACCTTCCAGTCTTAAAGAGCAATTACACGAATATCGTGATTCCACATCTCGGGGCTTCAGGAACTTCTTAGTGCCTTCAGGGACTACTGAAATGTTTGGGAAGGTCGGAGGCTTATCTACCATGATAAGCCTACGTTTGGTCACATTATTTTAAAACGTTCGCATTATTCACTTTTATTCCCAATTGAATGGAATGGAATTCCCATTTACGCCACTTCTATTTTCCCATTTCATCTTCAACTACCTGACATCTGCCTTTTTCAAGCCTTCTTTTTAACAATAACAT
>JAFIDM010006943.1:65146352-65156756 GCA_023159025.1 Thereuonema tuberculata
TGATACATAAATATTATTGAACTGTTGATGAGTTGATAAATGAAAATGATTTCTGTATCCTTACGTAGAGAGGACGGATTAAGCAAATTCTCAGTGAAGAGCGTCTAATGTTTTGTAGAAGACGACCTTTAGAAGAGCAGCAAATTATCTGTTGGCAGGTGGTCGTTTACCTGAAGCACCGCAGCTGATGGCAATGGAGAAGCCCTTCCATCTTCGCTGCTAATAGATATTTATGGGAACTACCATGAGCACTTTTTAAAGTTTCATGCCGACACTAACAGTGCAGCCGTGTTGGAAGCCTCCACCAATTGGAACCAAAGTGCTTCATGATGGCGCGAAAAGTTGTTAGTGAACTAAGAGGCGACATTCCAGCACTAAATGCCAAATAAGGAAGAGAAAAAAACTACACGTACATAGACGATGGACTGCAGAATTTTCCAAAAGCAAATTTTGATCAGAATGGATGGGAACTGTATTGGATTATTATAGAGTTAGCAAACAAGATGATGTTCAAACAACTTAAAGCGTATTTTCCTCATTTTTTTAAGTCGTTAAAACAACACAAAAGAAAATTTATTTTTAAATTATTACTTTGCTACAAAATAGTTAAATACAAACAGCAGAAATTTGTTGTTTTCTAAAAAACTTAATTAATATTTATTTAAAGAACCTAAATCAGATTAATTTTAATGATATCAGAGCGCCCACAAATTACTGCTAATTATTAGAAATTACTGTTTCGGTTCCAAGTCTTTCTACATTAAATACTTCTGACTTTCTAGAGGTAACAAAGATTTATACTGAACAATTCCAATAGATTATCTCTTGAATTTATATGGTTTTTTAATTCACGGAAAACTTAAGAAGACCCGTTAAGCGGAGACACTTACTTGAATCGGAGACACTTGCATAACTGACTGATTTTGATTATTTTCTTAGCAAAGAAGCTACAACAGTTTTCTCAGTGACTTGACAAAGAAACGTTGAGGAACGTTCTTCATAGTCTTGAAGGAAATTAATCTCTGGATATCATTAAAAATATTTTGAGATTAGCTTTACTTCATTTCTAGATTTTATTGGGAAAAAAATTGCTTTTTTTACAAGTCAATTCACAGAAAACAAAACCAAGCGACCCAGTTCACTTTGCAATCTATCAAATGTTGTTAAAAATGACACCATTAATGATGCCTTTGTAATTTGAGGTTCCAACACGGACTCCTCGCCATACAAATGGACTTACAAGAGAGTTGTTGCCGCCCAAACATTTGCAGTTGAGACAATACCCGCATTGAGTTCATTTAGTATTTTGAATCATTCGACAACTTGAGTAAGTGGCTAATGGCAATCATGAACTGGAAATGGCTACGTTGGATCGAGGGAATCATATTTGTTCTCAGTATCGATAGACCCAACTTTATCTAATTATCACTATTTTCTGATCCCATCAATGGCCACCTTATATATAAAATGGCCTGAACAGGAAGTCAGATCTTTCCACAAATTTCCAGGCCATCGGGAGTCAACTTGTAGGCTTCAACTCCCGATTTGGCTGAGAAGAGTGGCACATGAATATGGAAATACAGACACGAGAATATATGGAATGCTTTACGTGTACAGGAGTTCACTGAAATTATTTGTAAAGCCGTACACCTGAATATGTTAAAAAGGTAATTTATACCAGAACCTCGTATATACAGTATTACTGATATTACTTTAATACCTTGATTGATGCATTTAATATACACTTATTAATTTATTAAGAAATTTTATAACGTTGGTGGCATTTTATTTTTTTATTATGTTAACTATTAATATTTTAAATTTTTAACATATATAATTTAATTTTTAAAATCAGGAATTCAATTTCTAAAAAGATTATTTTTGATAATACTTATATTTAATATTCTGCCATTGAAGAAAACTTAATAAAAAAATCTCCTATTACATAGAACTTAATTATTCAAGATTATGAAAATGCAGTTTAAAATTATTTTAAGTGAATTCTAAATTATGATTGTTAAGTTTTGAACTTAAAGATTTACCTTTAGATTACGTTTGAATTCTAAGAATTAATATTGTAATGTTTAAACAGGATTTGTAATATTTGTCAATATACCTATATATGTAATATCATATACACACCATTTAATATTTACATCTAAACTATTTACAAATTATGCTCATTCTATAAAGAAAAGTAATGAATGGAATTACCTAATGATGAATATATATTTATATTTAACATTTATTCCATCAATGCAAATAACGAATTAACATTTTGAAAACACAAAAATGTAATTAACTTAAATATAAATTCAAAAACACTCGTGGAAAGAATTGGGGAGTGGAGCTGGAGATTAATTACTCTGCCATTACATCAAAACATCACAAGATGTTATTTTAATTTGTAACGCAGTGAATCTCACCTGTGACCTTCAAGATACATAAATTTAATTTAATTAGAAAAAATGATATTAATATTAATTGTATGCATTCATTTTAGTAAATAGTTAATGCCTAAACATGAAACCAGTGATGTTGCAACGAAGGCGGAGCAATGGTTACCAGTATATAACATTTATTTAAAAAAGATATTAGTTTTTAAATAAATTAAAAAAAAATATCATCCAACCTATAAACATTCTCTATGAACAATCCTTCTTAAACTTTAATAACGTTTAATAGTACTTAGCTTTCTTATATTCTTACGTTCCTTATTATAAATTTGCTTAATACTAGAATTAAAATAAAGAATTTATGTTTATAATAAAGACTACTTTTATTATTCTAAAAATAATAGACCCCTAGTAAACTTCGATTGAGGAATTTATAAATCAATATAAAAGCTAAATTAAAAACCAAAGTATGATTTTCAAAATAAAAAAAATTTAAGTATATTTATAATTCGTTACATATCGTTTTATTTATTTTTTTCGATAAAGATCTTTTTATTTCCTAGAATAATATTTTCAGTTTTTAACTCGGATTAAATCTTGCTGTTCTTTTGTATCGAAATGTTGAGTAAGTGGTTGTTCTGCTCGCAAATAGTTTTTGAATCAATAGAATGTGAGCATTTCAGCGTTGAAAATCCCTGTAATGAAAAGAGATGACCGCCTGTTTGTCCAATTGCACCCGCATGGTTTGTGTAGTCGGATTAGGTCGGCTATCAGAGCATCTGTGTTACGACCGTATAACAAAACAATGTCAGACTGTGAATTATCACCTGTGGGCCAGGTTATCTAATACGACCAAATTGCGATCATGTCCGATAACACTGTGGTATTCCCACCAGGCCAGCCAACGCTTATAGACTGATTCAGTAAACCACGAGCTTCTACATTTTTTCTCCATCATCGTGATTCTGGAATTCCTAAGTGGAAAATCTAATTATGAATTCCCTCTCTGTCCTCAATTTTTTTACCTGATTCTTCATTCTTTTTTCCTTAAAAAAAAGTGATAAAAATTAGCAAAAAAAAAAAATGTATGTAAAGCGTACATTTTTTAAGCCAATATGTCTGATTTTTGAGGATTTTTTTTCACATTCTTGTAATAAAAATATAATAACAAATTCTTTAATAATGAAAAGGCGCACTTTGATTATATTCTCTTGGTTTTATTCCGACAATAAGTTATTGTTTAAGAAGAGTTTGTTAAAACAGACAAGCAAATGCCTTCCTAACTTTATGGTGATAAGCAGAGAATGAATAGCACAGGACGTCAAGTTCCTGGAGCTGAACGGGACAAAGTTACAATCGGAGATCCAGTCCGACGCTCGCATGACTTTAATCCCGAGCTAAATAGCCTTAAGACAGAGGGTTGGGTTAACCTTCAATCAGCCTGGAAAAAACCTCACCAAGTAAAAATTCCGGACCTCTGCCAGAGATTGAACTCGGCTCCTGTAGTTCGTAGGGAGACCGGGGTTAGTTGGCGTAAGGGGCTAGTTGGCACACAGCTTCTATTTCCTGTAGCTAGAGCGATGACATCTTGGTAGTGGGAAGTGTATGTAAAGTTGTACCATCCATTGTGACTTGGGGATGCTAGCAAGTGTCACGAAGGAACGACCCCTGTTTTATCATTTGACTCATCTGACCGATGAGTAAATTTTTTCATAGTAAATTTTTTTGTTCTGGTGAACATGTAGATCGAATTTAGGTACTGCTGATGCGGTTTTCGAAAGAGTGGATAACTGTGGTTGCTTGCATGTATCATAATCTTTTGTTTCTGATGTTTGGGATTGTGTGGTATCCATCTTGTTTTGGAAATCCCTGTGGGGCTAGTTAGGTAGGGGTCAGTTGGCATAGCTATAATAAATAGTAAAAAAGGGGAAAAAACTGATACAACCAAACTAAAGTTCTGCGAACTTTCAGGTTTTAAAGTTTTTAAAGTTCCCGTCTGTTCAAATAACTCCTACATTTCTGTATGATATCAAACAATAACTATAGGTAGCTAAGAATTCATTGTTTGTTCATACATTTAATTTAATTTATCATACAGTTAGTTGGCATACGCACCCGGGGTTAGTTGGCATAGTTGCAAGCTTTTAGAAAAAGTGTTTTTAGGGTTACCTAAACACGGATTTAATTAATGGGTCCTACATAATTTTGTAATCAAAAAGTTTAGCTATCGGCCGTATTCACCAGAATCCCTCTAGTATTGCAGAAAAAATAGAAAAACCAAAAACCAAAATCTATGCCAACTAGCCCCGGTTTCCCCTATACAAGCAACTTATTTGAATTGTAATTATCTCTTAATTACTTAAATTCAACTATTCTCATTGAGTCTCACTGATGTAAGCTATTACAAATCAGCTGTTTAAGTCACTTACAGCAATGTCGTCTTTAATTCACCCAATAAAATAATACATTAACAAAATATTTATTTTCCTAAATGTAAATTATGCTACATCAGTCTATCCATGATCTAGGTAGTTAAACATAAAGCTACTTAACATGTAAAATAATGAACTGATGCTGATTTCCTTCTTGTAATACGAAACGTTCTGAAGTTCCTTTACATGAATTAATTTCTAAAAAATGCTTTTCTATCAGAATAACATTAAGTAAGCTGATTTATCAACAGCAGGCAAGAAAATTTTAATTTAATTGGGTTATTTCATTATTCATTTATGCAGGTTACTAGCAACTATTAGTGAAATACTGTAAATATCTCTTCGATTTAATGTATCGAGATCGTATCAAGCGGAGGGGTTTTAAACTTCATAAAAAAGAATTTGCAAAAAAATGATCTGAAATTGTGCAAATATGAAAATATCACGAGATAACAACAGTTTCACTACCAAACTAATCTTACTAAAAGTTCCAGAATTTTCATTATTTGTTCATTTAAATTCTACCGAAACAAATAGATATTTTCAATCAGATATTGAATGCAATATTCGTCACAGAGAATTATTTCTGGTTTATTTTTGTTTCCTTTCGTGACTGCTGTTGCGGATTTGCAATTTTTAGTTCAGACAACTCAAGAATCACCAATGAGGAAATGAAAATTTGCAGAGCTTAGCAATGCCGTGTAATGAACTCACGTTTTTGATCAATTTTTTAATTTTTGATTTCAAATATAATCTTTTAGCAACAACTAAATCGTTTCCTTTACCTAATGGATTTACTTAATTGATTTTCCTTTACCATTGATAACTATCTAAAATTTATGTTAATAATAAATTTGAAATTCCCCTTTCAATATGACGCACATGATAATACTATTACTATTACTAATAATAATAATGCTTTCAAAAATACACTACAACCTTTTACTGAAATTCAAATATTATATTCAGTTAAGAGTTCTATGGTAAAAGTGACAATAATGAATAAGAATAAAAACTGCAAGTCTTTTCAATTACTTACTTAAAAAGTAAGTAAACTGCATCAACTATTTATCATTTATAGAAAGAATTTTATAATGAATTTTAATTTCGGAACTTTTCTGCAAAACAATTTATTACATTTTTATATGTACGAAGTTAATTTACGATAATATTCAAAGGACTTTTTTTTCTTGTAATCATGCTTATAAAAATTAATGCAAATATTTTAGCTGAAATTCTATAATTAGTGAAAATTGTTTAAACTGTCTTTAGTAAAAGTAAAAGTTATAGTTATACAATGAAAACAACAATTGTTTTTATAATTATAAAAATATTCAAACTTTTTTCGAAACACTTTCAAAATGTATTAAAATATTGTAATATTTTAATAAAGAAGTTTAATTTTATTCAGTAATAAATAAAACCAGTTTACCTCTATTTTTAGCAAATATAACTATAAAACTAGTTTGCGATTATCAACGGCCAGGTATTCTTGTTATTTTTATCACGTTATTAGACTATTAAGCTTTTAAAAAAAATAGATATTGTAATCCGCTCACGGTCAAGGATAGTGTCAAGAAACTAGAGAAGTAGGATGGTGTTAGGATTAGACAGAGATCATCTCTTAAAAATAAATGAAAGTAGCTTAGTATTTACTGAAGGATTTAATAAAATTATTGAAAATCAAAATTGAGTGGGTGTAGAAAACATTTCTAGTCTTGCAGCGCAAACCATGAATAGAATTCGGTGCATTTTTCTTGTCAGAAGGTGTTATGGATTCTCCCTGAGTCACACAGGAACCAAGAATTCAAATAACGAGTTCTGTTGTACGAAGAACCTTTTTCACAATGGAAAAGAGATGCTAAGTTTAAAGAAGATACACTCACACCGCCTAGAACCCCAAAAAAGAGAAAAAGAAATCTAAGTATAGGGTATTTTTTTTCTTTTCATAGAGAAAAGAGAAATGCAATTGCATGAAATTTTGATGGTAAGACATTTTCTTTTCTCTTATAAGAAGACGTGAGAAGTGTCACCTCAACATTAAAGCCTCTACAAGATGAAAATAGAAGCCATGTATGAGGAAAATGCAATTGTGTAAATCAAACGGTAGACAGCTTTTTCATTATGTAAACTGTATCTCCCATCAGAGGGATGCAAACGGAGGAAAGGTCAAAGGTCAAACGCGAGAGTAATCACTTGCAAAAACATCATTCATTTGCAGACAGATCCACCCTCTCCCAGAAGAAAAAGAAGATAAAATTGATCAGAATAGAGTCGAAAAGAAACTCTAAAAGAATTGTAGTGCAGGTTTTTTAGAACTTGGATAAGCGTCTACTCTTTCGAATCATTTGACATTTGCGGAAGGTTAGACTAAAAAATAAAATTCCCAACTAAGAAATTTAAAACTTTTGAAAATAAATGGGTGACTTGGAAAAATCGCTTTCCAAGAGAAATTAAATAAAATTATTATTTTTATTATTTTTTTTTAAATTTACATCGCTTTAGAGTCCCTTTCAGTAGGATAGAAAGTACTATAAAATGATTGTAATTATTGTAATTATTAATAATAATATTCATGAGAATAGGAATTTCTCAATGAACTTGAAATTTACTGTCTTTAAAACGATTTTTTTTATGTTAAGAAAATAATTGGCTACAAATGGAAAAGCAAACAACCTAAAAATAAACAGAAATTTTCCATTTTCTGAAAAAAAAATGCATATATAAGCGTTATTTATCTGGAATTAATCCTGTGATTGTAATATCAAAACACGCGAAAATTAATGGGTTACTAAAAGGATTAATATCCGTTATTAAGTCATATCCATAAATATCTATTCTTTCGTTTCTAATATTTACATCGGAGAATTTATGACAATTTAATGCACTAATTTCATCACAAAGATGTAAAACAAATTTAAAATATCTTGTTCATAAATATCCATGCCAAGTTTCAAGAACATCTATCCAGCAGTTCAAAAGTTATTCTAGGAGGGGACACATCTACTGATTTTTAGGATGATCCTGTTTCTGGTAAATTTAACAAGTAAATCATTTTTCCGAAAAAATGTTAATGAAAAGAACTCGTATATCAAAAAATTCGTTAACACTGTAACGGTAAGATACTTTTTCCCACATTTTTTCAAAGATCAACTATTTTCAGTAAATTGACTGAGGAGTACTGAACTGACTTCAAATTTGAAGATTTCACCTCACAAATACTTCAGTTTTGATTTACTAAAAGATTCAAAATTGTAATCTCCTAATAATAAATTTGAAATCAGGTGGGAGTAGTCATTGTAAACACACTAGATCTCATACAGAGGTGAATATACATATAACTAGGAATGGTACCTCCAGAAAAACTAAACTAAAAACAAAATACACATTAAAAATAAAATAAATAAAATTCATGTGCTGCTCTGCGGTAGCCTATAAGAATTTTTTATGCACAATTAAAATAAGAAAAGCGCCTAAAAAGCGCTTACTTAAATGTATATTCACCTCTGTATGAGATCTAGTGTGTTTACAACGACCACTCCAAACTGATGATCGCCAAGCGAGAAACAGCTTTTTGGAATAAATTTGAAGTTCTACCAGAATTCGGGCTATGGAGAATCCGTGAAGATGCAATCTGGAGAACCACTGAAATCATTGGTCAATCACGAGACTAATATTCATTTTGCAAGAAGTGTTAATTAAACTCCAGTTATTAGGAAATTCAATTCATGCAACTTGAGAAAACTCAGGATTCATGTGCATCGGAGATAAAAGTGATAACAGACCGATTGGTATTTCGTAAATTAAGCATTTATAAATTTCCATTCCAATAAAATTAATGTAGTAAGCAATTAGTATTAAAATAAACTAAACTCTTATTTTCAATTCAGTAAATAACTTAAAAAGAATATCCCTATTAACTCACATTTTTATGGACAAATTGTACACAAGTTATTTGCGATAAAATGCTTTCAGATGTTATTTCTCATTGCTTAATTATAAATTCCTCAGAGAAGTCTATAAAGTTGTTTCATTGTCATTGAAGAATGACAATTCATTTATTATATAAAGGATTTATATACTTTGTGAAATTATAATTTACATTTTTAAATAGTTTTATGTTAAATTATTTCACATAGTCATCTATTTCTGAAAAATTCAGCATATGCATTAACACTGAACTTTAGGTTGAGTGTGAATATTAAAACTGCTGGCCCCTTCCACCTGCAAAAAGATTCAATTGAAATAATGGACATCTCCCATTTCTGATTTATCTTCGCCTCTCGTTTGGCAACGACTCAAATGATGTCGTGGTATTTTCCCATATGTCTTATCTGGCAGCAAAGGTTCTATACAAGAGGGAGAAATAAGGACGCCCAAAAACTTTTATAATCTTAAATTAAACTGATAACAACTGGAAACAATGTTGCCGAAATTACAATAGCCAAAGGCAATTATACAATGGAAGCTTAAAAAAAACGCCTTTTTATTTTATGATTAATTTACAAAGCTGTCCTAATTTGTAATATATGCTCTGAAAAATATGTTCCTTTTCATTACAATTATATTTTAAGTAGCATTTAATAATAAAATATTATTGTTAAAGATTATTTTTGCAAGATTAAGTCATTTTTAAGTTTTTTAATTGTTATAAATTCCTTAAAATTAATTGTTTTCAAGTAATGTTATTTGTAACTACTTACGAGTTTTATTTACGTTACTTATTTTCTGTTGTTTATTTTAGGAAAACTTAAAATTAATGAAAGTTCAATAAACTCATCTACTGTTTACAAATCTCCGTTTTCAGTCTTTGAGACCTAATGACATTTTGTTTCCGCTTTTGAAAACAACTCAGAAAAATTAATTGAAGAAAAATCCCATAATTTTGATTAATCCAAAGTATGATTCAAATTTGGGGAAATTTCAAATATTTGGGAGAAACAACAGAACTTCAAAACGCAAAGAAATAGGTTTCTTTTTTTTTTTATCCGTGCCGTGAGCAAGAAAGTTTGGGGACCTCTGAGTTACTTTATGAAGTCATAAATTTAGTTTATTTTTAAATATGGAAAGGCGTTCTTATTACACTTATTTATTTATTATTTACTATTGCTAATTATTAAGTAATTATGTAATTTGCTACTCAATTTACATTTCTGTATTACTAAGATAAAAATAAAGCCGTTCAGGCAAGACGCGTACTAATAATGTTTCTGGTTCGAATTCTAAAATGCCAAGGATGATTAGCCTTTGCAATTCGAGATCTGAACTGCTAACAATTCAAAAAGAAAGTTAAAATAAATTTTGAGAACACAAATTGTATCTTCTTAGCTTAGTATATGAATCACAAATAACTTAGCACATCTTAAACTTATGTTAAAGTTAACACCGTCTATAATGTTTAAAGATCTGCTTTGCTTAAGTAGACTGGCTAAATAGCTTGCAACCTTTAACAGTTTCGCAGTTAATTTCCATTAAAATCATCGGCATATATAATTTTTTATCGTAACGGGCATATCATCAAAAGTATAATGCGTAATCAGAAAAGCAGATAAATTATAACAGAGATACAAGAACTT
>JAFIDM010006943.1:65157156-65168507 GCA_023159025.1 Thereuonema tuberculata
TATATTTCTAATTTCTGATGATTTTCCTATCTTCAAGCTCATATACTCACGGTGCTTTTAGAACTTTTGCTACAAACTTTTTAGATCTTTTAGGACATTGGTTTAACTACAAATAAGTCACAAAAAAATCGAAATTTGTTCACGGGTTTTTACGGGGAGGGCCTTAGAAATGGGGCGGGACTTAAAGTTGTAACGTGGATAACTACCGTAAATTTGGAGCTTTTAAGCTAAAACTTTTATGGATGATACATTTAAGAACTCGGATGATATTTCGGCCAAATCAGATAACCAGTACCAATATGGCGGCCGTAAGAAATTTCCACTTTTTAAATTTTTTCCTCTCTTCAAAACCTTGCTTTGCTGTTACAAGTTTTGCCACAAACTTTTCATAACTTTTAGGGCATTGGTTTAACTACAAATAAGTAACAAGAAAGATATCGCAAATCAGCAGAACATATATTTTTGTTGATTTTGTTGTGTCGGGGGTCACTGCCAGGTGTCTCTCACTTAAGATCTAGCCTTTCTGGGTCTTCCATCAAGGAAGGCGGATCGGGCTGATGAGTCCCTTGCAGGACGAAACGGCCATTCCCGATTCCTTCAGATAATTGAATCAGAAAGGCAATTTATTTATTCTTGTGCTGTCCTTGTTTCTTATTTTGTTTTGTTTAAAGATATCAACTTCACGGTTTTTAGGGGGCAAGGTTTAGAAGTCGGACCCCATAAGACCTCAAAGTCGTAAGCGTAGTTTTAAACATTTTTCACCTTTAGAAAATACCATTTTCCGCGTTGGATATTGGAAGGAATGACAATCAATTTTCTGTCCAAGCAACAACACCAATAGCAATTTGTAATAATATTTAATAAATATATTAACAAAACAATAAATTCCTCTTTTGAAACATTCATAAATTTTTTAAAAGAAAAAAAATGGAGTTTCGTAAAAGACTAGTTTAAGGGTAGTTCTGTTCTTGGTAGCTATGATCAGAGATGAAATAATTAAGTTCAATCTATTTTTCTTTGTAAACTCACTATCTTAAAATAAGAATTCCCTGAAAGAATTTAAATATGTTAGTCTTAAGGTAAGACTAACATTTTTGATTATTTTTCTTTGTAAGTGTGTAAACAATACGAAACAATGGTATTTTTAAATTTTGACATCTTCTGAATTCAAACAACAGCGGAAAAACAACAATAACAGTAACAGCATAGTACATTTTCATGTATGCTTAATCCGATTAATTTTACATATCATTTGTGGATCAATAAGAGCATTAATATTAGTTAGATAGAACCGTTTGGTTCTAGGGTTTTCAATGGACATTCTTGTCATCTTCTGGCGCTAGTTTCTCGACAAGGACATACTAAGAAAAGATTTCAAATACAAAAGTTAGATCCTTAAACATGTAAACCAAGTTTTAAGAAGCGCCTTCGAGCACTAACAGACACAAATACATAGACGAACTCACGTACAGAAAAATGAATACAAACAGACTGACATTTCATGAACCTAGAAAAATCTGGTAAAATACAAAATGTCAATGCGCGCAGCTGTATTCAGGCAATTGACAGCTGCTGCTGAGATGTTTGGCAATAGGAGAAGCAAATAGACTGAACGCCAAATCACATAGGCCTTTTCAATGTTCCTTGTCCTTTGACACAAATCAGTCTTTCTCTCCTTCGATGCTGTGCTGGTAAATTATCGTTTCAGTTGCCGTGTTGTTCGCTCCAAGTGGATTGTCGGTGGAACGTACTCCGAGAGAGCTTTAAATAAACGTCATTACCGAAGTCTCCCGATGCCAATAAAGATGTCTAGGTAGCGCCACCTACCAACCGCGGGCCCTCGTGGAAATTACTTTCGGTCTGTCATCTCTATTAACTCCTGAAACCTCGGGAGAGCATCACCTCAGTCCACCCACGCCCTCCCTGCCAGTCCCATAAACATGTGCAGCAGAATAGCCAGGAGGATTGTGAAACAGTAAACACACTAATGACAACAACAGGACCTCTTTACAATATCAACAAATAATCGGTAGCGCTTCTTATAGTTGACTGCCAGTTATTTAATAATATTAAAAATTTGGAAGCTGCAGAAAAAGTTAATACTAACAACATTTTCGTGCGACTCAGTTTTATTAACAAGTATAACATCAATGTCCTGACTCCACAAAGTTGCCTGTGTTTTTGAACTGTTCAACAGTAAGAATTAAAACATTTGCACATGAAATTTAATTCTTTCGGGGGAAAAAAAATGTTTCATTTTTCTTCAATTCACGATTTTAAAAAACAGTTTATGAAGTTTTGTACTTTAACATTTGAACATTAAAGATTTCTAAAAATTTTAAATTCTGAAATTTCAGTTTAAAAAGTTGTACAGTATTATTCAAATTAAACAAATTAAACAAAAATAATTAATTTGCCATTCAAATTAAACTAAACAACAAAATAAAAGTAAAACAACCAAGTAAAACAAAAGTCTCTTCTACTAATTTCCATGAGGACTCATGTTGAAGAGACAATGTTTAAGACTACACATAGTCCCGGACTCACGAACATTCGACTTAAGATCGAAAGTTTCAAAATATTAAAAAAAAAATCAAACATTTTCAAAAAAAATAATATTTTCAATATTCTTCGAATATTTTTTTGTGGAGAGAAACTTGCACATATCTAAAACATGAGCACATATCTGAACCATTATAAAGAAATAAGTACAAAGAAATGTATTTAGATGCCGTTGTGGTAGCACCAATACTTATTCTCTATCCACTTTTTCACAAATGTTTAGGCAACATCTACTAGAACTAGAACTAAATGGCATCGGCGAGTCTTCCTCGCTCTGTTCTCTTGGAAAACAACGTAACTGGTGTTTACTACAAAACAAGTAGGCTTGCTCGTTTGAAAATTATTCAATCTAGTATATACAGGGTGTTTAGGAAATGGTAGACAAAGCGGCGAAGAGATACGGGCTCCAAAGGTCATTTTGAATCGAAAATGTTGTATGACACTTTGTTGTATGGGCCGTAGTTTTAGGGTTTGGAAATGAATGCTTTGGGAATGGTCCCTAATTAAAGTGTAAGTATTAAATAAGGTAAAGGTTTATTACAAAAATCAATCCGCATAACAAATGTCATGACTAAAAACATGTATGATAATTAAAGAAAATGCTGAAAATGGCTTTCTTTGATTAGGGATCATTCCCAAAGCATTCATTTCCTAACTCTAAAACTACGGCCCATTCAATAAAATGTCATAGAACATTTTCGACTTAAAATTACTTTTGGAACCCGTATGTCTTAGCTTTGTCAACCATTTCCGAAACATCTGTCTATTCGGCTCACGATTTAGCCGAAGCTGTCGGAACGGAACTGTTCGTAAGTCGGGACCACTGGTATGTTTACAACAGCCATCTCATGTTTCGATTATTAGACAACTCGAATTAATAAAAAGAAGATAAAATACTTTTTTATTTCTGTCACCCTACTTTAACTCTTATCCTGTAATGAATAATGTATCTTTTTTTTAATATATTGTGCAATTATAATTGTATATTAAGGAAATTCAAAATTTTTTGAACTTTCATCAACTACCATCTGTCTAAATAAGAACCAATTTTATTAATTTCTATACTAGGAATTCGTTTCGGTATGAGTCAGGTAGGGACTAAACATGTAGACCGAACTTCACTCGGTAAAATAAAAGGAAAATAAAGTAGCCTGTAGACAATCATCTGGTTACTTAATCCCCTTTCGGAGAAATGGACAACTCCGCAGTTAATACACGCGACGTTGAAAGGAAAAAAAAAATTTTTTAATTATTATTTTATTACACGTAAAAATGCATAGAATACGAATTTATAAAATAAAACGAAAATACAGGAGACAAAAACCTGGTACCCAGGTCTATCATTTACCTCCAAAATGTGTTTTCCCGAAGTTGAGACCTAACTAAATTGCTTTCTCGCACCCGAAAACGACAGCTTCACCCCATTTCATTAAAATTTACAAGAATTGGCAGCATTTGACTGATTTGATTTAATACGTGAATGTCCGAAAATTGAAAGAAAATGTAAATATAATTGCTTATTATCAGTGGTTCTCATGACGTTTACAGTCCATTTTATTTATTTAATAAATTATTTTATTTTTTCAGTATTGGCTGTATTATTTAAATATTTAAAAGGGCAGAGTAATTTAGCAACTTTATTAGTTAATAGTGCATTAGTTATATTCATTAAATAAACAAATAAAAAAAAAAATGTGAAAAAAATGTGAAAAATAAATGGATGTCACCTTCGCTCCCGAAAGTGATCACCGAACAAAATAAAGAACAATTAAAAAAAAGGACTAAAGTGCACATGAAAACCTTTGACCTAACAATCGGCATTTAATTATAAGAAAACCCAAAACCAAAAAAAAAGCAATATAATAACGGAATCGGGCTGATGAATCCCGATTCGAAACGAGAAGAAAGAAACGGCCGTTCCCGATTCCTCTGCTGCCGAACTCAAAGTCGGGATTTGTTTATTTGTATGCAGTCTTTGGTTTTTATTTCTTATATTGATATTTTGCTAAGAAATCTTTCGTTACATACATGGACGTATATAGTTTTCCACCCTCATCTCCCACAACACACACATCCCTGACATTTTGAAGACAACTTTTATGTTATTTTTTTTTATCGGTGGTTGTCGACTTCCCTTTTAAAATAAAATGCTATACACTCTTACGCTATGTTATTAAATACATACAAATATTAACTCTATTGCCTCTTAATTACATAAACGAATTTCCTCGATGTAGGGCAGCCACTTTTTGAATTTGTTGTCAATTAAAAGTTCAAATAAAAAAATGTCAATTATTTAGGACAAATCGTACAAAATAAAGTATCCCCTAGAATATGGCAAACTTTCTTAATGCAACTGACAGAAAGTAAGAATATTAAAAATTAGCAAACAGTTCTCGTATATCGTCTTCGGAATGTATATACAAGTTATTTAAACGCAACGATGAACGCTGCTGCTTTTAAACTGATTCAGCAAATTTTCAAACCTATAATTGGTGGTAAATAAATAAGAAGTGACCAATTACAAAAGAAAGTAAGGAAAAACTCGGTCTGATTATTTAACCCCCTTTCTGATAAATGGCCAGCTCCGCAGTGAATACACGCCACGTTCAATGAAAAAGTTTTAAAATTTATTATTAATTATTATTAAGTAAAATTATTATTTCAGTACAGGTTGAAAATATAATTATTATTTTAGTACCGGTACACGTAAAAAACCCACAGAACACGAATTTATTAAGAATAAAATAAAACGAAAATAAAATAAGACAATAACCGGTTACGCAGGTGCTAGGTCAATCATTTACCCTCTAAATGACTTTTTTCGAAGTCGAGACCTAGCTAAATCGCTTTTTCGCAACCTAAAACGTTTCATCAAAATCCTTAGGTTGTTTTCAAGATGAAATTTACAAGAATTGCTCGCTTTATAGTATTTGATTGAGAATTTGATTAGGGTTCGATAATCAACTATCTCAATTTGTTTTAAATCAAACCGTATTTGTTTACGCAGAGGAATCTGCTTTGACAGTAAAATAAAAGCAATAATAAACATAACTTCGCAGAAATTAATTTTCCATGAAAGAATTTGGACATCAAAATGCATTGCAAAATTACCTCCTTTCATCACTCGTTCTCAAAAGTAATGAGAAAAATAATGCAAGTCTAATAATGAGGATTCCTTTAAGGGGAATCAAGATCAAAGTAATCTAACCAAACTTTACATTGAGATTCAATCTGAGGAATAAAGAAATCGATCCAGTCCTTTTAGCGGACAAAAGACAAGACATCAGAAAGTTAATAGTAAGATCTTAAAAGCGAAGTTAATTTATTTACTTATTTATTGAGTTTTTTTGTATAACTTGTTTCTTTTGCCACATCAAAAGAGAAAAAATTACTCTTCACACAATAACAAGATGTTATGAAAAAGAAGATGCGAGAAATGGCTTTCACAATAACCCTATCGAGTTGTCCCCCGCTATTCAGAGCTTTATATTCATAGACTTCTCGATAGAAAACGGAATTGCGAACCCATTTAGGTTTGGTTGTGTTAGAGGTCTCTCATTCGATGACCCAGTCTTTGTATAACTTCCTTTTTCCTTCTCTTTCTTATTATGGCACTTTCTTTACCAAGAGTAATTTTATATGGTTGGCGGAAGACGGATTGACAGCGAAGGACAGTTTGGTCGATCCATCTCAACATCACTTGCATTGTCCAGAGAAAACTATTTTCTCAGTCCATTCTCGCTCAAGTGTTTCACTGAACCTTTTTTTCCTTAAGTTTTATTTAATGCTTTAAGAATACGTAATGGTTTTGTTATTATTATTATTGTTGTTAACTTACTAACTTAGCTTATGAAATAAGCATTTTTCTGCTTTAAATACTTTACTTCACTCCAAACAAATATACTGTATGTACACCAGAAATGACCAATAATTCGTCTTTCCAATCGAAAAACGTTTTCTTGGTCTCTATATAATGAAACTAAAACATATTAAAAGAAATAACTAAGAGAGAAGAAAGTAAAGAATCTTTTTCTCCCCCTCTAACCATTACGAAATATAACAAACAGTTCTCACACTACATCGTGTCTTTGTTTCAAAATAATAAATAACATTAAACAAATAATTTACAACAAAACAATAGATCATTATTGGGAAAAACAGATCATTAATTAAATTTTAAAATTTCACTTAATCTCTTATTACCTTTTAAGAATTTTCCAAAAAGAAACCTAATGAAATTAAGTGATTTGTTTTTATTAAAACATTTGCAGCAATTTATAGTATAAGATTCCAATATACCTCTCATGTATCTGTCTTTGGTCTCAAAAATAACGTACACTAACGGATCTGGGTTGTGGTTAAGACTTGAACAGTGATCAGCCCAATCGGAAACATTTCGGTAATTGTGCTCGTACGCTCTAACGTGTTCTTTAAGTCTCTCTTGAAGAGTCCGTCCTGTCATTCCAATATAATCCCCTATATCGTTATCCTTACAGTCTCTATATCTCAATAGGTATACAACACCCATTTTATTTAACATTTTCTTTTCAACTAATCGTTTCTTAAGTAAATTGTTGTCTTTGTAAAAAACCAAATGAATATTATTATTCTTACTTACTTCTTAAATGTCCCTGTTGATCTTCAAACCTGTAGGTAACTTTACAGTTCTAAAATCTTTATCATTGGTGACATTCATATCTTTGATAATGTTTTTCTTTTTGAAAAACTATCTAATGGAGTTATTAACAAAAACCATAGGGTATTCATTTAAAGTAAGACGTTCCTTTAAATTTAAAATCTTGTTATGCCATTCTTTCTTATTTTCTGTGTAGTTGATCCTCCATAGGTTGTTGTAAATTATTTCCTTTTTGGTTGAAATTTTGTGATTGGAATTAAAATTTAGAAGATGATTACTCTGATAAGGTTTAACCTATTGCTCATAAGTAATTCCAAAATATGCTTTCTTAATTAATAAATCAAGGAAAACTATCTTGTTATTAAATTCCTTCTCAATCTTAAAATTAATATCTTTACGAAAACCATTAACGTAATTAACGAATCTAGAGAACTGTCTCTCTGTAACCTCTCATATTAAAAGGCAGTAAGAGATTAAGTGAAATTTTAAAATTTAATTAATAATCTGTTTTTCCCAATAATGGTTTAATGTTTTATTGTAAATTATTTGTTTAATGTTACTTATTATTTTGAAATAATATATATTATTTTTTCAAAATAATTATATTTATTATTTTGAAATGATATAGTGTGATAATCTAATGGTAACTTGTACATGAGGTTTTCTTGGAATATAGTGAGGTAGTTTTCCATTGCTTTCCTCACATGCAGTAACTCCATCTAACTCGGAGTTGTGTGTGCCACCGTGTGACAGGGATGCATCCTCTCACCATACTTATTCAACCTGTACAGCGAACACATTATGAGAAGAGCGGGACTAGAGAAATCAAGGGCTGGTGTGAAGATTGGAGGAATTAAGATTAACAACTTAAGATATGCAGATGATACCACCCTGTTGGCAGAAAATGAAAAAGACATAGAATTTCTTCTAGGCATTGTAAAAGATGAAAGTTTAAAATTTGGACTTAGATTGAACATTAAGAAAATGAAGATCATGACAACAGGAAAAATGGGAGCGCTAAAAATCGGAGATGAGGTGATAGAGAAAGTCTCACACTTTGATTTTCTGGGATCAAGACTGGATGAGGATGGAGGATGCACAGAAGATATAGGGAAAAGAATCTTGTTGGGCCGGCGAGCAATGTCGAACCTGGAGAAAATAATGAAAGACAGAGACATCTCTAAATCTACCAAGATTAGGATTGTGAAAGCAATGGTTTTTCCCGTGATGATATACGGTTGTGAGAGTTGGACAATGCGAAAGAGGGAAAGAAAGAAAATCGACTGCTTTGAACTCTGGTGCTGGAGAAGACTTCTGAGAGTACCATGGACTGCAAGGAAGACTAACAAATGGGTTTTAGATCAGATTCAGCCAATCTATTCGTTGGAAACATTGATTTTAAGGCAAAAACTATCTTATTTTGGCCACATTATGAGAGCGGATAATTCCATTGAAAAGATAATCATGCTTGGGAAGGTAGAGGAGAAGAGAAGAAGAGGAAGACAACGAAGAAGATGGTTGGAAGATATAAAGGAAGCTACCGGGAATTCTTTGCAACAACTAAGATATGCAGCAAATGATAGATCTGTTTGGAGAGCCTTAGTACATGAGGTCACCAGAAGTCGTAGACGACTTGATGGAACCTAACTACAGCAATAGTGTGATTATATTAGTGTGTGTTTATTATATTTCGTAATGGTTGGAGAGAGAAAAAGATTCTTTTCTTTCTCCTCTCATAGTTATTTCTTTTAATATGTTTTAGTTTCATTATATCGAGACCTAGAAAAAGTCTTTCGATTGGAAAGACGAAATATTGATCATTTCTGGTGTATATATATTTGTTTGGAGTGAAGTAAAGTATTTCAATAGAAATGTCTATCAGTTATTTGTGAGATATCAACCTCGTGAGTTCGGAGATTTAGGAAGATGAACTTTCTTAGAATGAAGACTACTTATGGGAAACACACTTCTTGCTTCATAAAAGAACATAGGAGATGTATTAAGAAGTTAGCAACATGGGAAACCCAAGAAGATTTTCTGGCGAAATGTAAGGATTGCATGATTTATCCTAAGCCTATACATGATTTTAAAATAGCAGTACTTTTAGAGAACTTTGAAACCCAGCGCATTATAGAAGATTTTAAATGGGATATTTTTTTAAATCAATTGAAGTCTGTAAAGAAAAAAAATCACAGATCTACAAAAAGATGAATTATATTTTAATAGAAGATTGAAAAACACACTTCCAGAAAATTTTTACAGAGATTTTATGAAGATTGAATGGATGGTTTATAAAAATGTGAAAAAGAAAATAATTATGACTAAAGATAAGAAAATCAAAGAAAGAATTATTAGAGATGATATGATGAAATTTGAGAAGTTTTGTAAAAACTCCAATTATATTATAAACATAAGCAAGAGATCTTCGAAAAGACCTGAAATAATAGCATTAAACAAAGGGATGGACTTTAATGTAAAAGGAAATTTCAAGGTAAACAAAGTGATATCAGAAATAGAGAAAAAGATGTGGTTTTTCAAAGAAAGAAAAGAAATAATGTATCAGGTTTATAATAACTTAGAAGAAGTTAAAATCTTGATACCAAATATTCCAAATAGATATTTACGATGTACAAAGCATATGTTGAAAGATGATAACATTATCATTGATAAATCAGACAAAGGAAATAAGCTAGTAATAATAGATAAAGATAATTACAGAGAGAAAGTGTTTGATTTGCTACACTCTGGAGACTTCGCAGAGATAAATGAAGATATCACTATGATGTTATATAATAAAGTTAAAAAAGAAATACAAGAACTAAAGAAATTAGAAATCATTAATTTGTATGAATATAAAAATATGATAAGTGACATGACGAACATTCCACGGTTTGAAGCCAAAGTTAAAATACATAAGAATAATTATCCTATTACACCTATAATCAACTCATATGGATCTCCTCTCCATAATTTTTCTTAATTCTATTCTTAAAGAAATTGTATTAGATAGACCAGAGATAATCTTAAAGAATTCCAAAGATCTTACCAATAGAATTAAAGATTACAGGGCAAATTGCAATAGTATGAATTTTAAATTATATATCACGGATATACATTCGATGTATACCAACATTCCTGTATAGGAAGCATTGAATGTCGTCAGTTCTATATTTTCTAACACAATCAAAGATAAGTTTAAGATTAATATGGAACATTTCATGGAGTTACTCGACTTGATTTGTGAAAATAAATATTTTCAATTTGAAAGTAATATGTATGAACAGATTAAGGGGTTTCCGGTGGGAAGCTCAATCTCAGGCACAATGTGCAATATTTTCATGAATTGGATGGAAAATGATTACATTTTAAAATGGAAGGAATCTAAATTTCACTACGCAAGATATGTAGACGATATTTTATAATATAGGAGGGTACAGAGAGACAATTCTCTAGATTCATTAATTATGTTAATGGTTTTCGTAAAGATATTAATTTTAAAATTGAGAAGGAATTTAATAACAAGATAGTTTTCCTTCATTTATTAAATAAGAAAGCAGATTTTGGAATTACTTATGAGCAATATGTTAAACCTTATCAGAGTAATCATTTTCTAAATTTTAATTCCAACCACAAAATTTCAACCACTTTACTTCACTCCAAACAAATATATATTTGTTTGGACTGAAATAAAGTATTTAAATAGAAATGTCTATCAGTTATTTGTGAGATTTTTCTGCTTTGTTTCTCTGCGAACGCATTATGTCACAACAACTGGACAGATTTCTGTAATATTTGATACCGTAATAGTTACGCTCCAACTTAAAACAGAACATTTATTTGGACTCCACTCCTTTGATATCAAGTTTTATTTTTACAAACAGACCTACAGATCTATTTTTATTTAATGTTAAATTCAAAAGTTATTATTAAAAGATGATATAAAAATATTTTTAACTAAAAAAAAGTATTCTCTTTTAGGATTTGTCCAACTTTATAATATGCCACTTGTAGTAGTGCATTCTGATGAAATGAAGAATAGAATATTTAAAATCAACAAATATACAATGAACTCAAGTTAGTACTACACTAATAGTCGCTATTTTAAAGGAATACTGAAATTGAAGAAGTCGATGTTCAAATATATTATTCG
>JAFIDM010006943.1:65168517-65188408 GCA_023159025.1 Thereuonema tuberculata
AAAAAAACCCCAAAACACATATAACCTGGTTTAAGGAGGTAAAGAGCGACATGGAAGAAATGGGAATAACAGCGGAAAAATTGGAGAATAGGGGGATGCTCAGATCAACAGTTCAAAATTTTGTTGGTTTTCAAGCAAAACAGAAAAGGAAAACAGGGGGAATCTGGACAGATGAAAGACGAAAGCAACAGAGTGAAAGGATGAAAGAATACTGGAGGAAGAGATTGAATGAAGGAAGAAAATCATGAGGTTATTTTACGTTGTCCCTAGTTGGCCAAATTCGAAAGAAGAAGAAGAAGAAGATGACTTTCACATGCTTTACTCATAATCTGTGAATTACAATTGTTAAATATCAATATCTTGTAATGTTTTTCAATTATTTGGTCTTCCCATAGTCCGATACCGACTATAAGAAGAGACAAACTACAAAATTTACATATATGATCCACAAACATGATAGTGTTCAATGATCACAGTGTCTGGACTATTATTCTCTAAAGGTAAATCAGATGTTTTTGTAAATGCCCGTTTATATAAAATTATTAACAAACCGGGCGATCCTAATTAAAGTACCCTATTTAACATTGTTTAGAGCGATATGTACCACAGAGTGACATATCGTAGCAGTCCAAAAGCAACAAACTTTGATAGGATAATATTTCAGGACATGCGGCCGACAAAAAATACCGTCACAATTATTTCACTTGTGGCGCTGCAAGCAACAAATATTTTATCTGTAAAAGACACTCATACTATACAGAGATACTGCCTTTAGCGATACAAGCGAAACTGATCAATATGGTCCCTATTCTGAACAAGTAAAAACTTGAATGCGATGAACGTTATTTTCAATGGGCGACCGTAACTGATCACCTTTGATGCATCTCACATGCAGTACGATACTGTCTTTCACGGCTGCCAAACTTGCAGCATGTTCTCGATACACTACACTTTTAGGTGTCCCCACAACCAGAAATCACAAGGAATAAGATCCAGAGAACGAAATACGAGATGGCAGGAAACACGACAAATCACTCTGTAAAATGTTGTTGTAGAAACAGCTGTATACAGTGTTCAATATATAGAGACGCTCCATCTTGCATTAAAGTGATGCAGTGCTCTAGACGTTGTCGTTGTTGAAGTTAGGATACGATAAAGGTGTTGAGCATCTCTTGATATCTCTGGGCTGTAACAAAAAAGGGCTATTGTCACAGGGCCGTTGGGATTTGTTTCTTTGAAGAAACAAGGATAAATACAAGAATAAATGTGACTGTGAATCCACAAGAGATTATAACTTTAGGCGAGTATATGAAATCTGCTGGAAAACATGAGGGGTGTCCATGTTCCAAACGCGACAGTTGCAGGTGTGTTGATAGGTGAAAATGTGCCTCATCGCTCCACAATGGTACAACACATCCATTTCCATTCCGGCAAGGAAGGTTAATGTAAATATCAGTCGTGTTTCCCTGAAAGTGCCAAGCAACTGCTGGTTGCTAATCTAGATCTTATACGGATAACAATGCACCATGACCATTTTGACCTTCCACACTATGCCATACGAGACGTCCACTTCCCGAACCACTGAACGTGAACTACTGGATCCTGCAACATTATTCATTGACTGTTCAATAGCTGTGATACGATCTTCAACGACTTGTGAAATGATAGGTTTCCGCCCTCGACCAGATTGAACTCTAAACATCCAGTTTCCTCTAATTGAATGATCATTCTTCTGAGAGCTTATGGAAACGATGGTTTCGACGTAATTGCTGACAATGGCGAATTCCCAAAATGAAGCCGCGGCATTGTCTTCAAGCAGTGCACCTTCCGGAAGGTGTTTGCCATCGTAGCTGATATGATGATCCTATTATCAACTCGTGAACTTGGCTGCAACGCTTGTGCTTATGAAAATGAAACTGTGTTTTTATTGCTTAAAACAAGGCCAAAAGTTGCACAGAGATGACTTTTGGTAGCGGTACTATTTTTTTATCCAGAAATGTCGGCCGCATATATCCTGAATATCAGCCTACCAAATTTCGCTGCATTTGGACTGTTACGAATCGTTCTAGATATTATTGAATAGGGGTATTTTAATTACGATCACCAGATAAATTAATTCCTTTTACATATTAATTTGTTACAAGCATCTCCTCATAGAAACCCAAATTAGACTTGTTTTTAAACCCAAATTAGATTTGTTTAAGGATTATTAACATAAAAAGCATTTTAGTTTTCATTATTTCATACTTGTATGTATTCGAAAACTACATATAAAGCTTTCGCATTATCATTTCCTAGTGTTGTTTCAAGATTAAATCACCACCAGTTTTTTGACAGCTGATATTCCTATTGTTTTTTCATCAAAAGACAATTCAAAATTTTTACAATTTTTATATCATGTCCAAGTAGGTCATGATAGAATGTACAATTTTGCTGCATACTGTATTTAAAAACTCTACAATTTAATCCTGCTCATTCATAATGCATAATAAATAACACCTCCAAAAAATATCTGTGTTTACTGATAGTATATAACTAGCTTCATTCTTTCTCGAAACAAAAATCTGGGTAACATCAGATACATATCTCAGAGTTAACATCATATAGACATCACAGAGATAATGCCCGATACATACATCACAGACTTGTGATACATATCTGGAGTTAAGTCTGTGATATATATATAAATATACATTGGGATTATCTGTGTAACCCCACATATACCGTTTTGTTTTTGTTTTTTTGTTTAAAACACTACATGTTCCACGGCGGCTCGCAACATATTGGAATGGATTTGTCGCACCTGTAATGTAATTCGATCTTTCAACTGGGGATATTGGGGACTTGTCCTTGATACACAATGCTTTTAAGAAATCTCCACAGCCAAAAGTCACAAGGATTGAGATCAGGTGATCTCGGTGCCCATGCTGCGGGAAATGCACGACTAATTATTCTGGTGTCATGGAAATGTTGCCGCAATATACGCTGTATCTGACATCCGATGTGGGGTGGCGCACCATCCTGCATGAAGATGGTCGAATCGAGACATTCTCTTTGCTGCAGTTGTGGAACCGCAAAGTTATTTAGCATATCGGAATACCGTGCAGCATTGACGGAACAGGTCACTGGTCCACTTCGGTGAGTTTCCTAGAAAAAATAATGACCGATGATAAACGATGACGTAAAGCCGCACCACACTGACTTTCGGCGAGTGATAGGCATCTGCAGACCCACGTGTGGATTAGGTGCAGCCCAAAAGCGGCAGTTGTGTGTGTTAGTATCACCGTTCAAATAAAAGTGTGCTTCGGCACTCCATAAAATCTGCCAAGGCAATCCTTCATCCACTTCCATGCGCACTAAGAATCTTAATGCAAACTCATTGCGGGTGGGAGCAACTCTTGAATAGGACAGATTTTATAGGGATAAAACTTTAACATCTGATGCAGGAATTTCCGCACTGTTGAGTATGGGATATCCGTTTGCCGGGATATTGCCCGTGCACTGCTGGTACCCTGCACATTCGTCATCTCCAGCAGTTGCAACTTCTTCAACGTGTTGGTGACTGACAGCTCAAGTTTAACGTGCGGAACTTAGATTTACATCACAAATTAGGAACATACATGCACAAGAAAAAATGGAATCACTGATCACTGATTCCATTTTTTCTTGTGCATGTATGTTCCTAATTTGTGATGTAAACCTAAGTTCCGCACGTTAAACTTGTATTTAAATGTATTCTTTTTGTAATTTAATCCTTCACAGGCTAAGTTGTTATTAGCGGGGATTAAATTTCTGCTCTTTTTTATTCTTATTTTATAAAAGAAACAAAAACCAACAAGAAAATGGCCCTTCATAATAAAAAACAACAACATATATGTTTCTTGGGATCACTGACTGTAAGATACTGGGCGAATCCAGCTGATGAAGGCTAGGAAGCCTGAAATAGCTGTTCTCAGTTCCCAGTATCGAAATTTCAAAAAGCAGATCAGTGATTCCATTTTTATCTTGTGCATGTATGTTCCTAATTTGTGATGTAAACCTAAGTTCCGCACGTTAAACTTGTATTTTAATTATAAACAGAAGTCTTCTCTTTCCTCTTTTTTTTTAATAATTCTAATCTAATTTCAAATACTTAAAAAATTTATTGTGATAGATATTTATTATACTGTATATAAAAGTAAGATATATAAAAGAGATATTAATTTTAATAATTTAATAATTCATTGGATTACTTAAAAAAACCGCAGTGACGCAAAAGTAACTGCCCATTTATCCATTTTTTTCTACAACCATAGCGTAATCACTCCCCTTCCTTACCCTATGCATCCGTGCTTTCGGAAGGCGCTTACGGCAGATAGACGAAACTGCGGCGTGACGATCGTTATGCGCCCATCTGAATCAGGCGCATGTATTTCGTGCTGCAAAATACGTTCAGTTTTCATCGTGCTAAAGAAGTTAAAGGCTCTATTTTTAACAACTCTAAAGCAACTTACGTTTGTCATTTTTAAATCATGTAATATTAGTTAAGAAGTGAAATGCCTCATTGTTTCGTGCCCGGATGTAAATCTGGATACAAAAGCTGTTGTGAGATAAGGCACTTTTTTGTGCCCCCGAAAGATAAGGATATCTTCTGAAATTGAGAAAGGGCTTTTCCCAGGAAAGACAGAAAGCTTTCTTCTCGGAGTTATGTGTGTGACTTTCATTGTTCTGACGAAATAATTGTAAAAGCAGACACTTTTGTCATTAGTGGCGTAAAAACAGAACTTCCGAGATTAAGATGGCGGTTGAAACCAGACTCTGTCTTTCATATATTCCCAAATTCTCCGAAATATTTCATTACAGAAATAAAGAAGCGAAAACAACCTTCAGAAAGAACCTCTTTATCTCATTCTCAGAAGAAATTAAAACGCGATGCAGATGAAGCAGCCTCAGTACATGAATTTCGACCACCAACTTTAACTAGCTTAGATCTTAAAAGCAAATCAACTTCATCCGAAAAAAATGTAAATGCAAATGAAATAATTAAAATACAAAAGCATAAAATAAAATAAAAAAATCTTAATTGCAATTTGATTAGGACTAAAAATAAATTTTCTGTAGCGAAAGTTAAGATAAGTTTAATGCCAGTAAGCTTTTTTTTCTAGTGAAACAAAATAGAATAAAACATAACCTCAAATAAAATATCTTTCATATGAAATTAAAATTACTTCCTTTGATAAGATAAAGGCTTTTTTGCACGAACACTATTATGAGTAACAAAGATCAGATTAAATATACTGAAAATAAATACCAATAATAATAATAATAATAATAATAATAATAATACACTGCTCACAAAATTTAGGGGATATTGCGAAATGAATATAATATACCCAAAAAAACCAGAGGCATTTGAGTTATTATTAAAGAGCATCATTACAGAAGCAAATGACACGAAAATGGTAGTTGTCTAAATATGCAAATATGATGTAAAACGTTAATTTGCATTTTTGCCCACAACCCTGAATAAAGAGGCTGACGCTGCTGAGTTATCTCCATTTTCATCGATCAACAACAAGTGGCAGAATCGTTGAGCGTCACCAGAAAATGCCTTTGCAATGTGATTTACCCGAATCTGAAGCCCGGAGAGTCATAGGGCGTCTTGAAGCTGGCCAAACACAGATGGCAGGGCAGCAGCAGTTGGAACCTCCCAAAGCGCGATTAGCAGACTCTGGAATCGCTTCAGAGACTGGCACAGTACGAAGAGATGATAGCTACTTGACGCTAATAGCACCCGCAGAACCCGCAGAAGGTGGGCTGAAATGACTCTTCCTTGGACCCGTGAAGAGTGGTCCACGGTTCTCTTCAGTGACGAGTCAAGATTCAGCCTCCAGCCTGGCAACCGTCGTGCCCTGATCTGGCGTGAAAGTGGAACACGGGAGAATCAACGTTTCGTGCAAGAAAGACATTCCTTTGGTGGAGGTGGAATCATGGTGTGGGCAGGCATCAGCAATGCGGTAGAACATTTTTCCATTTTGTTAGCAATGGAACAGTGAATGCTGTAAGATAAGGGGATGAAATTCTACAGCCTACAGTGGTACCCTACGCTAAACAGTTGGGGCCAACTTTCTTTTTAAGGACGACAATGCACGCCCCCACCTTGCGCATCTCGTCAACAACATGCTGCAAGAGGATAAAACCTCCGCATGGACGCACAGGTGAAGACATTCAGGAACACTGAAACCGACAACTTTGCCAACCCATTTGTTTCAAATCTCATGAAAATGGCTTTTTCAGTGGATGCTTTAAGGCCGCCCAGTATTCTTGCTTTCGTGGTGTACACTTCTCTTTGACTCCCAAAGAAAGAAATTCATTGGAGTGAGATGGTTTTGCAATTGATCCTCTTCTTCTGATGATTTTGCCAATAAAACTTTCTCGACGTAGTTCCACACAGCGATGGTATAGTGGGTGGAGCGGCGTCATGTTGAAAGTACAAGGAAAATTTATTGTAATGCATCTGTAGTCCTGGAACTAGGCATGTTGACAGCATTTCCAAATAATTACGACCACACAGTGCTATTAACAAAACCATGGTACCAGTATTCCATGGTGAGATGCTAACCCAAACTGGTTGATTTGACATTCAAGCGTAATTTACGATTTTCAGAATACCAGTACCAGTTGTACTGGTCAGCATGACCAAACAATTTACGGGTCGCTTCATACTCCAAACAATGTTTGAATATAAATCAGGATCTTCGTCATTCAACATAAAGTTCACAAAACTATAAACTGCGATCAGGATGTTTTCAAATAGAACATTTAACAGGCGGTAGACATTGAAATTGAAGCTTTATAAACTCTTGCGGTTGACTTTCAAAATCAAGCTCCACACCAATTTAAAACATTCAGATTGCCAACAAGTGCAGATGCTGCAGTTAAGGATAATTTATAATAATAGATAGTGACTTTTACGCCACCCTGTACATCAAATGTACAAAATATCTTTGAATAGTCTTATCATCCTATTAATAGGTAAAAAATGTACGTGTCTTTGTAAATTTGTAATTTGAAATAACCAATCACAGTGCAGCGTTAGAACACGTCGGTCGTGATGTCACGCCCATGTTTAAAGATGGCGCTCTTACTATTTTCTCCACTTCACCACGACAGATCGCGATTACACAATTATTATCAGGTATTGAGATTTTCTTTCCCACATAAATGAAGTTTACACTGAAATGCATGTGCGTCCAAATTTATCAGAGAGTTTGTAAAACCTCGGTTTTTACATAATTTCGGCTGCGTCGCCGCTCTCTCAATTATCAATGAAGTAGGGAATAATGACGATGCACGTGCCCTCATTGTTGCCCAGACAGAATTATTGGTATTGGCTGTTGGACATTCGTTATTGTTATTGTTGAAACTGGTAAATCAATTTTTCATTTTATTTTATTTTAACAAAAGTTGGCTTAGTCTTCAAATTATATGTGGGGTATTGCGGAAGTCATGGCTTTTAAAAAATGAGCTTAGAACATCTTTTTCAATCTTGTGTTTTTCAAAAATTTCGGGCTATTTCAAATATGGGGCATTTATTTTACTTCCGTTAATATTGCCTCAATTTCGACGAACCTATTCTTTTAGGGCAGCAGGTTGCCATTATGAGAAACCGCAGCGCTGGCTACTACGAAAGTGGTAAATCAATTTTTTTTATTCTTTTTTATTTTAACAATATTATAATATTATTTTAACAATTAAGCCGATATTCAAATTAAATATGGGCTGTTGTGGAAGTCATGACTTCTAAAAAAAATTAGCTTAGAACATCTTTTTCAATCTTGTGCTTTTCAATAATGTTGAATTTGTTTTACTTCCGTTAATATTTCATGGGTCGCAACTAGTGATATAAAAAAAATCACGATACCAACTGTTTCATTACATGAGATGTTATTGCAAATTACATTATTGTAATGTAATTACAGTGAATGTATCTCACTTATGCGAATATGAGGGGGAACCAAAAATTATTCGTGTAAGTGAATATTTCGTGTAAGTGAATTATATGTAGGACTTATGGATGTTTCGCCGAGGAATGAGAAATTCTTCGTATATTTGAATGTTTCGCATAAGTGAGTTTCATGTAAGTGAGATTTCACTGTATTGAAATTACTTAAATTTATCGTTGCAGACTTACATATTTGTTAATCTAAATTATTTCATTTTTTTTATATATGAATGTTTTATAAAAATATATATAGAAACACATTCGTATATATAAAAAAACAATTAATTTAGATTAAGAAATATATGTAAGTCTGCTAGCATAAATTTAAGTCTAATAGGATTCTAGACTTCACTGTTTAGAGATTAATAACATAAAAAAAATATATGTTATTAATCTTTATGTTGTTATGTTGTTTCATACTTATACAGTAAACTCCCGATTATCTGCGGTCGGATTAGCTGCTTTGCAGGTTATCCGCGGACCTCTCCGGTTTCCATTTTTTTTAATGTAAAATAAATTACGGAATTAACAACAAAATTTTAAAACTAGAATAAGGTAAACAATAAAAGAGGCCGATTTAGCGATGTCGACACGAAAAAACAAAGACAATTAACCGATTTTTTTTTTAAAAAAGTAAGAAAATCAAGTAAATTAAAGTAAGTAATTGTTTATAATGTATGTACTGCCATTTTAATGTAAATAAAACATGTTAAAAGCATTTTTATGTTGATTTTCGTCCTATTTCGGATTATCCGCGGAATTCGCTTATCCGCTACTGCCGGGCCACCCAACTCCGCGGATAATCGGGAGTCTACTGTAATTTTAGAATCTGAAACGCATCTATTATATTCTAACAGTAAAATTCAATATAAGGAAATTTTAGCAAAATATTCAGTCTTTTTTTTCAAAACTCAATAAGCCTTGTTGGCTTAGCATGGATACAAACCTTTCATCCTCCGCTATTTCTGGTTTAGAATAAATTCTGGACTTGGTCTGTTCGTGTAAACATGAAGCCAGCAGTTGGGGACCGAAGCCTTCAATAACAAGTTGGGTTGGAGAGAAGACATTTGAGACTGCAGCTGGTCACAATTTCAAATTTCAGAGATTATCACGAGAGAGTTTCTTTTCTACTCGTAGTAAGGAAATAGAAACAACAAGACGCCGTAAATAAAGGCTGTAACGTTTTAGCTTCTACTTTAGTGAAATTTCGACGGGGATGGTGATGAATTAGCCAACTTCAACTATCTGGTAAAATATTTTTTTAAGGAATATTTCTTTAAAGCCTTACTTACGTAAACTTCTTCATACTGTTTCTTAATACATTATCGGAATACAGATAAAACGAAAGTTAAATGCGAAGATTTCTTTCTTTTATATTTTCTATTATTTTTTCTTTAGTTTAATAACTCACAGATAAAACAAATTAAGAATAAGAATTAAAAAAATACTTAAGAAACTATTATTTTTTTTATAAAAATTTGGGATCTTTGTCAAAACTCTTTATGGCAAAGCTGAAAGATAAGAAAAACTGGTCTCCCACGAAACCATAACGACGCAGTACAGGAAGTGACGGTAGAGCAGAACTGTATTTGTTTCACATCTCTACATTCCGTAAGGTTTCCAATAAGATATCACTTGTGTTTGTCTAACGTGTGATTCGGCTGAAGAATTTGAAACTTCCTGCAGACAGGAATTCGTATTTTTCCCCACTTTTCAAATTATAAGATTTCCCGTAAGTTATCATTCAGGTCTGTACGACTTATAATTTGGGCTCTAGAGTTGACGACAGATGGATGGACAGATTCGTTTTAACCTACCCCCCTTTTCCTTTACACTTTTCTTAAGGGAGGGGGGGCAAATTAAAAATTATTATTAGTAATGTTTTATTTTTTAATTTAATTAAATTTTTAATTTTAATTTAACTTATTACTTTATCATACAAGTGAAATTTTTGTAAAAAGCGATTTTATCAATGACTAGAAATTTAAGCCTGAGTTCTTCGGCTACAAAACAGTATCTCATAAAATTCTCAAGTGTGACTTGTTTATTTGCATTGCTTTTATTGATGATTTCCTACCTGCTTTGGCGTCCATTATGAAGAGAAGGAGAGTTCTCCCAGATTAAGCTCTGTATACTATTCGAGACGTGAGTATCACATAATAATAATAATAATAATAATAATAATATTTTTTTTTTATTCTCTTAATTATTTAAAATTACATATCAGTACCGCTAGGGATAAGAATCCCTATCAAATGGGTTCTGGAGATAAGTAATTTTACAAAAAAACATAATATAAAAAATACACAATAAAGAAAGTAGATATTAGTTATTAATGTAGATTTAATTAAATTTTATATTGTTAAATCAATTCATTATATAAAGAAAAAAATTAATCATAAAAGTAAACACAATTTTATGTAGTGTAATACCTTATACATAAAAAAAAATAAAAACAGGGCTGTTTTTAGCGGCCCCAAGGTTACAGTGTGCCTGTAAAACCACTAGGGGACCGCTCTTGCTTTTATCCTGTCTGGATGTCACACTCTATAGCGGCCAAACGGTTAGAAATATTCGAATGAAACCTTCATCATTGTGTTCAGCATCAAAAAGTAGGTCACCAGGTACAAAAAATCAGACCTCTAGGACCACTCCCTGACACCCCCCCTCCCAAGGCGTTTTCAGTCTTTCAAAGTCGTTTTTAAAAGAAAGACAACGCCTTGGGGAGATCAGGTTGCGGTCGTAGACGTCTGATTTTTTACACGTGGTCACCTACTTTTTGATGCTGAAAATAATGGTTTCATTCGAATATCTCTAACCGTATGGCCGCTACAGATTGTGCCATCCAGACAGCATAAAAGCAATGTTAGCTGCCCCTAGGTTACAGCTTCCCTGTAAAACAGTTTCCCTGTAGTGACCACGTTCAAAAATTCAGATCTCTAGGACTACTCCCTGACCGGAGATTGTGGGTCAAAAGTGGTCGCTTCCGATAAAGTTGTGTTTATAAAAGTTTGTTTATAAAATTGTGCATATTATGGGGCCGCTTTGCTTTTGACACTGTCTAAAAGCATTAATTGTCTTTGTTTCTTTATTTATTACAAGTTTATTATCATGCATTCATTTTTGTGTTTTATGATAAAATCTTCTTGGACGTTATTATTTGCAATTTCAGGATTTGCATTTACAGAATAAATTATGATGTCATCCGCATATATGTAAATATGACAATTTTTTATTAATAAGAATAAGTCATTCATATAGAGAATAAAAAAGGTCCTAAATTAGAACCATGAGGGACATCATAATTCATTTTTTTCTTTTACTTATATTATTATTTTTTTTTATTTAATTTCATTAAATTCTTTTTGTCCTGTTAGGATTGAATTACAACAATCCCATCATCAGGATCATTCCATCATCATTTAATAATAATAATGTTAATTTTAATAATAATAATAAACAGACAAAAATATATATCACAACAGACCTGACATCACACTTGTTGATAAGGTCAACAAACAGACCTATCACATTGATATTGCAGTTCCCATCAGCAAGAACATGCAGAAAACTCACGCTGACAAGATAAGTAAATACACAGACCTAGCACACGAGCTCCAGAAGCAGTGGAGGCAGGACCGAGTACGTGTTGTACCCATCATCCTGTCCGCTACTGGTCTGGTGCCTCACACATTGCATCACAGCCTCAGCACACTAGGACTTCATAAAAACACTTATGCACAACTTCAGAAGGCTGTGGTACTCAGCACAACACGCGTAGTTCGGAAATTTATGGACACAAGCACACATCCCTCACTATTCTTCCAAATTTTTTTTTTTTTTTAATACACTTGGCAATATGTGCTTTGGTCCTTGACCCGCCATATTGTTTTTGCTGGGGAAACCCAAGGTTTGAAACATACAAACATAATAATAATAATAATGGCCGAGGATTATTGTAAGTCAGGCAATCTGTCGAACAAGAAACAATGACTGAAAGATTACGCAATAACCAAAAATGAAGGTTAACAAAGGGTGTCCAGAGAACCAAAAACTATTGGTTCACTTGGCTTCAGTCTCAAAGCCCTTAAGAAATATTTGGAGCTGACAGATTAACAGTTGAACAACAGCTACAATTCGGGTCACTATTAGAAACATCACAAATTCTAAGAAGACATTGTATCTTACTAGTTCTTAGATTCTGACAGAATCTAAGGTGTAAATTCAAAATACAACCAATCCTTACATGTAATTAGCTGTGAAAAGATTTTTTTATAATAAAAATAATAATAACAATGTCAGTAATAGTTTTGATAATTACATCATGCGGCCATTGGACTTATCCGCATTAACGAATATTTATATTCGTTATTAAATAATAATTTGCAGTGCAGGCATAGCATGGATTTTCAATGATTTAAAAGAATTGCTATCTTGGAATAAAAACCTGAATTTTTTCATATTTCACTTTAGACAATTATATTTTAAAATTCCCTTGGGGAATTTACCCATTCACCTCAAACCCTACCTCAAAGTGACTTCATTGTTTATATCTGAACTTTAACAAAACTACCTTGTTAATATAAGATCAGCACTTGGTGTCTCCATTCATTGCGCAGGAGATTTTCTGGCGAATTCCTACAAAAATTACTTCAGCGGTTCCTACAACAATTAAATGAAATTATTTTCCCAACAACTTTCATTTCCTTTTAGCTTACTTTCCTTTTCAGCTCTTTTATAATTATTATTCAGAAACAACATTGAAAACTTTTAATATTCCATGTTCGATATTCAAAATTGCAATCAGTTCGAACAATAACCGCTCAGTCGCATCTTTTGAGAGTGATAAAACATTAAACTGATATCTTAAGCCAATTCCGACAACTCATATTCGCGAAAAGCAGCTTTTTTTCCCTTTTTTTATTCGACTGTGCTTTCTCCTCCAATAAGCATGGAATCACGTGCCAATTTGGCGTCAGTGTTCATGGACCAACGAACGCGTCGGCATTTGACAGTCGCCCTACCAACACCACTGGTATATCTCCACTAAAATGACGCTTGACTTTTTCTAGAAAATGGGAAAAAAAATTCCTCTCGCACTAGAGAAGACTTCACACGCAATCTGACACACGATTTTGGAATCAAACGAATCCCTTTCTTTCTTGCTTCAAATACACCGTCTAAAATTTCAGACTTCTTCAAAAAAAGACCATAAAAGAGTTAACGCGTTGCAAGTATCAGTGCAATGCATGCAACACCAAAGCTTGATTCAGGCAAAATAAGAGCGATAAACGTTTCCACCATCTAATTATAACTTTCTGAGTTATTTTAATCACTGACTAACGGACAATTCAACTGTAACTTCACTGCCCTCTGAGTTTCGTTTCCTCGGATATTATAAACTAGACTCATTTATTCTTTGCGTAGTGGGGCTGAGTAGGCAGCGCTGGGGATCAATTTTGAGGACCAAAAGTTTTAGCTGGACGACAAAGAACCTAACACCAAATTTTACAGAAAACTGCTTTAATGTGATATGAGACAAAATGAACAAAGAAGACCAACATATTCAAGTGGAATAGTAAAATTTTGCAAGTTCAATCAGTAAAAAAAACAAATACTTAAAACATGAACAGCTAACAAAAACCAAAAATCTTAGTAAGCGAAGTACCAATGCTATGGAATGAGAAATGGTTATTCAAAGTAGCAGTTCTAAGGATCAGTCTGATATTTCAGGTATATCTGATAGCAGTTTAATACATTTACCTCAATATCTTTGTCGACAATTAATATTTTCAAAAAGTTTAATGTACGAGTAAAAATTACGATTTTTGATTATTTTTCATAAAGAAATTAAACATCAAATTTCAATTGGGAAAAAATCCACAATTTGCACCGTCCTCAGGAATCAAGTTGCTATGTTTGCTCTGATTGCTAAAGATTGCTAACAATCTAAAGTTTAGATTCAAAACCATCATTGGATCAGGACCAAAATAGTCAGCAGATATATATATATATCTTGGAAAAGGTATACTATTTTTAACATAGTCTGTTATCGATAGTAGAGTCGAAATCCTGCTACCTGTTTTGATAAATACCAACCAAATAATAAGAACAGTTTTTTATTTTTCATTTTAGTAGGAGGGAAAAAAAAAGAATGTAATGAGCACAAAAAATAAAAAAAAACAGAAAGGCATAAATACCATCGAAATTTAAAAGCTTGGTAAGTTTAAAATATAATTTTTCTATTAACAATAAGTCAAACATGGAACTCTATCTTCTTTGGCAAGTAGTTGGTACTGTTCGTCCTGACAGGAACTGATAAAAGATAAATACAGCAGAAAGAAGAAATGTTTTTTAAAAATTAACAAATATGATGGAACATTCGCTTCTGAGTTTTAAAAGTTGCAAGAGTGAATAAACTGCATGAAGAAAACAGAAAGATAAGCTAAAGATGTAATATGTTTTCAAAAGAATTTTTCCTGAATTGTAAAATGGGATAATTCTTCTCAATTTTTTTATTTTTTTTTACTTTTCAACAACAAAGGGGTCCTAATAACAAGTTACTAAGAAAATAAGGTTTTTTTTTTTCAATGCCCTAATGACAGATTTTTAATTAAAAAAAAGAAGTAATTTCTATTGATGACAAAACTTTGAGCTGCAGTCACTTCCTGTTCTTTAGTGATAAATTAAACGATAAAAGTTAACTTGGAGCACATTTCTTTTGAATAAAAAGTAAGATTTACACAAAAAAGTCATTAGTAATGGTGAATTTTCTTACATGCCTGTAGGGAGCAAATGTAAAACTTGGAGTATTATTATTAGTTTATTTTTATTTCCAATTTAAATTGTACAATAAAGGTATTTTGAATCCAAACGTTTCTTTTCAAAATTCAAGCAAATCTTTAGCCTATCATTTATTTATTCGTCGATAAGTTTGTGCTCAAGATACATCAATAAATGGAAGCTAAAGATTTAATGATACTCATCCTGTACTGCAGTTAAGACTAAAGGCTGAAAAATTTGTAGTGCGTTTCAGCCCTAAAGCAAGAAGTTCTTGAAACAACTTATGTCTACTTTTCTTAATATGTTGAGCATTGTGCGATTTGTGATTTTACCAGAGGAAGGGGGAGATGCCTAATGGGTACAGTATCAGAATTCAATTAAAATTGAATTAAATATGTGTACCATGCCTCTCATGAAAACTTACTTACAGACACACAGAAACTTAAGTCGGACAACTTTTTTTTTAATAATTGTAATTCAAATATTTTATTTGAATATTCAATATTATTATTAAATATTCAACAAAACTGGTGATGAAAAAATGACATAGACCTAAATGTAGGAAGTGAAGACAGACAAATTCCTATCTCAGAAAAATACAAATTTAATTTTGTTTCAGCGAAACTTAAGATTTTTATCTAACAATACGAATATTAAATTATTCTGTAAATTTAACATATCCAGTGGGTGGGAAATAATTGTCCCTGGCAGGGATGTACCATTCAAATCCAGAGGTCGGGATGATACAAGCCAGTGTTGAAGGCGGGGGAGGGGGGTATAAAATCCTCCCCCCATCCACTCCTACAAATCGCACACTGATGTCAGGTTGTTGTTTCTTTTTTCATTTCTCCTTGTTTACAAAAAAACAAAGGAAAGTCTCCATTTTTCTTAAACTGTAAAATATATCAAATAGAAAAAACTTTCATATGTAAACTTAATTCATCAAATATAGAGAATAACTTAATTCTTAATTCAAACAAATCAAAGCACCAACTTTAAAAGAGATTAAAAAGAATTTAAAGAAACTAAATTTTTTAAGTAGAGTAAATTGAAATAGATAGAATGCAACACGCTTTTAGAACACTGAATTTTTATTGGTGTCAGTGTGCGGATTAATTTCTGTTTCTGGATTTTTCTCTTTCCTTAACAATTCATCAACAATGCCTTGTGGGTTAACTAGAGCAATATGTCTCGTCACACAATGTTTTTCGGATCATTAACGATTTATGGAAATGTAACATTTATTTACTGTGATCCCAATGGACTAATGCCCATACTTTTGTATGCCCATTGCAAGCTGAACACCAAGATCATTATTGATTTTGCAACATCTCAGATGCAAGGGAAAGATAAGGGTTAGAACGAGTTGCACTTTTAATCGAAATACATCACGTATCTATCCGTGATCAAAATGACAAAAGCAGAATACCACGATGATAAGACTTCGTTATAGTCAAATTTTCCTTTTATTTTGCTGTAAATTTATGTATAAGATATGTAATTCATAGTTTAGGAACAAAAATTAGTATTGAATACGTTTCCACTTAAGCCCAGTAATCACAATATTCAGAAAACTAATAATCTGAAGGAACTTATCTTCAATGATAAATGAATATTGCAAAATATAATCTCCTTTCTGACTTTTAAATTGCTCCAAAAGATAAAAATCTTAATAAGAACCATCAATACATGATTCATCGAAAAATAACGATGGAGAGGGCGGACGAAGACGTCCAAATCTATCTCTGATTTCAGGATTGATTTCCTGCATTCTCTATTAATAGAAACATAGAAATATAATTGCATATTTTTTAATTGATTGGTAGTTTCTGAATACAAATGTGTTTTAATACACCAACAAATTAATGTATTTTAGCTTATAAAGACATTACACTTATTGTGTACTGTACAATCGATTAATACTAAATAAAAACGTAAAATAGTAAATATTATATCTTTCTATTAAATTTTATTCTCTTTAAAAATCTTTTATGATAAAATTGTTATAGTTTGTGTTAGTATCTGTAATATATCAATAAATTCTAACTGATTATGTTTTTAATCGACTTTACTAGGAAATAAGGCATATCAAATTATCCTAGACGTGTGTGTTTATACGCATATATGTAAGTTTTGGATCTCAGATAAATCTACTTCTTCAAACTTAAGCAGCATATTTACGGACAACAAACGCTCTAACTTTATATTTCAAATCTATTTCCTTCTGTCTTATAATGAAAACATTATATTTTTTCTTCAGAACTTTCTTCTTTATTAAACACAAAATATTTCGACAGGCATTTCCTATCTTCTCGAGATTAAAATTTACTAGACTTTAGTAAAATTTAATCTCGAGAAAATCGGAAATGCCGGTCGAAATATTCTGTGTTTAATTAAGAAGAAAGTTTTCAAGAAAAAGTATAAAGCGATATAACTTTGTTTTGTGTCTTGTCGAGAAATCAAAGTCAAAAAAGAAAACAAAAATTCCCATAGAAAAGCATTAAAACAAAGCAATGGATTTTAATCCTTTTTAACTGATCTACCAATTCCACATGCTTTGATATTATTACAACAAATTGGAGTCAAGTAAGTAATTAATGCGACTGATATTTTCTTGTAGAAATATTCTATTTGTATTTATCAAATATCTTATTTTAAAATTAAGAATGGATATTGCTTTTTTTGTTTGATTGTCACAACTTTAAAAGAAAGAAAAGAAAAAAAAATTAAGGGCTACATTCTCAAAGGAAAGTAGTTTTTAAGTTCTTTCAAAAACTTCTTGTTATATGATTAAATTAAAATAAGAACTTGATGCAACTTTTCAAATCCCTTTTTGAGTGAAAATTCGGTTTCAGAAAGTTTTAAAAATTAATCTTCTTCAACTCAGAAAAAGAATTAACTTTCTAATTTAGCCAAAGATTTGCACAATTTTGCACAATTCAAATCCAGTAGCCAATCAACCATTTTTTTAATTTTAAAGATTAGTTTTTGTTCCAAATTTTAATTTAAAGCTGTTTAATATTATCGTTTCTCTTTGCAATGTTTTGTAAGATGATACTTGGAAAAAATCCATCATTAAAGTCATTATTTTTAAAAATGCAGAGAATGGACTAAGTAACCTTAACCATAAAATCGATCTTATGCTTCTTTAATAGACTTAGAAAAATGTAAATGGATTTAGAAAAGTACAATTTTAAAGAATGAAAATCTTGAACAGAATTCGAAATTCTCAGAAATCCCCACCAAATATAAGCATTTTCATATCACATTTATGGTTTCTGCAACTTGGTTAATTCTACATCTATCATCAAAATATTTCGTAATAGAATTATTGCAAATAGTAGTAGACTAATATTTAAATTTAATATTAAACACTACTTCTTAATCTCTCCTTATGTATTGCAATAGTTTTTATTGCTCTCAAAACTCAACTGTGCAGAAGTAACAAAACTTGCTGAACTAAATTTAGTCAAATATTCAGAGATACTTAAGAGTTTTCCAAGTCATTCTTTTTTGTTGTTGTTTTTGGCAAAACTGACATTGTTATTGGATTGTGTTTGAACAAACGCCTTTGCCATCGTGATAGAGGATGAAGGCATCTCATTTGTGTATCTGCAGAGTAAAATTGAGTTGGCAAATACCCAAGCTTCTTTTTTTTTCAAAACTGAGAAGGCTTATTTTGTTTTGGCTTTCTAATAGATTGCTAAACACTGATACCAAAAGATTTTCAGGAAATTTCACGAATTATGGAAAAAATAGCTCGTTCCGATTAGACAAAATTAAAACAAAATTATGGCTAGCTAAGAGGAGTGTTTTGGAAAATGTTGCAATAACAATTTGTAAAATTTTTCTGAAATAGAATTTTTCTTTAAGCACTTAGAAAAAATTGTTAAAATTTTTGTTTGCAATGTCTGCATTTGGAATAACCTAGCAAAATAAATGAACAACGCAAACAAACAACTAAACGATCCTCAACAATATTTATTTTGTTTACATTGACAGATAAAGATATATAAGAGATTCGATCCTGAATAGGTCATTAGGATCATGGGTTAAACATAATAGTACAATCTAGATTGACATGTCAATCACAGAAGTAAAAAAAATCAACTCTCTTTTAGGTAATTCTATCTTTGTAATTTAAATCTATCATAATTTTATTTAGTTCATTGGAAAACAGAACTAGTTTGAAAACATTATTGCCCCTGGGAATGACAAAGGATTCGCACATCTTGCTTCCAGTCAAATGAATTAAGGTAAATAAATTAGAATTTTTGTCAATGCCTTTATGTAAAACTGTAATCAGCATTAGTTGAGTTTTTTACCGACGTATGCCCTACTTTACAAAGAAATTAGAATTAACTGAAAATGTTAATGAAGGAAAATAAGTCAATATTCACTATTCCAGTAGAACATACGAATGTCCTCTTCTCTGAGCATCACACTAAAACGGATAGACGAATTTCCTTAAAATTTGGAACGTTTTTTATTTGTGGCCCAATTTCCATTATGAATAACATTTTGTTACAAACTTTCTCTTACTGATTTGATTTCAGGCAACGAGAAGCGTTGGACTTTTGTTTCTTTTTTAAAGCTTCTAGAACTGAAGTTGACGAGCGAAGCGAGCAAAAGAAAACTAAACACAGCTGTCATTACTATCAGCTAGCTTAAGTTTTATCAGAAATTTGCTTTATTCTATTTCTCAATTTTGCAGAATAGGTTTAGTCTCTGATTAAATATGTACTTTTAATCAGTGGTCTGTTAATTCAAGTGCAAAATGAAAAATGGACGTCATTAGAACATTTTCCATTTTCTCACTATTTTCAACATAATTTAATAGAAATTATTTTTTGGAATTGAATCTTTTTTCCTATCATATTTCTGTGTCAATTTCAAAATATTTTTAAAAACAATTTCTAAGTGGCCATCCTACGAGATTGGAGGGAGGGGGGGGGGCGTATTCAACGCCAACGTTTTGCTACAGAATCACCAGCCGCGGATCTTCAACGAACTCCTTCATCACAAGAGCAGGTGTGAGTCTGTTTAGGTAAGCGGTGGCCAAGACTGAAAATAATCGAACGCATCCTTTTTTGTTAGATTTGATTCAACACCCAAGAATCCAAA
>JAFIDM010006943.1:65188418-65201534 GCA_023159025.1 Thereuonema tuberculata
GGGATGGGTCTACTGCCCTCCTTCGCCGGAAATGAGCTGGGCCCACTTTCCGCAGCGGCACGGTTCACTCGTCGCCGAGGTGTAGTGAGAGGGCTTTTGGGGAACCTTTTCCAAGTCCTGTCCTCCCCGCCCTCGTGGTGGACTTAGCAGACACTTTTCAGATTAAATAAAGAAGCGCTTTTTACACAGGAACTAATGGAGGAAATCTCAAATCACCTCTACACGAGTTCGATACGCAAACAAATGTAATATATGGAGTAAATAAATTATTCTTTCTGTAAAAATATGTTAAAAAAATTTTTTTCCAAAATTAACTAAAATACATGCAAGCGAAAAAAAAATACGAAAAATAAATTAATAACATAGCCATAGAGAAAAAAAATAATCTCCAAATTGTTTTTCATCATAAGGAGGTTAAACCGAGAAATCAAGGTAATCGTTAATATAATATTGTCATGCTTTTTCGTTCACAAAATTATAAGAAAAAATTCTAATCAATATTTCAGTTTTATTTCAGAAATTTTGTTTTATTTCAACCCAACGTACGTACTATAATTTAAGCAAATATAATTGAGTTCCTTTGAGAAAAATTTCCTTATTTGGCAAATTATGATCATTTACTTTCTCCTGGAAATCATGACGTCAAACATAGAAATGGCATCTTTGCAATGGCGAGTTACTGTCTGTACGCGAGAGGACACATTGCAATGCTAAACCCACAATTTGGAATGTTTTTCGATACTTCGAGAGTCAGAATGATAAAATATATATTTCTGAATCACTGGATAGAACGGTACTGCAACAAATTTGTCCGCTCAGACGAAAGGGTCTTTCCGCGGGAAATCGTTTCCACTGTCGGGAATTCGTTCACCACTGCGGCATGAAGTGGATTCGTATAAAGCCAATGGCAGATATGGCGACTTTGACTTAAATGTTGTTAGAGCCACTAAGTGAAATTATTCGTTTTTACAAGAATGCCCAACATTTGATATCATTCATTAGAAGCTTCAGTCAAAGATTGAATTCAACGGAAGCAAAGCATCTTTGCAACTGGGAATGGAGTAGTGCTTGCCAAGCGATAAAGACTGGGTTTGGCGCACTGCCAAAACAATGGAACAAGTCGAAGGGGAGAAAGGAAGCTCTGGAGGGACGGAAAAATACTCTCGGAATTTCCTTTAGTGATCGCAGTGTTTTCTTCTCTCTTTTGTGCTTGTTTAAATTTAGTTCTTTCTATCGTACGATCACCATATCAGTCAAGTTTAATTATTTTAGTATTTTTGTGTTTTTCTATTTTTCGGCACAGACCCATCTCCTCTATTTTCACGCCGAGATAATAGCGACCAGTAAATCATGTGACCAGTATGCGAAATTAATATGAGGAAATTCTACATCGACATTACATAGCCAAGACAAGTTTTTAAAAAAATTATAGAATTATTTAAATGATAGCAATAATATAAAAATATATTCGTAAACATATATTGTAGAAAATACAAAAACTACAATATTTTCGTTATGTTTATAAGATTGTGACTTAAGCTGTCACTGTTGCGTCCTGGAAGCATCAATCTATAAGCATATTATATCAAAGAAAGCTTTTCCTTCGTGAACTGCACTTTAATATAATTATAATATTGTTATACTTCCTTAATATTTCCTTTTAAACGTTTCTTATCTCTACTCAATTATATAATACTTAATACGCATAAGAAAATGTATTATGTTTTAAAATATATTTTGCTCTGTAATTTGAATTATTCCGTATTACAGAATTCTACAAAGTCTCTTAACCTATGTTCGAGACTCCAAAACACTTTTATGTTAAAATGAAATTTTAATGTGCGTTATAAGTATAATTTTCTGTTATACTTTACACTAACCATAATAGTCGTCATTGTCTAGAAAGTTCAATCTTGTTCCTATGTCCTTGCGAAGTTTTTAATAAATCCGACAATTTTATCAAAACTGCTTTTTTTTTTTGTTTGGGGGGGGGGGGGGGCTTCTCACCACCACCACCTCTTGTCAATCTTCCTGAATTTAACATTTATGAGAATTGAGATCCTTTTCCCACCTCCTCTCTTGCTAATCATTACCTCAACTTTACTTTTGATCTCCGATGTGCGCTTAAAGGAATTAATGCAAAAAAAAAAACAAGATTACAAACAACAGTAAAATACTTTTTAGATATTATAAGAATAAGCAGCCAAAATGTTCTGTGAATTTCCGAATATTCGTCCGGGATGCTGCTTTAAGTGATGGACGCTTCTACAGCCTCTTCCATTAAATATTTTCAACATCAACAACTTCAAAATTAAAATAACTACATTTAATATCAAAAAAGCAAATTTTCGAGAAGAAAACGTCATTTACGTATAACATAGTTATAAAACATCAGAGAAAAGGACGCTTACATTATAGAAATTGATTTTAACTTGCTAGACAATCCGATATTTCTTGGCTGAAGTTTTTATTCTTTCTTTGATATTTTTGAAGGCAATTCATGAATATGTTCAATCTTTGACTTAATTTGAAGTGGTACAGAATTATTGAAGTGGTACACTTCAGGTTATGTTCGAGGTTGCAAAGTATTTTTAATCTGAAATTAGTATTTAAATCAATTTCTTCTTTTGGAGAGTAACAATCGCTTCAAAGTAACTGAAGATTAATGATGGAAGACGAGTCACGGGAAGTGGAGCCGAAATTTCGTTTATTTGGTTTAGGATTCAGCGCAGATCATTGTACGGTTCGGGGCTTTCCATTGGGTTTTCTTTATACTTGTAAGGCAGAGAAACTCTCTTTTGCTATCCAATAATATATATTTCAAATTTTATCTCTTTACCGTAAATGGAATTATTTGTTGAAGTATTGATTAAGAATGGTTGCTTCTGTTCCTTGCTCTAAATACCCTGATCGTGGATGGGAAATTTCAAATTTCCTACTTTAAACTAAAACCTTCAGAAGCGATGAAATACGCCGAATATCGACGGATATTTAGTAAAGGTTAGACCCCTCCCCATCGAAAATGGAAGAAATCTAGGACTTTGTTTTCTTGTAGGAAATTCATTGGTTTGTCTGTAAATGCCCCTGTATGGGAAAGGACACGACTTTTTTTTTTTTGATTGAACGACCCTCGATCCAAAATCCTGGATACGCTTATGATGGAATAATTGGATAAAAGTTTAGATAAATTGAAGAGAAATTACTTAAAAAGACTAATCTGTCACTTCAATAAAAACCTTTTTGGGGATTATTATAATTATTACATATCGCTATTTACTATTTTAAAGATTAACTGTCGAATATTGCTAATAATCATCGTGATTAGTTACAATCATATAATATTGCTATCCAGAAATTCGGATGATTTACGGTAACCCTTACGTATATTACGTCCCTCAGATTTAGTATAGTTCTGAAAAATTAGAAGTTAATCAATTAATAGTATTTTTAAAGTTATTCTTAATTATTAAAGAAAGTATAATGTATTTCTTAATATGTAATATCAAGTAACTAATATGTAGTGAGCCCGGAGATATAATATATTACTATAAACTAGAAAATGGAGAAATAAAAGGTATTTATAAGTAATTGGAGAGAAATAAGTTTCAAAGAACCAGTACTAATGTACTATTTCTTTATTCTTTATTCAAGAAGAGGGACAATATAAACGAACTAACGATTACTCACATATATTATGAAGATTATTGCATTCTCACTCGACAAGTACTTGGAAGACTCTTATTTTTAATATTTTTATTATTACAGACAATGACACACACACAAAAAAATCCTTTTTGAATCAGATATATTTCAAATTTAAAGCATTCGAAAACATCTAATCTCTCTGGATCAAATTTATTAAATTTATAATCCGTATGTCGACGTCGTGCAGAGGCTTCATCCATTTAGTGATCGACTAATACAAGAAAACAGCTTGCGGAAACGGGGATTCATAGATAAAATGCAAATACTCACGTACTGGGTTTATGTATATATATATATATATATATAATAATGTCGATAGAATACTCGTATATATATTTATATACGAGTATTCTATCCACATTATTATTATTAAATATTCTATTTTGTTTTATTTCCTAGGTCAAGAAAAAAAATAAGTAGTTCAATGAACGTCGTCCTTAACACATATAACTTCACTTTATTGGTATTTATTTATTGTTTCTGCTGAAAACTGAGAGTAGATCGAACAATTAATTTTTTTGTAAGGAAAATAGAATGATTGAAATAACTAATTTCAAATATTTACCAGAAGTTACTGAAAGAAAGTAAAATATGTCTTCATTAAAACGTATCGCGGTTTTTTTCCTCGTTTCCTTTTTTTTTAAATCAAAATATTGAAATTTGGAAAAAAAAAAAAGTTATAAAGTACTTGTCTAATAAAAAGAGAACAACATTGCCATTTCTGAAACGTTAATTACCTCCTTATTTCTTACTTAAATTGTTTAAATCCAATTAATATTAATCGTCCACAAATGTCCCAGGTTTCACCAAGTTATCTATAAGTAGGAATTGAGTTTCTTTCTAATGAATTAAGGTAAGGGTAATACTGATTTCCCACGTGTTAATGATCGCAGAAGCCTTATCTTTTCTGCTGTCTCTATTCGAAAATTTAATCTCAACAGTTAAATTAGAGCAAAAGGTTTACCAACGAGTTCAGTGGTCTTTTCTAAATCAAAGCAAGACAGGTTCTTGTGTGAGTCATAACAGCATCGGCTTTCTGGACTTAATATCGTGATTAGATTAAAATTATTCTTTTCCTTAAGTATCGACACATCAGTTTGAAATGATCGTTTTTAAGACCATATTCTGGCAATTGACGTTTTCTTCGACTCCGTTGGTAAATCTCTAATGCATACATCTTACTTCCAAGAAACATTGATTTTCTTCCAATTTTTCTCTTAGAAGAGTAGCTGTAACTTCTAATTACATTTATTTCTAATTATATTTCATAAGAAAAATTGAATAAAAACAAACACACAGTAAAAATGTACATTAATTTGTATTTTAAATTATACAAACAACATAGGAATCGGTTTCAAGCCATCTAATGTGGCTTTTCTTCAGCCAGAAAAACTTTTACTGACGTCTTTAAGTTAATATCTGCAGGAAAACTTCGTCGGTATTTTTCTCCTGATGTGTATTGTCAGATGTCCAATATCTTTGATACAAGTACTTTGATTGAAAAATTTGTTCTGTAATCACTGTTCTTTCAGCGGTATTGAAGAAATGTTATTAATGTAGAAGCTGTGGGTTTTTGAAAAGTTGAGGTTATACATTCCTGATTGTTATTAGCTATGGCCGCATCCAAATAATTCATTTCTTTATTGCTATTTTCTGTCTCTAAGGTGAACGTAATATCTGGGTTGTATATTATTAAGTTCTTGTTAAGTTCTTGCATGTTGTTTTCCTGTCCTTTTTGTATATTCAAAAATAAGTCATCAACTTACCGATAGTAAAAAAACTATTGGAATGTTGGTATTTTGGAAGAACTGGCTTTCAATATACTCCATGACTATTTCAGCTGGGATTGCTGATGAAGAACACTAATGTTTTGTTTTACAATCTTGTTGGAAGCTAAGAAAACCTGATTTTCCATGTGGAATGAAATAAAATCCAAAATAATAAGAAAAAATAAGAAAAATAAATAATTATTTCTTTTTCAAATTGAAGTTTAATGGTGTCTAATGCAGAAATTATTCATTCTTTGGAAACGGATGTAATCAGATCTTTTATATCAAGAGAAATCATGTAAGTGCTATCAGAGGGAGTGATGGATTTGAGGTTTTCTTTAAATTAGATCCCATTTTTTTGTATGCCCTATTGAATTCTTGTGCAACAAACTTCGAAACATTACTTATAATAGAAGTTTATAATTGGTCTTGATTTTCAAAAACCCATAACTTCCACATTAATAACTCCATACATTTCTTCAACAGCGGTGCATTTAAAAAAGAATTTAATTTTTAAGATGACATACATTTCATCTTAGGAGCACAGAAGAAATCTTCCATTATCACATGAATAGAATGATCTTACAATTTTTCTCTAACGGCTATCCTTATAAGTTTATCACGGATGGATTAAAAGCAGTTTATTGAAAATTTATAATCCAAAATCCAAAATTCGAAATACTGACAGTGCACATGCAACTTATTCATTCCATCCAATATTCCATAGACGACTCAATAATACCAAAAAGACTATATTTACTTCGTAAAATGTCAGAACAATTTATGTTTCTACATTGGTAAAAGTGGAAAGAAATTACGCAATAGATTATACCAACATCAATATGCAATAAAAAAAATAACAGTAATTCATCATTCATAAGTCATCATGTCAATGACAAAAAAAAAAAGGTGATAAATTTTGACAATACAGTTCTTCTACATGAAATCAATAATAAATTAATTATAGAAGTCATAAGAGTCATACTATATACGGATTTTATATCCATACAACACTAAAATTTCCAATGTTAACATTTCTATTTATTTAAGTAATTACAGGTCTCAGGTGAGGTCTCAAAAATTAAAAAGAAGTTTCTGGAGAGAAGACTGAAGATAACTTCAATGCATACCTCTATCGACATAACAAATGTATTTTTAGTTGAAGATCAGAAAGAATAGTGATTACCGTATAAATTTTTCAATCAAAGACTTGTTACAAAGATATTGGACATCTGACAATATACAACAGGAGCAAAATACCGAAGAAGCTTTCAGGCAGATATTGACTTAATGACTTCATTACCGAATGAGCCACCATATCCTTTTGATCTCCTCTGTTCACCAGTGATATTGTCTCTTATTATCACTACGTTAGAGAATGTTTACTGTATTTGGATTGGTTGTTAGTTTATATATAATCCCAAATAGTGTCAGAAATTGTTCAGGCTGAAGAAAAGCCATATCAGTAGCTTGAAATAAGTTCCTATGTTGTATGTATAATTTTAAATAATAATTTACATTAATTTAATGTAAATTTTAACTGTGTTTTATTCAACTAGTTAAAGTAAATAAGAATGAATAAAGAAATTAACAGGCAACACGTCACTAGTTTAAAATGTTTTAACACATTAAAAAATACATTGTAGCACAACCGGTTTCGTTCTACACGGACTTTGACGAGTTTAAAAAATGAAGGGTTTATAAGGACATCAGTCTGCTTCGGCAGGGAGGTCACATGGTTGATAGAGATATCTCTGGTGACTTATCCACCAGGTGAAAGGAGAACCATATCCTGTCATCTGCATTACTTTTAGTAAATAAGAATAATTCTTATTATTCTAAAAACTAAACCTTATAGAAGCTTTAATATGGTAGAATATGGTAGAAATTGCCATAGACATATTCTTGTCTATCTAGGTACCTCCTTCTTACTCAATATTCTTTTCATCTTTAACAGATGTGTTAATATTTAATTTCAGACATTCAACAAACAATCACCACAAGGAGAAATAGAATTCTTAATTTTGGTTATTATTTCTTGGTATTAAGTAACCGTTTAACGTGTGTAAAATCTTTAACCAAACGAAAAAAATTTTTGAAAAAAAAAAAAAACCACTTACAAAAATATTAAAATCAGTTTAAAAATCCCAAACCAGTTTCGAGCCTTAAATTCAGGACCCTTCTTTAACGGCATTTGAACAAGGGCCCGTTGAAGAAGGGTCTTGAAATACGACCCGAAACTGTCCGGGATTTTAAACTGATTTTAATATTCTGAGAGTTTTTTTTGTTTTGTTTTGTTTTGTTTTGTTTGTAGTTGAAATATCCATTCGTCTGTGATCACAATAAGTCAAAAATACTTTGTTCTAAAAGCCAAAAGCTTAGATTAGTTCTTATGAACTAATAAGGAAGATCCTATGGATCCTGTGGATTCTGGTACAAAGGGGAGCCAACGAAAATACGTTATCATTTAAACAAAATAAATGCTTTCTTTTAAAAGATGAAATTTGAATGCAATGATCATTACGATGATTTTCATCGGAATCGCACCCACATAGGCCGAAAAATACTAATATTTGTATAGCACATTTCCAATATAAATAAACTCAGATGACAAAGATCTAATGAAAATTTACTTCATTATCCTTTGGTACAATGATTTTTTTTTTGGATTATACCATGTGGATTTCCAAAAGTTGCCACGCTAATTATAGCCTTTTTTATTATTTTATTCTTTTTCCAGATCTGACTTTATGATATAGTTAGCCAAACTGTTATTATAAATAATAAAAATTTACATAAATTTAAACTGCATAAAATGGCTAATCAGTAATAATTAAAAAGTTATGTCATTGAACTAATCAATTACTGTGATTCCCAGTTGTATCTGGATTTAACAGCGGCTCCAGTGTTTACTCTTTTGGCATTTTTAATTTGGGGAAAATATCATTATTTAATAATTATTCCTTTTACACTCGACATTAACCTTTTTTTTATCTGCAAATGTTTCATCATATTCTTAATGGTACGTATATTAGCATTTTCCCACCCTCAGTGTCATGTTCAACATAATGGCGCCCTTTCTGTAATTCTGTTTGCTAGTGCGATATAATCCCCTCACATTTTCACCCAACTCCAAGCACAAATCATCGAAGTGACTTGGAACACGACATCCGCAACGCCTTGTGGGCATGACAGCGTGTTTCTGCTTGTTTCGCTTGCGTCTATAAATCCAGTGCTGTCTACTTCTGTCATACATACAATGACGTCAGTTTTAAGCAATTTCCTCATTATCTAGGACGTATAAGTGGCCAAGAATTGTTTCGCTTTATGTAAATTGAATTATTTTTCTTGCGCCGCCGATTCCTTGGTACTGAGAACTTGGCGAGAACTAGACAGTAAAGGGTGCCCGGGAACGTTGAGAACATCTGTCAGAGCCAATGTACTCCCGCGTTGGAAACGCTATCCCGCCATGTCCACATTGGTGCTCATGAGTGCTATTGGAACAGAGCCATGCTGATATACTGTATTTATGGTTTTTCCGTCGGAATTCTGCCAACTCACGGAAAAGGCCAATTTTTAATGGATTGAAAGTCTTTTTTTCTTAGAGACAAAATTCACTCTGGCGAATAAAAGGAAATTTATATTATTTTCTTGTTATGCCTCTTAGATATCATGTAGTGAACATTCTAAGGCTTCTGAAAGCTTGTAAATCACCACATTTAAAAGATGTTTTATACTTTTTAAAACGGAATCGTAGCGTTTAAAGAGTGCTCATCCAAATTTAATGTCCCTACTCAACAGTTGCAGTGAATAAATCCTTCCAACTTTAATAACTTTTTAATTTTAAGAAAAATAGTTCCTCTTTTCATTTAAACAAAGGAATAATAAAAGAAGAAACTCTTCTTTCTCTTCTTGACAATGCAAACATTGCCAAAGAAATTATTTGTTAGGAAGAAACAGAATAAAACAAGAGTCGCTGAAAACAATTTCCATCCTATTTTGCTTGAAATGCTTTACCTTTCCGTTTTCTTTGTTCAATAAAGCAAATACAAACATCAATTTCATATATGTAAATTGAAGTATTTGATGAATATATGATCAATTACATGTTTCACAAGTTGATGAAAATGTGTTTTGATTTTAATGTCTATCCTCATATGAAAGGACTCCGCCTTTACAAGATCGTCAGACAAAGGGAACAGAATTAAATGGCAAATTATAAACTGCTCCACTGTTTCAAAAACTTCAATGAAAAGAAGTTTTATTATTGTTACTACTTCTGTTACTACTTTTGTTACTACTTTCAACACAAGTGTTTATCTTACGGAAATAAAATTCCAAACTTGTTCATAAAAACATATTAATTTTTAAATCGACAATCCTTTAAAAAAAGCTTGTGGTTTATATTTTCGTTAATAATTTTCGTACCGCTAAATCTTCTTGAAACTTGTGGCTTACATTTATGGAAAAGAGACGAAGATTTTTTTTTTAAGATTTTTTTTTCTGCAGATTGCTGTTGGTAAATTCGCGTTTATTTAAATTGAGCCAAAATCAAAATTACTTGAAGAACATCAATGAATTTCCTTAAATTAACCAAGTACATTAATATGTTTAGTAATCCATTGTCATTTACGCTTGCTCTGATATGATTATAAAATAATAGGAATCAAATAACTTTGGAAAGCATTTGAAATTAGCTTTCAATGAATTAATTAGCTGAACTAATTTTCAGCAAACAGAATATTTGAAGATACAAATAATCTGGGTCTTTATAAAAAAAAAAAAAAGACTTTTTTTAGTAAGTACCTCTCTGCAAAACTAGACTTAAAAATTCTTTCAGAAATTTCCTACTAATTGTTGGGATTTTATAATGGGATTCATATCAAATATTTCAAAATGAAAATAAATAAATAAATAAATAAATAAATAAATAAATAAAAGGAGAAATGGACCTAATCTTGTTAGTTTTACATTTCAAATGTTTTAAAGAACAAAAATTCCCGTGTCTTTTTTTTTCAATTACGCCTACCTTAATTTCATTAACTTTCTTGAAACATAAACCATTAAGTCAGAAAACAGCGAAACAGGCGGTCTTTTGCAACAACCTATCTTTGAACCCCATCGCTAACCACATCTCGTAATCCATTGAACAACATGAAATCAACACAAACAGGATTAGAGTTCATTAAGAATTTTGGAAGAGATTCAAGTGGCCAATCACTGAAATGGAAATTTTCTCTTCGGGGATCCCTTGACAATTTAATTCATCCTTGAGTGAACGCGGAATCCCAGAATAAACAGAGCCGCTTCAATAGTTCCGGAAGAAACTCCTCCACCTAGTCACCATTTGCAACTTCCCTGATGAAGAAAGATATGATCTTATTAGTCAGCCTTAGAAGCAGATCTCATCAGAAATGGATCAAACGTTGTATGAATAAAACTTAAATAGTATTAAATCCTTTATCTGTAATAAAATATGTCCAATAAACCAAACAAAAGTAGATCTTAAATGAGGTAAAGAAAATCGAGTACAAGAATCAATAATTCAGGTACATATCCGGCCATTGTATTGTATAAATGCTGAGAAACGAAAAGGGAATGTAGCACTTACCGAATATTAATAAATTACAAATAATTCTGGAACATCTGTTGGTCTGCATGCATTAAAATCTCAGGGTAGTGTCTTTAAAATGAAACAAAAATATAAGAATTCAATTCGTCCTAAACGACAAATGTAAATTTCAATCCTGTAAATTACAAACACTTATCAGTATTCATAGTCGAATTAGCAGTATTCTTAGTCGTGTCAATAACGGAATCTTCTGTTTATATATTTAAACCAAAATCTATTCAGCATAGATGATATGACTGACCTCTTGTAAATACCAAATTCAATTGCATTCCTGGTTAATTGTTGGAGTTTATGGTAGCGATTACAAGCAATTAAAATGAATAAACGTCTCACACATATCATTAGGGGAAAAAAGAGTCACGTGCTGTTTTGGAAATGCAGAGATAGAGTAATAATCACTGACAAAAACTTTGTCATGCAGATGTTTTAAGATAATAATAAACACAAATAAAAACAAAACATAAAAAAGAAACTAGTAGTATTAAAACAAATTTATTTCACATTATAGTGAAAATAAAATATTAATAAGACGTTCTTTCACAGTAGATATAAACGTCTTATAGATATAAAAATCTTTTAATTTCTTTTGAATATACAATGAATTTAAACTGAAATGCCAGCCTGATGATAGTAACAATAAATCCCTTGATAGTGTATCTATGGACTCGGTTCTTCTAAAATCACGCTTTACAAGTTTGTAGTGTTTCAAATTTTACCTGTAAACGATATAAACTCTTTATGGCAAAAGGGCTTTCTTTATAGATTCCGAAATATCAATATAATAGCACTATGAGACTTGTTAAATTTTGTAGCAAACAGAACAAGTTACAAGAGTGGGAGGGATTAATCAAAAATGTTCCACGACTTCTGTAAATAAAGTTTTATCTATATGGAAGCCTTATAGTCTAAGCGAAATTAATATATATGTAAGAATTTCAAAGACATAAGAATTCTTGTTTATAAAGATTATCTTGCTTATACTGGCCACACGCAATATTACACATGCAACTTCACACTGAATAGCAATAGAGCTGGTATCACCGTTATATAAAGGACAGAACGCATATCACATTATTATTATTATTATTACAGTCTTTACACAGAGACCTGATCTCAATGGTTCGGAGATTCTCCCGGCCAAGTCTATCCGCTAACAAATTCCACTAACAAATTCCACATCACTAGTCCTTGTATTTCCAAAGTTGTGAATGCCGGACACACAATTCCTCATTCTTCATAAAAGCCTAAAACTACAGCATTAATGTGACCACAAAACACGATCTTCAGTACAAAGTGTTTCTTCAGTGTAGAGCTTTTAATTCGCTGCCCTTAATATTCTTTAAAGTAAATTAAGCGTTTATTTAAAAAGAAATCACAATTAGTGCAAATTGTAGTAAGACTAGCACTACTAAACGATGAGGAGTCGTGAAAAAAAAACACCTAATAATTCAAAGACAGAAAAGAACTGGAAGTGGTTTGCATTACGTTCTTTTATTTCTTTTGCGGAATTGTTCTTTACCCTCAGATGCCATTAAACCCAGCTGTAACAGCATAATTAGTAAGGACTTGGCTCGCCTTAACGCTCCAATCGCCTCTTGCTCAAGTGATCTCTTTGTAAGAGAGACTGGCTACAAAATCGATCGGGGTTTTTTTTTTAGGAGTTTAGCAAAAAAAAAAAGTTTTAATTTTTACTAAAAGAACTCTTATTCTTTCACTCTTGAAAATTTTGATCCTTAAGATTTGAAAATAAAGAATTATGTAAAACAAATTGGCTGACTTCAATTTCAACAAACAGAATTTTACACAAAGCAATGATATTAAAAGAACTGTTTATTGTATTTTTTTCCAGTAAAATAAACCAAAGAACGCACATAACTAAACAAAACAAAACACAAATTCACTGAGCTATTTTTGATATTTGTGCTGGAAATCGAGGACAGCGCTGTTTCGAGGCTTTTTGGCCTCTCATCAGCTCGACCTATCCAGCATACCCAAAGCTCAGTGAAAAGG
>JAFIDM010006943.1:65201934-65224388 GCA_023159025.1 Thereuonema tuberculata
AGCTCAGTGAATTTGTGTTTTGTTTTGTTTAGTTATGTGCGTTCTTTGGTTTATTTTACTGTAAAAATGTACTAACGCACGTTAATTTCCTTGTTGTATTTTTTCCCAATGTTCTTTTCAAAGATTTTCAATCTGATTTTAAAATAAGAATTGAAAGATCTCCTAAATTAAGTTCTCACAAGATATTTCGTAGTTCCTTATCGGAGTCCAACAAAAGTTTGATTTCTTTCATTCATCTGCTGATACTGATCTTTTTCTATCTTTTATCATTTTAAGATTTCAGTTTCGAATCTATGATCGCTTTTTTTTTTCTTTTCCTTCTTTATTTTTTTTGTCACTTCTTTTCATTTTCTTTGCTCCGTATTCCAATATTTCGTCTCTTGTAATTCTAACAAGCAGTATTACCACATTTTTCATGTAGTAATTCACAAGGACTTCTTACTGAGTCTGTTCTTCAGTAAGAATTGTTTACAGACGACGTTCTTTTTTTTTTTTTTAATAACTTTAACTTTTTCAAACAAAAGAGGCATTTTACCAATGACATAAACTGACATCGAAATGACTTCTCATAAGAAGTTTTCGTTTTCAAGAGTCACAGAAGAGCAGGAAAAAAAAACTCAAAAAATTAAACTTACAGAATCATGCGTTGATCAACATCAAAATTTTGTTTAAGAATTCATTGTCCAGTGTTGATGAGAATTGTTGCCAACTCGAAAACCTGAAATCCCTTTGTCGCTTCTTAAAGACCTAAAGTTTCAAGTTTTCAATTTATTTATTTTTTTCAGATTTTTCCAATATCAATTTTTTTCAAGATATCAATTTTTAGGAAATTCAGTCGTTCAAATGTTCTCACTACTTCTTGTTCGAACAAAAAGAAAAAAAGAAAAACAAATCTCATCAATCAAAAAATCATCGGATTTCCATATAATTTTCAGTAATTATTGTAATAACCATTATGAAAAAACCTCTGAATATGACCTATAACCTTTCATTTGCAAATCCTAAATCTGTAGATGTTCCTCTGCTTAAAGATGTTTTTTTAATGAAAAGCTATACTCCTGAAAGTATAAACCATATAAATCTGTACAGGATTTTTCAATAGAATAGATTGACATAATCCGATAAGGAGTTGCAATACGGTAAGTTTTTCTTAGGAATATAGAAATAAATCACGTAAACTTCATACAGCAAGATTATACGAGTATTATTAATTTTTTCCATGTACATTACGTGTGGAATCTTGTTAAAACGTTAATTAAAATACTTTGGATTTTTAATCAGGAGTTATAATCATGAGCCTGATTGTGAAAACATAAAAGTATTAAATAAAGCAAATAATATATTTGCCCTTATCCCAAAAGAATCGTGGTGTATATTCTGACCACCCTATCAATACACAAAGAAATATGCAACCAAGTTATTGAAAAGTATTTAAATTTTTAAATTTTTAAAGATACAAAAATACGCAGCTTAACTGCTGAGAAAATCCAAACATTTGGACGAAACGTCACGTGACTACAATATTTTTAATGTGTTAATTAATAATTTTAATTTTGATATTAACGTGTAATCGTAATGGGTCGATTACGAAATTTATTGGAGATACATGTAAATTATTTTAACAAGATTATATTATTCGATCAAATACGAATTTCAGCAAATCACCCACGACATTAAATAAAACAACTTGAAGGACAATTAAACTGTTAAAACGATTGCCTGTCTCTCTAATGACGTTCGGACGAAAGGAGTTCATCTTAACCAGTGAAATTGAACAGCAACTGAAATGAACGTGACTTTAGTCGCTATAGCAAAGAACGTGTATATATTAACGTATCTCTATTTACGTTCTTTGGCTGTAGTTATTCTTGACATTCATTCAATCAGATAAATTCAAATAAAAGCCAATTCTTTGTCATAAATATTAATTTTTCCTCTGCTTCAGAAACTGTTAATGAAATTGATTATTACAGATTGCACACTCAGTACCAAAAAAACGACGCACCTAGAAGGAGTTGTCCGATTGTAATGAAATTTCGTATGGAGACATTGGGACCGCCCATGCAAATGATTAAACTTTGGTGTCCAATGAATGAATAGCAAGAGCTACAGCGCATCGGAACTGCGCACTCAGCAGATGTATATAAGAAGCGATTCCCAATCTGATGGTCAAAATTTCTTTTGCATTGCGAGTTAGGATACCTTTCAACGACTGAAAAAATGCCTCGCAGCAGGATTCGAGCTCATTACGTGCAACTGTCAGAGTTTGAAAGAGGTCGTATCATTGGATTGAAAGAGGCAAATTGGGCAAATCGGAGAATCGCTCGTCATAAGGGTCGAAGTGATGCGGCGATTAGAAGATGCTGGCAGGAATGGGTGAACAATGGCAGATTTCACGTCATGAAGGTAGCAGTGCGGGAGGATAGAGTGATTGTCAGATTAGCTGTCACAGCGCCTGAATCATCGTTATCAACCATCAGACGTGAGACCCGCACACGAGTGTCCACCATGACCATTCACAGACAGCTGAGAGAGCGACATCTACGCTCATACCGACCACTACGCCACCTGCCACTCACGTCTGCACACCGTCGGGCCAGATTACAGTGGTGCTTGGCTCGATCCGGTTGGAATGATGCTGACTGGGGACGTATAGTGTTTAGCGACGAATCCCGCTTCCAACTGTGTCCTGACGATGGTCGCAGACGTGTCTGGAGACGCCCAGGGCAGCGTGCCGATCGTGCTTTCACTATTGCACGCCACACAGGCCCTCAACCAGTAGTTATGGTCTGGGGTGCCATTTCCCTTGATAGCCGGACCCCTTTGGTCGCCATTAGCAGCACACTTACAGCACAGCGGTACGTCGACGACATTCTGAGACCTGTTTTGCTACCCTTCCTTTTGCAGTATCCTGGCCTTATTTTTCAGCAAGAGAATGCCAGACCCCATACGGCACGTGTTGCTATGACCTGTCTTGCAGCTTGTGAAACACTTCCTTGGCCAGCCAGATCCCCAGATCCCTCTCCAATCGAGCATGTCTGGGATATGATGGGAAGGCGACTGCATCCACCAGAGAATGTGGATTACCTAGCCCGACACTTGGAGCAAATTTGGCAAGAAATACCGCAGGAGACCATCAGGGAGCTTTATTATTCTATGCCACGTCGTGTGGCAGCTTGCATTCAGGGTAGAGGTGGGTCACCACCTTATTGAGCTCATTACTTTGTATGAAATAAATCATTCAATTTGTCTGAAATTTTAATCATTTTCGATTCTGTACATAATCTTGCTCTCCACCAATTTTTGTCTCCATCGGGAACTCCTTCTAGGGGCGTCTTTTTTTTGTTAAGGAGTGTATTTTATTTGATAAAGAATAGATCAATATTTAATAATATCAAAAATAAATAGAGGCCAAAAATAAGTAAAATTACACAAAGGGCAAAAGAAGTAAAAAAAAAAAAAGTCCCAGAATCTCCTGGGAAACTTCTGTTCCATTATAGTTTACTTTTTTTGTCGAAAAACTATTACTTTCTGGACTAAACTGTTCAGTTTAATTACTTTTTGGAGATCAGAAAAGAATAAAGCTAAAAATTTCTACCTTAATTATAAGTTAAATCTAAATAATTTTTATCAGAACTAAACAAAAACATGCTATGATAAATTATTTTAATTAAACTAGGCCATCCACCTTTCTCCCCCTGGTAAGTATGAGATAAGCCAAGAAGAATCGATTCCAAGCGGTTATGGCAAAAAGTGATATTTTATTCCTTTTTATTCCTTTTTCAAATAATGAACTCATTATTTGATAGCGCGCCAACAAATAGAATAAAGTAGGATTGGATATTGGAAGACGAGCAGTAGTCCGATGGTTAGCGTTCCTGACTGCGAGGACGAAGGTCCTCGGTTCGAATCCCATGCAAGGCGGAAAAAACATAAAAAAAAAAAAATTTAATCTGATTTTCTGAGCAAGGGAAACTAACAATTAATAATTGCGCCGGACAAACAATGAAATAAAAGGATTTTAGTAATATAGATTCAAGCAGCAATAATCAACATACCACACTAATATTCTTAATTTTACATTAGCGTCTAAAACATCTCGATTCACCAAATGAAATCATAATATAATGTCTATCCCACATTTTATGTGCAGATGAGATACTTAAATGGCGTCACATATCCTATAGAACCTAACCTATTCAATACGTAATTACGAAAAATATCAATTATTAAAAACTAAAATGAACATGATTCCATAATTCTATTGATAGTATCTCTGTTAAAAGTCTAAATTGGTACCATTTTGTTTCCTGTATTATGTTGCAAACTTCTGCAATTCTTCGGGAAACTGAATGTAGGAGCTTTACTTTTGAGACATCCTGTCAGAAGCTAGTAAATCCGTGAAGTGTTAAACAATCATGATAAATTAGCTTTTAGATTATACATCTTAGATTATAATCAGAGATAATCACTTGGTGTTCCTAGCTTAAGTGTGGCTGTAGTTGAACAAAGTAGTTCTATTATGAAGAGCTGTTTTGATAAAGGTCTCTTTAAAACACTGGGTAATGTGACGTATCTAAATAAGATTGAAAAGAAAGCCCTGTATTTCTTGTCTGTCCTCGCCGAGTTGGTTTTATCCTGGTGTCAAAGGAACAAGGGAGCTCACAAACTACTCAACACCGGCTTTTCATCCATTTTTCGGCCATGAATCAGTCAGACAGCGGCAAGACTATATCAATAGTCAGTGAGATGACGAATACAGTTATCGTCTGCGTTCGTATCAGGGGCATTGGCAGACTTACAAGTTGCACGAGAAAAACAGTCCGATTTGTAAACACGGTTTCATGAACCGTCGACAAGACAATACCCAAGACGCCACAGGATGTCAACAACTTAATATAATAAAAATTCTATAAGTTTCTAATGTTATTTCCATTTCCAATAAACTCTTGGAAGAATTTTCAATGATAAAAATTCACTGGCAATAAATTCTCTTCAGATTATAATATTTTTCAACAGAATTTCTTTATTTTCGAAAAAGTTTGAAGAACCTATTTTTCTTAAAATGTGATTTTTCGACAAAAACGAAAAGATTTATATTTTTTTTCAAAAGCTAATATCTGCTGTATATAATAACAAAATTTATGATTTTATATATATGAATTAAATTCATGGATTAAATTGGTATTACTTATGTAAATTCTGGAGATCGGATTAACTTTAATCACACCAAAGTACAAGCTAATTAATCAGTTAGCTAAAAGCGGATTACAATTCATTCTTTATGTAAAGAAGTATTAATGCAAATAAGATGAAAAATCCAATGCTTAGATTCAATGCTTTTCTATGGGAACTTTTGTCACTCTTTCACGCCAATTTTTCGACAAGGATCCATTTGGAAAAGATTTCAAATATTGAAGTTAGATCTTCTGTAGTCCATAAATATGCAGTCCAAGTTTCACTTCTACTCAAAAGTTATTAGGAAAACCAGGGGCGCACTTAGGACTGCCAAGGCAGGACTCCAAAAAAGTCAAGCAAAAATATAAAACACACAAATGATCAAAGGTTTAAATATTTTAAAAAGTACTTAAAAATGTAGAGCCTTTAGATTTCCTTTGCGGACAACATCCCCTTTCAACGTGGTGTTGAAAAGGGGTGTTGCCCGCATAGGGACCCTAAAGGCTCAATAGTTTTTAAGTAAGTATTTTTTTAAATATTTTAACATGTCATCATATGTGTGTTTTATCTTTTATTAAATTAATTTTAACACACATTAAAACTCTTTTAAAATTACCAAACAAAAATACATCATCTTCGAAATGTCTGGGGAGGGCCAAGGTCCTTCAACCAAAAAACACGAAAGAAAATAGGGCCTACATTTCAAGGTTTCGGAGAGAAGGTCACTTGGCCTTCCTCTTAGGCCCACTTGGCCTTTGTGGGAGACACAAGCACACGGAATAAGGGCCCTGATAATTTAATTTGCAGAAAATATTATTTAGTTAAACCAAAAAGAAAGACTTTTATCAAAATGCCAATGATATTTCCATTCATCCTATTTAATGGAAAAGTAATGCCTTTTAAAGATTTTACACAACTAGCAGATCATCCAAATGTAGTCAACTTCAAAAAAAGAAAAAAAAATAACCCTTGAACCTATCGGTAAAAAGGATGGCTTACAATTTGGACTATTTTAGTAGTACCCATTTAAGAGAGATATACTTCATTGTTAAAATTATGTTAAATAATGAGACATTAAGTGGTTAAAAAGCCTTAATTTCGGGAATTTTCCCGTGGTTGTTACTTCTCAAGATGGCCCTAAGATTAATCCACCTCTAGGTTTTCTTATGTTATAAGATGGACCACCTAATCTTAACTTCGAACCCTTGATCATGAAAAAGTGGAAGTCCTAAAGATTATCTTCACTTAGAAATTTCTTTGTTTTTTCAGATAAAATGTCAGAGTTCAAGAAATAAGTCACACAACACTACCTTCTCCATCCATTCATATTACCAGATCTCTAATACCTCGATAAAAATCACTATGGGTGCATTAGTATATACAGTGCAACTTGGATAATTCGAACGTCTTTAATTCGAAATCGTGGTTAATTCGAAGATTTCTTTTGGTCCCTTGAATTTCTTATTAAATCAATGTTAAAAAATCGTGGATAATTCGAAGTTCAACTTCCTTAATTCGAAGTTTTTTGTAAAAAATTTCGAACCATAACGACTTTTCGGCGTTTCATCGTTAAGAAATTCGACAAGTGACAACTGGAATCCCCTTCCCGCCACCGTTCGACACGTGGCGCCATTCGACGGTGACACTTCAGACGCCATTCTAGCTTCCTGCTGTCAGTGTTACCATGTCTTTCAGTAAACCACTCGTGTACAAGAATTTACACCCCGTCATTCGCGAGGTGGAAAAGGGTGTGAAGAAGAAATGCCAAATCGCCAACGAGTACGGGATAGCGCCGAATTTCGACGGTACATTGAAGGACAAACCAACGTAAGTGAAGCTGTTTTCCGTTCATTAAACATGCTTGATGATTTTGCTAACCTTAAGCGACTAAATTCTACAAAACAATCAGACATTGCACAATTTTTTGAAAAACTATAATTTTTTGTATTGAATGTAATATGTACTGTAGCTTACGTAATATAAATCTTATTTTATTTACATACATATAGTGTTTAAGTCTTTCATACCATGATCTTTCTGAATAAATATTTACTTATTGACAGAATAATCTTTTCAAGCATTCAGTGGACCTGAAATTAAAGATAAAAGATGTAACTTGTTTAATTCGAAGTCTTGGATAATTCGAAGTTTTGTAGTGGTCCCTTCAGCTTCGAATTATCCAAGTTGCACTCTATTTACGAAATTAAATTAATAAAACAAAAGAGAGCAGCTGATGATGAACCCTTGATGCTATAGACTCTTTGTTTCTCTATATAAGGAACAATTTAATGTCAAGAGAATTAGTAATCCTTCTATAAAATTTAAATCTACGCTCATTATATTTCATAATAAAAAGGTTACGTATATATTACAGTTATTAAAGCGCTTATCGTTAGGCGAATATAAAACAAAGATTTTTGTGCATGTTAGATCGAATGTGGCCTAGAGGAACTGGGTTCGATAGGTTGTCGGAGATTTCTTCTTTGGTATATTCTCCTGAAGACGAGTCCTGTGTTCAACTCTATATAAAATAAGCATGGATTTTGTTCTAAGGGTGAAGCCATTCCGACCTCAGCCATTGGTTTAAGAACATCGGGAATATTCATTTTCGCGAACCCAAGACCTGTTGTGTGCTTTTTTTTGCTAGCGACCCATTTGGAGCTACTGTGATAGCGGCCAAAATCGGTAGCTATTGCGTTTGTTCTATACGACCGTCCTTTCGTCCGTCCTTGTATGTCCACCTCCGTGTATGTCCAACTGTAACAACTCCCGAACAGAAGGTCGGATCGACAAACAGCTTTAACCATCGCGTTCAGAGACTCAAACACTTTAGGAATGGGATATTTTGAGAGGCCACCGCCCTCCACGTTTGAGATATTTGGCATTGTTGTCATTCTACCCTCTTAACAACTCCCGAAAGAAAGGTCGGATCGACAAACGGATTTCATAATCGTGTTCAGAAGTCCCAATAACAGGAATAGGGTATTTTTAGGGACCAACGCCCACCATGTTCGAGATATTTGGCATTGTTTCATAATGAAACAATTAAAAATATTAACTTAAATTAAATCATATATCTTTTTAATTACTGGAGAAAAAATGTTTTGAACTAAATTTAGACTTACATTACTAGCAAATGTATGAAATCTGTTCGTATGAAAATTAAATAAAAATGTCGTAATAAATAATATAATACAAGGAATTTTAAAATAAGTTTGAATTTTTAAAAAATGCTTTATTTTAAAAATTTTATTTATTTTTTTTTTAAATTTGAGTTTAGACATTTATTATGTTGAGGTAGGATTTGTTATACCTGATGACGATACCTGATGACGATTCATAATTAAATCCTTTTTATTTACGAAGTTATGAATTTATTTATTTATTTACTTTTTTCACTTTAATAAAAGTCAAGAAATAAATTAAAAATTTAAAATTGAAAGCATTTAAGAATTTGAAAATTTTAAATAAAAATCACAAAAATTTAAAAATGAAAAATTAAAACCTTTTTATTTTATTGTAAGTTTGCAAGTATTTTGATTGCTTTTTATTCAGATGCTTAAAATTAAAAAGAGCAAAACCCATTAGTATTTCGTTTAAGTAGAATTTAAAAATGATTTCAAAGTAACGTTTGGAGTTGCTGATTACGCTAGGATAATTGCTTGTATTTTTTCAGAAACAAAAGTATGGTCTTTCAATTGGATTTCAATATTTCTGTCCGGCCTTAGATAGTTTTGCAATGTAAGTTAATGTTATTCTTATGTATTAGGTCAAAATTGCAAATAAGTAAAGGAAATCTTTGAAAACCAAAGTTCTTAGGTTTTTATTTCGAGTTTTGTCATTCGATGTAGATTTAGAATATATATATATATATTGTATATATAAAAACTGAAAATGTGCAACTACATTTTATCTCTTGGTTAGTCGAGGTTCTGTTAAAATTAAGGAAATAATAAATAACTTTCACCATTTAATTGTCCCACAATATGTGAAACACAGGTATTCAACTGTAATACGTTCCCATTTCTATAGAGTATTTCATTCCCGATCAACAAATTTTAATATACGCATGGCGTTTGAACGTGTTCATTAAAATGAAAGTCAGGAAGTATTACACACAAGTTGAGGAAATGTTACAGTTTAAAATTAAAATTGTTACTCTCCTCGTTTCCCATGTAACAACCAGTGTTTAATGTTTTAGTGCCTTATGATGTGTGCAACTGCAGACGAAACTAGTAGCATTCCTTGTAATTTTAGTTTTAAACTGTAAGATTTGCTCAACTTGTGTATTATATTTTCCTGACTTTTAATTTTAATATAATTGTATATGATAAATCTTTTCCTCTTCTTTTTAAAAATACTTTTAAATGAGCAATATCTCAAAAAGGAAAAGCAGCCTTTGCTTCTACAGGCTTTAAGACCATTAATTTTCAATATAATTTTTGAAGCGGATATATATAGAGAAAAAATTTAACATATGTGAAATTAATTAAACCGAAAGAAAAATTAACGTGCAGCAGGTAAATTTAAATCATAATAACAAAACAAGGGTAGAACAATGAATAATAAAATTCCTTTCTGGTTCAGTTATGGAAGGGAATCGGCAACGGCCGTTTCGTCCTGCAAGGGACTCATCAGCCGGATCCGCCCTCCCCGATAAAGGAACCCAGAAAGGCAAGAACATAAGTGAAGATCACCGCCACATACGGCAGTGACCCCGAAACCAAACAAACCAAACAAACCAAACAAAAATAAAATTGTGCAATAAGGCACAACCAGAAAGCCCCTTCCTAATGAATGATAGGACTGAAGGCAATTAATTGGACTAAATTGTCCAGGATGGTGATTAAACCTAAAGAAAAATTAACATGCAGCAGGTAAATTTAAATCATACAAATAAAACAAGGGCAGCATAATGAATAATAAAATGCCTTTCTTTATTTTTACGAAATTATTAAATTAAATAAAAAAGCCAACACGATTTGCAAAAGTGCAGTTAATCTGGACGAAACATGTCGTTCCCTTTAAAATGTGTTAAATGTTTTTATTCTTTATTTGTGGGTTGGCTTTTTATTTAAACTGAATATATTTACTTTATGGTTTATGAATGAGAGATTTAGAGTAAAAATGTATCATAGTAAAGATAAAATTAAATTAAAAATACACTTAATAATAAACATGCTATTGTCTGTATATATAATTAAACATATTTCTATATATATACTTGTATACTTTCACTGAGAGTTTTATAGGAAATATCATATTTACACTATCTAGTAATTGATTTTTTTAATCAAATGTTATTTTTAATAAAATGAGGGGAGTTTTGAAGAAGAAAGTTGACAACTGAATGAATAAACCTTGAATTGCTATTGAATCGGAAAGAATTTAATGAATTACAATTTGTAAATTTTCTATTATTAGTAAAGTATATTCTTAAATACACAAATTTATTAGCGCTATTATAGGATCGGATGTCTTCATTCTCATTTCGTTCTCACTAATTTTTCTCTACCCTAATAGTTAAACTATCATTAATTTATGGCTCCACGAAGTCTAGACATACCCACTAGATTATTAATGGTAACTCTATCCAGATAATTCTCTGGATAGATGCAATTTGCAGAGAAAGGCTTCGAATAACTTATTTCCAACGTTTGAATGTTGCAACACTTATTATCCAAAGGTTTTGTCAATAGTTGACAATTTTTTCAAACAAAATGTCTTATGTCACTTATCGGTTTTAAGAATTTACAGTCTAGTCAATAGATAATCAGTCCTCCTCCAAAAGCTGAGCTAAGTTTATGGAAAGTATTAAAAAGTATCTTTACTCACTACCTCTTAAAATGATGTTTTATATAAATTATTGTAATTAATCAAAATCTCCGTTAGATCTCGCCTTAGTTCTGCCCAAAGCAAAACAGCAGAACAAAAGTTTAAGATTTATTGTTTAAGATTTATTTATTTGTTTAAGATTTACTGAAAAAATTTCCTTATTTTTCTTTTATTTTCCTTTATCAGTTTTTAAGTTATAGTTAATGTAGTTAGTAAGTTATGAATACAAAAGAAACTTGTTACAATTTGTAATTTGTAACATGTCCAAAAACAAACGGTAATATCCCCGTTATTATAAAGCAAAGCACAACTAAATGTGTGCATTTCTAAACGGAAATATTTAGATCGAAATTCACTGAATCGCTTTAACTGCTTTCCTCTCTTTCTTGTTTAATTTTGTCGAGAGAGAGAAAGGCACATGCTATCCAAATTATTCAGATATTAATATTATCTCGTCGTTTATCCAAATCAGGCATGCCAAGTTTCATGAAGAGCCATTGACCAGTTCAAAATTTAAAAGAGAAAGAACATACGCACACACTGATGAGCACCAGTTCCTAAGAAAGGAAGTTAAAAATAAGTTTGAATAATATATTATTTGCGCTTTTCTATATGATTTGCATTTATTTATTTTGACAGTAGTGCTTTCCGGAGACTCGTGGGCCACAGTTTTCAATCCCTAAGGATACAAAATTGAGTTAAGGATACAAACTTTTGAGTTATCGGTAAATTGCTAGAATTTTGGTAAGAATGTGTTGTTTTTATTAAAATCATTTATGAGAAGAAATGAAAAATAAGCGAATCAACAGTACAACTATTAACTGTAACTTATAATTATCAAAATTTTTATGATGAAATTAAAAATAACGCCAAGCTGCTACAAGATGTTACGGATTCAAAGTAGGATAACTGACATGAAATTGATGAAAATTTCATAATTGATGAAAATCGTAATTGATTTAAAATTATATTGGATTTTCTTGTGTTTAAAATTGACTCCGTCTCATTTGAAAAGTGTTTTTAAAGTGTTAATTGCAATTAATAAATGCTTTCCTCTTTCTCAGAGATTGTCGTGTCGTTAATTTTACAGCAGTTATTAAATATATAACATTTTTTAATACAAACACTTATTAATCACTATTAAACTGCTAACAATTGTACTTAATTATATTCTGTCATCTTTTTATCCTCTTTTTATAAGATTTGTTTTTGGAAATATCTTTTTTCATATTTTTAAGTTCTGGTAATCCCCAATTATCGGGATTATTGCCAAAGATGTAACGTCAGTTACCGGAGGAAACACAACAAAAATTTGATGTAATCTTGTTAGATTTTTCTTTTTTTACTTTAGCGTTTTTCTGGAGTTCAATAAGTCAATGCTGTTTATTTCCGTTAACATGATTGACAAAAGCTTGTTGATATCGAACACAGTCCAGCTAATAGGAAACCGGATATTTCTTTGAACATTACACAGCCTTGGAATGGTAGAGAAAACGTAATCAATACGGGTTCTTTCAATGGCACTGTAAGACGGCAGCTGACAAGAGTCTCTCCTCGCTAATAAGATTCCCAACTACGACAAACCACATTCGATGCTTTGTTAATCATTCTTCTGCGCTCGAGAAAGCAAAAACAAAATGCCAGTGTTTGCTCAAAGTAAAGATGATATCAATATCTTTTAAGAAGCCATTTATGCATGCGTCGAGATTTATGCTGACATACAACAATCAGGCATTTATATATAACAAATAAATAAAGTTTAACGTGAATTTCATCATCTTAGTTGTGTTTCATCATTGGAACTGTTCCATAAGTGAATGCTTTACTTGTTTTCCGTGCTTTATTTTCAATGCCTTTTGTGGCAAAGAAATAGTTGGCCAAGATATTGAATATACAGTGGTTGCAGTCAATTTCTTGATTGTTGTTTGATTTTTTGGGTTCCCACTGACGGGAACGCGAATGAAATCCACAACATTCCACAGCATCAATTGGGAAATTCTGGTCAATTAATCCGACGATGAAAAAAAAAACAAAATCAGATTACAACTAAAGACAGCTCAGTCTCTTGTGAAAATGTTCCTTTTCCCATTTTATTCATGTATTCTTTCATGTTAATGTAAGTGATTTTAAACTTCCTATGTCCATTGTCTTTGGCAACCATAATTTAAAAATACGATTTCTATGCTTTAGATTTGAATGACATTTCCTACTTCATTATTCCATAGAAATTCATTGACATTTCAGGTAAAACTAATCATTTAACTAATAATTTATCATTTTTAACCAAACATGAACTGTCGGTTTAATAGAAACTATAAAAACTTGTGTTTTAAAGATTCTTCAACAACTCCTTGTCAGTAAAAAGCTGTTTTGAATTTTGTACATTCGACTTATAAATCAAAATTTTTTTTTGTCTAATAACCAAATATTAGTTATGCATTGGTAGGTGACAACAATCGCAGTCATCAAACATTTTAAAACACAGTATTGAGCAATGGAATGTAGTGTACATATAATTTTTTAAGACTGTGACTTTTCAAGTAAAGTCTTAAGGCAGTCAGTGAAAAGCATCTATTAGAATGACCACTATGATGAAGTAGGACCAATGGAATTCACGATCATTTCCCGATAGTGACAAAGACTCTTCTTCAATTACTGATTTTCTCAGTAATTTAACTGCATTTTAATTAAAATAATGAATAAAAGACAGAGCGGGTAATTTTTTTCTAAACAAATATGTGATCAACATAATATTCTTCGAAAAACTGAAGGCATAGTTCAAGTCAGTCTACAAAATGTTAAAAAGATCATCCAATTCAAGTAAGAGGATAGAAAAATTTTAAATTGTTTTACGTAATAACATTTTAAAAAGAAAGACAATTTGGTATGAGTGCTTTAAGATTAAAATTTTAACAGTTTTAACTATCCCAACAGGAAGTTCCTTAAGTAATCAGTACTGGCATATTGGGTATTACAATATTTTAGTTCGAAATGAATGTAAAACGAAAATCATTGGATTCCGAAGCATTGGCTTTTTTTTCTATACATGCACTGCATTCGTCATATTTGAACTACTATAATTAAAGATTAAGTTCGTCATGGGACCGCAAAGGGTTATTTATTTTATCACAAGAAACACCTAAGAAAATATTTTCTTTATCGCAGAGAACAACCCAAAAGAAATGCACAGCGCACATCAGTTCTTGAAAGCATACTGATGCCGTCTGGCCACCGAAGCGGCAGCGTCACGTCGGGGAATGATGGCAAATGAAGCGTCGTAAGATCGAAGAATTTCGGACAAAGAAGTTGTTGCAAAACGGAATATGGATGTATACAATGTAAACTAATGTAAAGCGGCTATTCAGAAATTAACCTATGCTCCAATCATTATCAGGTTTGTAATCGATTTTAAAGGCACTGCCATTTGCTCTTGGTTTTGTAATTTCTATTTTTAATTGATTTTGATGCTTCATAAAAGAAATTTAGAGAACGACATTACAATTGCAACAACTTTAAGAGTCTGCATTTGTGTAGAGTCTGAACTCCAATGCGCTGCCATCCACCGAAGAAGGGATGTATCACTTGGAGTTCCAACCTCCATGTTATCGAGATCTAAGAAAATTCGTTTTGTGAATAGTGCTTATTCTAAGAACACATCATTTTAAAAGAGAGTAACTGGTGTTGGTATTATAAGCTATATTTCCAAGTCATACTCACAAGAAGACTTTGCCAGGTCTTGGCTTTTCAAATAGATTTAATATTTTTATTCTTATTATTATTCTTATCATAATTTTAAATTCTTCTGATTTTAAACAAACACTAGCAAGATTTCTAAAGGTAAATAAGAAATTATTTTAGCTATTTAATCGATTGCTCATTTTATTATTTACTTGCTGCCCACATAAAGTCTAGCAACGCATATTAGTTTTTGTAACTTGGCATAAACAACCGAATTAAACATAAACGTATCGGTAAAAATAAATCTTTCGAACAGGTAATTTGGTTTTATTTTAATGAAATGCCCATTATCAAACATTTATCAGATAGCGTATTGTTAGTTTAAATAAGAAATAATCTCATGAGAGAAATTCTCAAATGACCATAAAGATTGAAACAAAACACATATTTTGCGAAAGAAGTGATGCAGAAACGTTTTCAGCCTGTCAGCTTATTTTCATACGGTCTATTAATTCATGTTTTCTCTGCGTTTTACTTTTGATGTATGTTGCTTGTATGAAAGTTATCTTAAAGAAAGAAAAACATGAGAAATTAGAGACAAACAAACGCCTATATGCTGTTTGTCTTAAGTCTTGAGATTAATACCAATTTTACCAATATTAAGTCTTAGATGTACTGTGCAATTCTTTGTTTCGCTTCCTTGCAAATTGATCAAACTTTCTAATATGTTTGCGTTCAGATAATATAGGATGTCTTTCAACGTCTAGCATACACCGATTCAGTTACTGATAAGTATGATACAATGGAATATGTGCAATGAAGTAGCGTAAGTAAAAAGGTAACACCAACGAATAAAAAACAGAAATTAGTGGAAATTTTAGTTTTAACATTTTTGCTTTTATCTTCTACAATGGCATATGCTTGGGATTTGAATGACCACAGACTCAATTGTAAAAAGAATTAAGAATTTCATTGTACGATGATAATGATTTGTAAAGTTAATATTTCGTTTAAAAGTTAAACCTCAAGTTCTGTGTGAAATTGAACTTTACAAAAACGCTGACGATTTACAACAATAAATACTTTTTGTCCGTTTATTGGTGAAAAACTATTATTAACGTAAGAAAGATATATTATGCATAAAATAAATAAATAATAATCATATAAGTAAAATATAATAATAATAATTATAATTATATTTTTTTTATTATTATTATTATTTCTTATTTATTGTAAATTACATTTCAGTCCCGTTAGGAATTTAAATTCCTATCAACAGGTGCTGTATTTATTTTAATACATAATAATTATATTATTATTATTATTATTTTTATAAAATTTATTTAAATGTAATTTTTTTAATAATAATAGCAATTGATCAGATTGCAGGCAGAGGTAGCCTTTATTTCAAATGCCTTGGGCGTGTAGAAACATTTTCAAATACTCTATGAAAAGTCGACCATTATGATAAGTCCTGCGTGTCTCAGAAAAGGTTTCTCGCAGCAAAATCAACTTAAACTGAAACTATATTGATGGAAGTTGCATTGGCCGAATTGTGGGCGTTCTTGTAAAAATTACACAGGAATAAAAAAGATAAAAGGAAATTCCTGATCGATTTCAGAAGATTTATTCTGATATTTTCTAATCAATCTACGGTTGGCGAAAGCGAGCGAAGAAAGTCAATGAGATGGAAATGACGAATGGTGCAAGACTGGGCAGTCAGTTATGAGAAGGGTAAGTTTCGATCAGCCGTCCATATCCTTGAGAAGGAGTAAATGAGGCATTTTGAAACACATACATACACAAAAAGAAACCCCTTCATCGATCACACCAAAGGGGCTCCGTCAAATTTATTTGTCAAGTCATTATACTAAGAAATGGTTTGATAGATAGATAGTTTTATGTGCTATATTCACATAAAAATTCTTTGGGGCTCCGACTGTAATTTACTATTTGATTTCAGAACTGCTCTGATCTGTTTTATTATTGATGAGAGTGAAATAATAGTAACATTGAAACATGTGCTTAAAAATGAAAAACAAAAATATACACATATATACGAGTGGTGTCATTGTTGGTATGATTTCCGAAAGAGATACAGTATATTAAAAAATAGAGCTTGTGCTATGAGTCTCCCTTCTTTTCCTTACGAACAAAAATATATGAACCCAGTTAAACAAATGGATTATGGCAATGGACAAATAAACTTTAACGCAAGTAAATTCTATGATAAGTGTTAAATGGTCAACGAATAACATCAGAAGTGATGTGTGTCTTAATTTTTAATGAACTATAATCTGCTGAATTGTATTTGGCTAATAATTGCCAATCCAAAAAACAAGAGAAAATTAATGTTAAATCGAAGTAAATTAAGGTTACCCGAATATTTTAATGTTTTCAGGGCATGCAACTGAAAACATCAAACCTCTTTTATTGGTTCTTATAAACTGTGATTTGTCTTTTGGAAAGAAATAACATCTTATTTTTAAAGATTTAATCGGTGATTGAAATTCCAGAGGCAACTGCAACAAATTTATCAAATTTCCACATTTAGAAGTCATAAAAAGTACATACAAGCAACTGAAGATAAGGAAAAAACACAGAAGTAGTCAAAGACGTACATCAAAACCGTTATTTTCTTTAATCCAACAAGACATATAAATAAACTTGAAAAAGTTTTAAAAATAAAACGAAAATATCGGTATCTACAGTGAAGATGTTGGAGTTTATTTATATGTCTTGTTGGATTAAAGAACACAGAAGTAGTATTTATTGCTTGGTTTTCATGGTAGAACTCTTCGTTGCCAATTCTCTTTCTGGCTAAGATCTGTTTCTTCTTTAGCTTCTGATTAGGGTTTCGCTAATTTTTTTGGTCTGATTTTCAGGAGTTGTTCCAGAAATTTTGCCCTGTCTTGCCAATAATGCTCGTCTGTATTGGTGTGATGGTTGGTTCTAATCCCTGATTGATTGTGGCTGACAGTACTCCAGAAACATAAGCTGAATATAGAGCAGCATAATAGGTCATCCACAATAATCAAAGGAACAATGAAAAAAGATAAAGAACCACGGTCTAATCTTACAGAATGATGGTAATGACGATAGACTTATATCAATCCAAAAACTAATCTCAACTAAATAAAAGAAAAATAAGAAAGACGAAGAGATTCAAAATTTTTTAGTATTAGTACTAATTATTAGTAATTTATTATTATTAGTAGTAGTAGTAGTAGTAGTAATAGTAGTAGTGTTATATTAAAAAGTAATAATATATTGAAATAAAATTCAAGAAAAACACATTTTGTTTTAAAAAAAATGTATTAAAAAAGTTCCTCAATATATTAATAATTATTTTTGACGTAGGTAAAATATCTATTACATTATATTGAAAAGTGACAATAAATTTCACATAACACAAACCAGATAAAGTTAAAAATTTCTTTAACATATTAATAATACATACTGGAAAGCTTTTGCATTCCATAACGAATAATGCTTCATCGCCCTGATTAAAACTTATTATTATTATTACTATTAAACATCAACAGATAATAGTTGAAGATATAAACATCATCTCAAGCACCACGTGATCTAAATCTGCGCTAGTCAAGCGAACGAGCGGCTAAGTTATTTGGAGGTCGTTCTGACGAGTACAAGGATCAAAGAGAATGCGAAGATGAAAAACTTGAAAAATTAATGAAGAAATTGAAGAGAAGAACAAATAGGATGATTGTCATAGAAAAAGCATTTAAAAAAGAATGAGGAATTTGAACAATATTGAACAGAGCAAAGGTTATCCAATAAAACTGTCTTTTGTAGTTTTAAAATCTTTTTAGATTATACCAACTATTCTTATGTTTTGACTAACAAAGAAGTTTAAAGTAAATGCCTCTTAACTGTTCTATGGTTTAACGAATAAAAACATATGATGGCTTAAGATCAGAAGACTTATAATCCCATTTTTTTCTCTGGACATGTATCCCACAATGCAACGCACAACAATCGAAACAATCGCAACAATTGCGCCTTTTGCATTCGCAACAATCACATTTATTATAATAAGAAAATTAAATCAATATCATTTAAATTTTCTTATCAGAAGACGTTGCGCGGCATTGTGATTGGTTTACTAATCGCTTTCCCTACCTTGTTTTAAATTGTACTTTACTAGTCTCTTAATTTAAGAATTAAAAAAGAAGCACAAAAGGTACCTTCAAATATATCAGAGAAACTTTCTGCCTAGATTGAACAACTGACATTTCAACTGATTCATTTCTATAGACGGGGACTGTGTTTTTAATATCATTCAGTTCAATCATTTGAATAAATCAACAAATTATCCTGAAAGTAGAGCAATTAGTAACTTTTTTATGAGAAAAAATAAATCCAATTTTAACAGAAAACAGGTTGAAATGCAGTTCCTTCATTCTCTTATTTTATTGAATTTTTAATAATAAAAAACAGAATGTTATGGGTCTTTGCATAATGTAACATTAATAAAAATTCACATTCCTCCCTAAGGGTCAACTGTTAATCGACTAACATCAAACATTCTGGCGTTCGTTTTTAAAAACTAGTCATATTTATTCGCTTATTTTTAACATAGTTCTTTAAGAGTAAAAAAAAAGAAAAATTAAAAAAAAAAACTCCAATTTACGATTAATCTACGTTTAAATCCAGCCAGTAATTAGAATGCGGTAAATTCAGAATGTAAATACAGCTTAGATGTTGATTCGTTCTGACAAGGCAGACTCAACGATCAATACTGCAATTTAGTACGTGCATTCCCTGCACCCACATAGACTTCACCGATATCATTTTCTCTAAAGGAAACACAGAATGATTTTAAAGCACATTTTTTCTTAAATTAAAACAAATATTAAAGTAATAACAACGAACTTAGTTCTCAAATATCTGAAATAAATGGGATCTAGAATGTAGCGTTAAGCAGAAATTAATTGGTGTTTATATTTTTTTAAATATCATAATTACAGAAAAGTGGATTACAAGGATTGAGGCACAGAGATGAGAAAGAAGAATTTAATATTGTAAATTCTTATTTAATGTGTCACAACGGAAATATTTCTTTTGTCAAATGAAAAAAAAAAAAAAAAAAAAAAAAAGAACCAAGAAGATAAAGAAAATATCTGACAATTGGAAAAAAAGTCAGCAAATGCCTAATATAATGAAATGTGAGATAAAAGAGGTTGAAATAGCTTTATTACACCCTGGCTGATTCTACAATTTTTTTTTAAATTAAACCTTTTTTCTTATTTCTTAACCACGGTGTAAGTATTAGAGACTTTCCTATTAACTATCCACTTAAATAGTTTTTCAGTGTTTTTAAAATAGTTTAGAAACATTATGAAAATTCTTCTCCTAAAGCAGAGGTTCCTATAGTTTTTAGCTTCACTCCTTTAACATTCTATTTCTGAAGGACACCAACCCTCTTCAAGTGATACTGAGAAACCAAAAGCTAGAGGATTCTGCAAGTTTAATAAATATGGTCATTACAGGATTTCCTTTTATGTTGGAAACAGTGATCTAAAGAATGATGTAAATTTGTAACTACCAATTAATGCAAGGCTTTTATTACATCTTCATAAAATATGATATACATAAACCATTAATATTTTATATTTTTGATTTCAATTGATGATACTTTCAAATATCTATGTGGTAAGAGCCCCCCCCCCAAAAAAAAAATAAAAAAAATAAAAAAAAATAAATACACTTAGGTTGACCGAGTTGGGTTTTTGCCCTTATTTTTTTACTGGTTTCAGCTTTCTAGGTATTTAGCTTTTGAATTATCGTAATCGCAACGGGACCGACAGACGGACATGTGTAATTCTATTTTAAAACTTTTTTCTTCTAAATCCTTTTTTTTTTTCTCTGTTACAAATGTTAGACAATACTTATAACATCAGGCAATCACTCTATTATAATAAATGATTAATTAAATAAATAAAAACTTGACCTCCATGTCTAAGGGTTCTCCAGTAAACAAGCAAATTTTAAGCAATATCTCATATATTGCCTTCAAAATGTGGTTTTTTATACAGATCGCTTGAGAATATTATTGAAAAAAATTTAAAAAATCCGTGCAATAATGTTGAACGATACCTTGACAAGAACATTTTACAGAGGTTTTCAATAGTTGAGACAAGTGAAGTATTCATCCTGATATTCCTATGCTTATTCAAAGTTAAAATAATTTTTTGCATCTAAGTTCACTGTTAGTTTGATTGAGTTTTGTAATCCATGAGATTTTTGTTTTTTATAAGTTTTATCGAGAAGCAGTTGTATTACAGGCAGTATTTTTATTATCTTTGTTGGAATAACTTTTCGTGATATTTTTATGTATCACATGGTTTGCTGCGCCAGGACTAAGATTTTCTTTTTAATTTAAAATACTAATATGAAATATTAATTCAGTTTTACGATTTGAACAAAACTATGTTGTAATTTTAATAAGCTTTCAAATATTTTAAGCCAGTTGAGAAAGCAAATAGACGTATTCTAATATGGGTTTAATAGATATTTAATTTAACTACTTTAATTCTTCAATTTAATGTAGTTTAAGACTTATTTTTATTTTGATAATTAAAAGGCTAATGCATATGTTTGCTTTTTTGGGAATGGAATGAACCGAGTGAGATTTCCGTGAATTTAGACGCCAATAACTTGCAATGCTGCGGATAACCAGACCTGAATTCTATTAGACTGTCATTGAGTATTCATCTAAAAGAACTTCACAAGATCAGCTTTTGGACTTTGAACTACTAATCAAATTCGAATGAAAATATGACTATATGGTTGAAAAAAGATGAAACTCGTGGGTTATGGATTACTACTTCCATGTATTCTCAGTGACATCTATCGCAAAGCATCGTAACTAATTCCTATATTTCTGTAAATCAATGTACAGAAGAAAACAAGATTTTCGATTTTTTTTTTTTATTTTTAACATTTTAACTTCTCTATGTACGGTTGTTATTATTTTTATATTATTCACTTTTTTATAATTATCATCCGTATCCAAAAGGATTCGGACATGGAAAATGAAATGCGAGAGCGAGGAAAACTGAGCCGATCCCGTCGATTTTCGCTCGTTGACAATATTTTCTTCACAGTTAAATAGGACAAATTTGAAGTAATAGCCGGTCTTCTTTGTAATTCAGAAATAAATATTCCATCACCCTGACTCTTAAAACAGTGGGAAAAGTAACAAAATTGCACCTCTAGCAAGCCTTACAGTAACCTGTTCTTAAGACGCCGCCATATTGCTTTCTGCAGTTAAAGGATCTGCAGATCCGTTTATTTCCTTACATAAAGGTAATTCTTCTTTATCTGCACATACTATAATAAGTGATCGAATTCTAAATAGAAAACTATTTAGAAAATACAACTGTTTATTAACTAAAGTTGAGTAATTTTCATAATAGTTATGTTGTAAGTTTTCAGGATAACCTTAATTTAATTTCTAAAGTTAATGTTTTGTTTTTTGCATAGGTTGTAGAAATAAGCCTATTTCCGCTCTTATAGTTTAACTTTTCATTTTCTTATTCTTGGATCCATTAATTTTCCTGTTTTATATAATTGAAGTAATTTTAAGTGATTTCTGAGAAGGAGACTTTATTCAATTTTATTTAATATAGCTTCGGTATCCGAGAAATTAAGAAATTATGTTGTATTCTGGTTGGAATTTCTGAAAAGATTACATAACAAGAAAAATCACAAAGATAAATTAGGAAAAATAGTTATTA
>JAFIDM010006943.1:65229388-65254384 GCA_023159025.1 Thereuonema tuberculata
ATAGAAATAAGTAAAGCTACATCCCCAATTCGATTTGATAAAACTGTTAACATTCCAGCATTAAAAGATCGTCTATCTTTTAATGAAAAAAAAAGGAAAAAGAAAATCTTAATAGATTAAAAGGTTTTTTTATTTTCTTTTTAAATATTTGTTTGATATGCATTTCTTTTACTTTATTAGAGCCTAGCATGTTATGCATTTATCGTATTCCACTAAGCTTATTCAAACTGAATTTAATTGGGTTTTTTTTCAATATCTTATATAATTTTGATTTAAATTTTAAAATTCTTTGTTTTTATCAGCTTAATTTTGTCTGTTGGGACGCGACAATCCCAAAGTTAGAACCTTTGTAGCATTGTCCTGATGTAGACCCTAGTGACTTTGATAGATATTAAACATAACATCAGCGTCTATTCATTGCTCTTTAACTTAGGATCAGATAAAAATAACAATAAATGTAGATAACAATTTCCATGTTGTAAACAATTTGGGTCGGAAAACAAGAGTCGACTTAGCACTCTATTTTTTTTAACTCTGATAAATACTACTTCTGTTTTTAGTTTTCGAAACAGTATTTTTGGGGATAATGTGTTCCCAAAACTAATGATAATCCATTATCCTTTCTGTCAACATGTCTGAACATGTACAACAGGGCCTTGCAATGATGACACGTTAAACAATTAACGAGAAGAATATTCTAAAACCTAATCTGTATTAATATGACCTATTTTAGCTCAAGCGAACCGAAACAATTAACTTGGATGCATTGTTGATGGTTCTATGCGAGTTTCCGCTTACTAGCTAGATTGATAATTCGTTTACAGGCCTTTGCTTTCTCTTGGCCGATTTATCCACTGAATGAATCCTTATTTCTCAATTCGTTAAACAAATCAGCCGTCTATTTACCACTATTTTACTGGGGAATAATGCAATATTTAACGAGTTGTTATTGGCACCCTGGATAAATTTCCCGAACTACTGATCCGCTTAAATTGTCTGCCGACGGGAAACGAATTTTCGCCCGCGGATCGATGAGGGTTCGACCGATGTCGTTCCGGCTTGCCAGCCGTCAAAAGTGACCAATACTTCAACACCTGATATACTGTTTCTATTTCGAGAAATGGCAGTGCATAATTTAGAGTGAACAAATTCCGCTGATCCATTCAGCTGATAATAATTTTATCTCTGTAGTTTAGCAGCCAAGTAGAATAATAGTCTATAGAAAGTGAGCCGATAACGATATCGGAGCTCCACATTTACCACAAAGATTATCAGGAACGTCAAAAATGCTACAGATTTCCACTCTAAGCGACCATGAGGTTATCGATGGATGGTATCTCGCTCTGTCTGTAACGCCGTCTGTCGTCTTGTATAATAAGCGGAAACAACAATGTCACTTCAGATATTTTGAGATTACAATTAAGTTCGTCTCATATTTCAGTGTATCACTGTCAGGTGACTAATGGAAAGGAAGTAAACGCCAATTACGGTATTGACATTTAGGGTATCTTTTCCATTAGGTACTGCAGCAATAAGTAGCGCTAATTAAAGCAAATATAATAGAAAGAAAATCTGCTTTAGTCTCACTGCTAGTCATCTAACAATAGTCCACAGAAGTTTTGAAATTACAGGCTAATATAGAGAAGATTAACATGTTCATTTATTCAAACGGTAATGGTAAATTTTCATTACTATGCTTCCAACGTAATTCAGTCAGCAATTGTCTCACGGTTTCTTAAACAAATTAATAAAGAAACGATTTAACTTGAAGATAGTCTTAACAGACTTTGCAGAGAGTAACAAAAAGCCGGATTTGTGTAGATTCGCGCATTGTTAAAATCACTTCCGAAAATTTGCGTAATACAGATTTATATATATATAGCCGGACAGTATTCTGAAATTTGAAAAAACCAATACAACATTCAGAAAGCTGTTTCTGTGAGAATAACAAGCCAAATTTTACCCTCACGTCATCAGCGGCATCTAACGAGAAATTTTAGTATCTAAATTATATATATAGATATACATGTTAAGATTGAAGTTATTTAAAAGTGGCAAGTGCTGTGACGCTGTAGGACTATTATAAATTATAAATTTTTGTTTCGGTTTTGTTTCTCTGAGGAAATACATATATATTTCTTGCAATAATCGAGTGCCTGTATCCCGGGAACATTGGAACTGCAGATAATCAGAATTTAATGAGATTTTTTTATTTAGAAGTGCTATAAAAATCATCAACACTTAATAATACTTTTGGAAGTATCATTGAATTAAGCTTATTTTGACTATACTTGGGTATCTGATCTATTTTGGACTGAAAATTTTATAAAGTTAAAAGAATGATGGTGAATGAAAATGCATTCAATTAATGGCCTATTTATTTACATGTGAGGTTCATTTGAAAAGTCAGCTACAGTTTGTAGATAGCTTCATACTTCAAATCTAGTTTCCTCCGAATACCGAATCAATTTTTCAAGAGTTAGTTTTTCCTTTCATTAGTAACTTCTTAAAAAATCTGCTGTTTTGTTTGTTTGTTTTGTTTTTCAATTTTTTTTCAAGTATCATTATAAATTTTAATAGATATTTTTATTAAAATTGCTTATTAGAAATAATACACATCACGAATCGGTTTGAAATACCCGACTATAGAAATTTTTAAGAATTAAAAACAAACTCGTCATAAAATGATGAAACATTTATTTAATTAAAGTTTTCAAGCTGTTAAAGACTATCAAAACTTGATTTTTTTTATTTATTAAGACAGATGGAAGTCTTGGATTTCAATAGACCATCGTTAGATTTACTACTAATGTAATATCTTTCTGTTCAATCGACATGAATACTGGTATTAAAAATTCTGTTAAGATGATCTAATTGCAAAAGAATTCATCAACCTCATTATCAGTCATCTAAAAGCAAGTCAGAAAACCCTGAGACGGTCTGTTGATAGTAGATAGATAGATAGATAGATAGATAGAATTAATATCGTTAGTTTTCTTTTTAAAAAATGCCAATAAAGCATTGGTGCACTACAATTCTCCAGATCTTTTTCCATAAGGAACGAATTTCTTACCACTTATCTCATTTTCATTCCGACGATTTTCTAATGTAGACAACCTTCACTGTCCCTGACTTAGGTATGTTTAGCCATGTTAATTAGTTAACTAGCAGATGTGCAATAAAAATGCACAGATGTGATAAAGTAAAATTAGAGAGAATTTGACTGAAATTAATTCACTCTTAATCTCGCATCTGCTTTTTTATTGCTTGGATTCTTCAGCTTCTTTCGAATAATTTTTTATAAATGATCTTTTTTAGTGTTATTAGTTCGCCAAATACGTAATATTGACTTTCTTTAGAATTATTGGATTTCCAGTGACTTACAAACGGCTGTTTTGTCCTAAAACCAACCTCTAGCAACTAGGAAGCTTTTTTTGAGCAGTCTAAGAGATATCTTCATCTTTCTATTTGTAGTCAACAGGATTTTCTTTTGGTACAAAGTCCGTCTTATTGCAAGATAAGAAGATTAATAGTTCCTCTGATTTTGTGAGGAGAGAAGGCCATGCCTCGGATAATACAAGACTTAAGTCTGTCGAAGGAATCATTAGACTTCCCGGCGACCACTGTATAAATAAACAGTTAGGGCAAATACTTATAAGGGAGCCTGTTTACTTTGAAATGAATACGATTTGATAGAGAAATCAAAGATTACATTTGTTATTTATCACCTATTCCATTCCAATATAAGTAAATATCATGTAAAGTAAACACACTATACAGAATTACATCAGAATTAAATCAATGTAATAGAGATATCTTATTTTTTGAAAAAATAAATCTGAAAATTAATAAATATTCAGAATTCCCTTATTGACACAGAAATATCTTACATGAAAAACATTGTTTGATTATTTTTTCTAAAGTGATTTTTGTGTGATCGAATAATATTGAGACCCGGTGTTTCAATGGAACTTTTTAGTAGTAACTGGATTAAATCAAGAGAAGAAATTCAGTTTGAATCGAGCCGTATTTAAAATACCTATAAAATATATCAATAAATGACTGTTACAAAATGTTATCAATATTTATCAAATAAAAGTTTTATATCTAAACACCACAATAAAACCATAACTGTAAATATGCAAACAGTACAATGGTGATTTGGTTCTGTTTGTTATCTGGTTCTGAAAATGACGACTCAAACAGCGCTGATTTTAACTGCACAACACAATACAGAATATTTAAGATGGTAGAAACGTGAGTCACTTAGGTTCTAGTATTGCAACTTCTTAAGGATACAATAATATTATACAATTACTCTTGAATATAATTCTTTTTACCTGCCAACATTTTCGACATCTCATAATGACTTATAGTATCCCAAGCACAAAAGCTAACTGCTATTATATTTAAAAAAAAAATACATTTTATACTTGAAAAAACAACTTACAAGCATTTCTGAACAATAATTATAGCAAGAAAGAGGTCAACCTCGATAATAATATATTATTCTGAAAATTCAATGTATTTGATGATTTACAAATCATAAGACAATGTAAAAATCGAATCATGTAGAAGCACTAGTTACAAGCATGATGTAAAAAAGCAAGCGCGTGTACACGGGGGATGGCCTAGTTTAAAATAAAAACAAAGCTACAAGAACAATTTTGACTACCTAGACGCCCTTCACCAATGCCTTTCCTTGATCATGGGAAAGACCTGCAAAAGACAATGATTTATGTTGAATCTGCACCCAATGGATCCAAAAAAAAAAAGGCATTCATTAATGTCAGTGTTAGACAGAGCACTGATTTCAGAACAACCAGCAATATGATCTCATTTAAAGTCACTTGGTGAGGTCTGTGTATCCATCGAATTTCTTTTTCTCAATTCTTTGCACTTTTTGAATTGAAAATGAAAATGTGCGAACGAACAGATGAAATGGAAATGTAATATAGACCCTTTAGTAGATAATACAGAGATCTCTTAAAAACATAAATTCGAGCTATTTAATATTTTCTCAGAAAAATCACAGCAAACGAATACACTTTTGTCTATCAAATTATAACTAGTTTCAATATTTTCGCCAATTAATTACCCAAAAAAATCTTTTTATGTTTCGATGCATATGTTATGTCATTACTATGTCACTGATAAAAAAAAAAAGCTAAAACGCTTCACATTCGAAACCGAAACATCTGTTAAGACAATGATATTAGTATCTTCCAGTGGTACTGGTACTGGAAATAGAGAATTTCATAGTATTTTGAATAAAAATTAATAAAAGATTGGAAGCTTTTTTTTCCATTTTTTCGTTGGAATTCTAATTCCTAGTAGAGATTCTTACTAAATTGCAAGGTAGGACTCCAGTGTTTAGATAAATCATTGGTGTGATTACATAGTCATTTATCAGTTCTATTATTTGATTTCGTTGCGATAAAACAGAACTACGATGGTTCCGAATAAACGCCATTCATGCGTCTTCCTTTGCTCTGTGAGCTATTAAAATTTATTAAGTACCTCATAAACTTGAGAGGAAATACCCAGTTGCAGAAAGTGTTCGGGAAAGCCTAGAATGTATCTATTAAAGCCGATCGATCCACCGCAACGTGGCGATCGATGGCCTGAACGATTCTGAATTCGAGGAATGAAATTTGTACGAATATGCACTGTTTTTTTATGGCTCGTCATTGAGTGCTTTCCTGATGCTTCTGCTGAAAGAATCGGTGGATTGTAAAGATTAAAGCTTAGTTTAGTTACTGTAAGCCTCTAAATGAGCACGGATGAAATCGCCTTAATGTTCAAAGTCCCGTTTACCTTCCAACTTTCTATTTTGACCTTTTCTGTGGTTGTGGGAGAGTTAACGAAATCGTAAATCTCGGCCTATTTAACAGACTGTGTGAGGCAACTTTCTCTAAAGGCAATAGGTTAATTTTGTGGAATAATGGTAAAAATAATGCCTGCAATCATTACAACAATACCAAAATTAGCGCAAAGCGCGTGACAGCATTGCTACAAAACTTGTAGCACCGTAGATACTTACAACAATTAGGACGATGGTGAAACAGTGATTGTAATAAAATGGCTCCGCAATATATAACTATACTGATAATTAGCAAAAATTACGTTACTATAATTACAACAATTGTGATAACAGATCAATAATGCAACAACTACAAAGGTTTACTAAAGATTTACATTTGTGTAATGCGCATTAATTCATTTACTATGATTATAAGAATATAATATTCACTTATAATATAATATTCTTTTTGAATTCTTGAGTTGTGATACTATTGTTTTAGTTTAGAAGAAAAATGGCTCGTTAAAGTCCTGTAAAAAGGACGAAATATCGCCATGGAGTTTGTAGTTCGTTTGTAGTTCGTTATTAGTTTTTAAATGTTATTAAATGTTATTTGCAAGCCGTGGAGTTTGTAATATTCTCTTAATTTAAGATAATCGCGCAAGACAACTGTGGTACTATCGAAATACACTCTTCATTCCGCATTCAAGTTACTTTAAACAAAAATTGGTAATACAAAAAACAACATTATAAATTCAAAAACTTATTAAGCTACCAGAAACGGGTTATAGTGCAATATTAATATTTAAATTCTTCATTCTACATCCCTTTATTAAAAATTAAATTAATTATCAACATTGAAATTTGATGGTGTTATTTATAGAGCTTGGGCTATCTTAGTTTCAGTGTTGAATATATTATTTTATCTAGTTATGTGTTACGGCTAGTTCGCTGTTTAGAAGCTGTTAAATTAGCTTATGTGGGTTAAAAAATAAAGTTAAAATAAAAAAAAATAATGTAGTGAGTTACTTTCATAATGAATTATACAATAAAGTATTCAAAAGTTGGACTTTTTTGTTGGAAGTTGGAGAGACTCAAAAATCAAAACAATAGGATTTAGTTTATGTGTACTGTAAAGTAATATATTGTTAACTTTCTGTAATTCTAAAATCTTCTTTTCAAATTCAGATTTCGGAAATTTTAAAATATCATTTGCTGATGAGAGATAGATTTATGTAAATAATAAAACAAAAACACTTAACTCAAACATTCCTTAATGCTTTAAACAATTTTCAATTTCCAATCATTTTGACAAACTGCATCAATGTATAATTTCAATACAATATATTAGTATTATATATAGTTGAATTGCTACTACAATATAACGTATAGTAAATGTTTTAATACGATACCACTTGTTATTAATGTTCGGTATGTCTGGGCTTGTTACTTACATCAATGATGCTGAATCGTGTAATTGTCATGTTCGAGATGCACATTTGATACATTTCGCCATATATTATTGATATTGATTGTTGTTACTTACTGATGCAAAAAAAGAAATTCATGATAAAGGTTTTTTTTTTTGGTTTTTTTTTACAGAAAACAAATGTTTCGAAGAAGATTGGAGCTAGAAAGACAGGAAAATGCTAATGAAACATAATGAACATGAGCAAACATCAACGAAATGGTTAATCAAAAATAGACAAAATCAAATGTTTTGGACAAGAATACTCAAGACCAAACAAATACTAATATTCCCAAATACTTTTTTGTAACCCTTTTTTGTAACCCAAAGACAGAATATGATAGAAAATGACGTTGCTGTATAACTTCTTTCTATTCGATACTATTCTGAAAGTTGCTTCCATGGAGGAAATAAAAGCAATTAAAGACTACTACAGAGGATATGGAGATAGCTCCTCCAGAAAGTAAAAGTATTTCTTACTGTTACTGTAGATTGAAACTGGTGCACAGTCTTAAGTTAATTTTAATTACTTTTCTTATCAAAAAGTTTAGAAGGAATACTGCTAAGAAGATATTTGTACGTGCGAATGTATGTATACACTGTACTATACAGAAATCTGTATGTAAAACAGGCAGAACGAATAGAGAAAGGGTTTCTACAGTTTAATCAATCCATTCAAGTTTGGTTTTTGTTTTCGCTTAGATTATAATAAGTCTTTTCATGTTTATCAAAATTTCGACTGCATTCACATTTGTTATTGGATTATTGAACTATTACTATTTTGATACATAATTTCTCTCTGTATTTCTAAATAGTGAAATTATCTGTAATATTTAAAAGAGGAACATAATACTGCCAGAATATATACAAAGATGCTTCTTATTTTCGCCTACTTTCAAAGGAAACAAAAACAGTCAGTCAGTCTATGTGTATATGTATATGTGCATATTTGTGAATCCCTAATACCTTTTAAAACTCATGACGTATCTTCTTGCAAGCATATTTACTCCCAAGAGACAACTTCACTTTTCTATTTGAAAACTTGTCAGTGTAGGTTCATACCTGAGGATGCGTGAATGTGACAAAAATTTCCCAGGGAAAACTATTAGACAAAAACAGTGAATTTCTATGTAAGTCTTAACATTTAATAAGATGTATGCATATTAATCTTTTTAATAATCCACTGATTTTTCCGCCCTTTGATGTAATGAAAAGTAGTTATATGTAAGCAAATTAAGTAATGAAAGTTTTAATTATTTTTTTTTGAAAATAGAAAGACACTTTTATAATGTTTGTATTCAGCAGCTTTACAATTTAAAAATAAATATTATTTCCATGACTTTATAAAACAAAGACAAATTTTAAAAAAGCATATTTTAAGGGAAGTATGTTTCAAAATTTTTCTCAAGTTTCTTGTGACGAAAAATTCTCTGAAAACATAAATAATTTACAGCATATCAGTATTAACAAATGAAATCAACCCACTATAATATGTTGTATATAAAACGTTCCATTCTAGAAAAGAAGTAAATAAAAATTGCTGACATCCACACTGACGATAATGTTCTGTAAGTTTGTGATGACGTTCTTTCTCATATCTGATCATATGGGTTTCTGACATAAGGAGACCAGAATTTATGAACATTTCATGTGACAGCAATACAAAAAGACTGAATGGAGATATTGGCTGTCATCTGGGATTATGTGCAAGGCAGCGCAGATGGACGATAGTTTAATAGGCACCAACAGAGGCACCTTCGCCGAAATGACATTCGCAAGTAGAAGTTATGATCTAACAGACTTTTGTTGTTTTTTGGAAGACTGCAGTACAAGAGCCTTCCGTTTCTTTTAAGAAGAAAATTATTAATATTAATTTTCGAAAGTATGACCTAAAGTTGCTTAAGTAATCGCGCCCATCTAATTCATATATAAATGTTTAAATGACAATTTCCGTTACAAAACATGTAAATACCTTTATCAGAATTAAAATTACTGATTGAAAACAGAGACTACAAAATTCTTAATCTATAACTTTATTAAAGCATTAGGCTATAATAAATTTAAAGACAAAAAAATTATGATTCTGTTCTGATTTCTCTGAAATACTGTTAACATAATTTACAGATATTTAATCATAATTAAAACAGGAAAATTAACTTCTACAAATCTTCAAAGTACTGCTCTGCTGTATTTTAACCATACAACTTTTACCAATCTTCGCTTTTGTATTTGTAAATAAAAAAAAGATCTAATGATGCTCAAATTTATAAATATTTTGGGAAAAAAATCATATTATTACTTTTCTTATTATTACTTTTATAACTCCAGTTGGTCTACAACATAGAGCTATAATTAAAATAACAAATAGGGAAAAATGTGATACCTGAAAACATTTGAAAAATGATAGCTGATACTCCAAGAATATGCGACAAGAAAGTGACACAATGAAAACACTTTTTTTATTTTACTTAATAAAATAAAACTTTCTGAAAAAATTATTCTTATAAAAGTCGACTTCGATGTGTGAGCCACATGATTTCCAATAATGCATTTGTTAGAATGATAAAGTGAAATTCCTAATTTTGTCTGTCCGTTGCATAACTGAAAAAGCATTAGCATCAAGAAATTGCGGATTTTAAGCGTTAAAGTAGTATATTTTTACGATTTCTAGGTTAAATTCATCTTTAAAAAGATTTTATTGATTAATCAACCACACATAAGTCTGCGAGCTGAAGAATTCAGGTTCAATCCCAGGAGAATATCAATGATTGTCCCATAGTTGTTCTTTTTTTCAGATGTGTCCCAGGCTCACCCAGCTCTATTAAATTGATACCAGATATCTCATCTGTAAAGAAGACCGAGAGTCGGATCTCCAACTCGTGTCATCCTCGTTCGGATGATGATCGCGGGAGCCTTCCTTTTACATTCCTTACCATAACGAGAATGAAGGCTGGATAAGCAATATTTAAATAACTTCAAATACATTCATATATTCTGGAATTAAAAAAAAAAAAACTGTTTTCATTCAATCTGCTTTTTGAGAAACTATCTACCAGCTTGAATTTACATTTTAAATATTATATTGATATCATTCCAATTTAGTTTTGAGATTCAATCCTTATCCTGTTTTATTAATGGAATTTTGCTACTGTAAATATGTTCCATTAAATGAAGTATTTTTAGAAACCTAAATTATAATATTATCTGCGAAAAGTTCCAAGTACCACACATCAAATAAAAATAAAATTAATAAATTTAAAAACACTAAATTATAATAAATAAAGCATTTCATGTGCTGTGAAAATTGATTAAAAAAGGGGAAACAAGAACTAAATCAGCACATGACTAAATTAATATTGCCTTTCTGTTTCAATTATAGGGAGGAGTTGGGAACAGCTGTTTCGTCCTACTATGGACTCATCAGCCCAACCCCGCCTCCCTGATAAAAGAACCAGAAAGGCAAGATCATCATATGAAGGTCACAGCCACACCTGGCAGTGACCCCCAAAAACAAGAAAGGCAACAAAATAAATGTTGTGTTGTTTAACACAAACAAAAGAGCCGTTTCCTACAACTAGTAAGCAAAAAGGCATGAAAATACAAGTACTAAAGGTTCAAAAAAGCTACCGTAATTAAGCTAAATAAAGCATTTAAAGTTTAATGTAACTTATTCATGTACTGATTTAGTTCTTGTTTTCCATTTTTTAACTAAATTATAATGTTAGGTAAAAATTAGCAAATATGATCTCGTGCGTTAAGTTTATTCGAAAGTTAATCCACAGAGGGCGAAAACTACTAATTTACGGATCACTGAAAAACATCCTTTTAAGACAAGTAAACAAATTACACAGAAACGCTTACAATATACTTTCACTGTCTTTTGATATACATTTTTGGATCTTACCAAGCAAATATTCGCTAGCTCGTCTGCCCACTAAATCTTACTTTTAAATCGAAAATTTTATTAGGCAAATGATAATTAACAGATAACTAAGAAAACAATGTAAAGAAAAAGGGAATCAAATGTTTCGAGTTCTTTGGATTAAATTACTTCCCTTGTTTCGGAGCAAGGCAATCCCGAGTGGAGGTGGGTTCCTGCTTTAGTTGGCTACCTATTAATGCTGCGGATCAGGTTCCCACAGCCTTCGAGAATCATCAGCGATCAGAAGCAGTCCTGAATATTTAATTAAGGCTCGCCATAATAGCTAAGCTTATGAGAGTCGATGCAGTTCACGAATTGCGATGAGATGCCAGCCGCAAAGTTTTCTCTGACTGGCGCTTTAGCACGTTTTAAGATCTGGCTTAAAAGAAACCAATGGAATTAAAAAAGAAGAAAAACACGGGCTCTTTTTAACAGCTGATGAAGGAAGGATTCCAGTCAATCGTCAAGAAGTACAACTGGCAGAACTGGTGCCAAGAGCTTAGGGTGGGTGGATGTTATTCTGAGATTAATTACTCGCAGGGAAAAGAGTTTCATTTTAGAAATAAAAGTTCGGTTCTTAGAGCACAGCGAGGACAAAATAATCCACACCCTTTGGTTTCGTTCGCCTCCCCTTGGCTTCCAAGTAATCAGTAAATCAAGTGGTGATTCAGTGGCCTCTCTCTGATTAAAAGAAATCAAAAACATAACTTGCTTCAAATAAAAAAGCAAAAAAGAACGGGGAGAAAAGTCTCTATTGGAACTAGCATATGATCGTCCCAGATTTGTGCTGTTGAACAATAAGATAACCTCCCAGGAATTTAATGAAACCAAAAATTTTTAATTCTTATTTAGCGTTTTGTTGACTTAGCAGAAAGAAGGATTTTCATTTTATGTCTACAGAAATGGATAGGACTTAAAATGTGTGTTCGTAATTCGTAGTAAGTACAAATAAAAAAGATAAATTTTCATGAAACTTCTTTGTATTTGTTGGTCATTAAGAAAATTTCGTAGTTAGATCTGAATTTGTTTGATTACATCTGAATCAGTGAATTTGCTTCTTGCTTACCCTACAATAGTCTTTGAAGAAAAATAAATAAATAAAATAATTAAAATAAAAGAAATGCCTTATAAATCCTAACGATCGTTCGGTTAAAGGTTTTTCTAGTGCACTTTCACACTTATTTTTAATTATTGTTTTTTTTGTTCGGGAGTCACTGTCGGGAGCGAGTGTGACTTTCATTTATGTTTCACGCTTATAAGTTCCCAATAAGGACGAAACGGCCGTTCCCGATTCCCTCTGTTTACGAACTCAAAGGCGTGTTTTTGTTTATTTATGTGCAGTCGTTGGTTTTCATTTATTAATACGATTTATGCTTCATTTAATTGATGTACTCTCCTCCATATTTGAGAGCTAAATAAGAAAATTTCCTTCAATTTAATTTAGTTTATATTAATTTAAAAAATTAATTAGTTATGAGTTTTTTTGGAAAAAAATTCAAAAAGATATAAAATTGGTTGATGCATAACAGATCAAAATATATTAGAGTTCTTAAAATAGTGTCTATATAAAAACTAACTAGTAGCTATTAAAAATTTTATTAAATATTAATTTGATATATCGTAAACCAGAGAAATGCTATATTTTTTGGTGAAATAGTAACAGTAGGGATTATTCTAAGGTCGAATTCGGAAAATAAATTCAATTTTTTAAAACTTCATTCAATAATATACCATTTCTCTTTTGCTTTTAAGTTATAATTGTTTTTAAAGATACTGGGTTTGTTTTATTTAAATATGTCTGCTACATTTCTGTCATAACTAAAGGAATAAAATTTTGGTATGATGTAATTAATAGATGGCAGCACATAAAAATAGTTTCCAATTAGATAGCTTTTGTTTTCATGTAGTGAAGCTTGTTTGTAGTTTCCTTGCACTATGCACTTTATCTCCTGTCATTTTTATATAATTAGCAATGCTAGAAGCACGAAATTTGTAAATGGTCAGATTTGTAAGTGGTCATCTTTACCACACATTGAATCTTAAGGAAAATAGTTGCAATTCCGATATTAGATAGGTTTCACTATAGATATCATGCTACGCTTTTAATAGTTAAAACTCCATAACGGACTCGATGCGTGTGGCTCTGTTTAATTCAACATAGAAATCATTCCTTCCCCAACAAGAGGCCATGCAGAGTCTGTGAGTTCTAATAGAATTCCAGATGTCCAATACATCTAGGACTGTAAACCCGCAGCTCTTGAAGACTGCTTCAGGCTTCTGCTGATTATCTTTATTCTCTATCTCTCCTCAATTGATAAATGAACATTTTGATTATATTCAAACTGAAAAATTTCAGTTCATTTCAATTATATTCAAAAATGATTTTTCTACTTAAGCGAATTCCAATAGTCCAATGAATGACAATAGAAAATTAAGAGATCACCAATTATTAACATTAGAGTGATCTATAAACAGAATTCTTAAGATGCTATGAATTGCTTAAAAAGTTAACTAAATTTCGGCAAAAATTAAAACGTTCTATAAAAGATAACAATTGATCCATTCATAACGGAATTGTTCTATTCAAACAAAAATTCATAAACTGACGTCAAAACATACTTTTACTACAGCATTCTTAAAAAAATGCATCACAAAGTTATATATTTGGTAAATTAGCATCATCTAAAATCCTATACATATTTTAGTCTATATTATATTCGGTTGTTAAAGGATTTACTGACATAAGGTAATTTCAGAAACCAGAAGTTTATCTGAGACCTACTGAAAAATAAACATCTAAATAAAATTATGCAAATTATTTATTTACTTTAAAAAATTTCAATGAAAATGCAAATAAGTGCAAAAGTTAAAGTGTAAGAATCTCGTCATCAATAGTTAAAAAGTAGTTAAAGGCAACTTAAAGCTTACTGTCCTTAAAATCTTATTTCTTCAAATTTGTTTTTGTTTTTTTTGTTTTGTTTTTTGAAACCAAACTTGTTTTTTTTGTTGAAAGATATGAAAAAAAATTCTTTTAAATTATAAAAATGTATGGCTACAAATTGTTCATTGTCTGAATAAAAAAGGAGCTAAACCCCGATACTTTTCTAAATCGGATTAATTTTAATCATGTCAAACCTCGTCTAAATTATTGAAATAAGGATTAACATTCATTGATTAAAACATTGAAATATTAACAGAAATAGGATAGAAATTCATTGTTTAGATTCCAATGCTTTTCTGGAGAAGATATTGTTGAGTCTCGTATTAATTGCAAGACAAGGAATTTTTGGAAAATATTTCAAATATTAAAAGTTAGATCCTCGAATATGTATACTAAGTTTCAAGAAGATTCATCTAGTTACTAGAAGTAGACGTATAGTACAGCCAAACACACACACACACACACACACACACACATAGGAATTCAGACTCAGACAGTCTACTGGAATGTAGACTTTCAATTGACAGGATTTATAATCAAATATTTCAGAACCGAAATATTATTAAGTATTTTTATTATTAATGTTCATCAAAATCTCTTCAATTGAAATAAGCTTATTACAAGAGAATAAAATTATCAAATTATGTTTATAAAACCAAATATTCTAAAATGTGTTTAATTGAAATAGAAAAAAAAAGATTACTGTTAATGACAAAAATATTAGTTAATTTAAAAATTAAATTTATTATTTAATTTCCTCAAATTAGTTTAATAACCTAGCGTTGCCTGGGAAAAGACGACAACAATAGTTTTTAAGCCTTAAATTCCATATTTTGGTTTTATTTTCGTTTCTCTTTTCCAAGTTTTACCAAATTTAGTTCTCTATGTTGTTTATAGGAAAAAAATGCACTTTCTCTAAAATCAGTCCTAACTCGGATTTGAACTGATCGAGTAGAAACCTGCTTTGCTATCCATCAGTCTAGTACATTGAACCTTTTGCAGTTTTGAACTAAGGCAAACAAAACATTTTTTCTGAAAACCCATGTAAAATTTGCATTTATATTTAATGGTTCTAAATTTAAAGATTCTAAGAAAAAAAAAACTAAAAAAAATATTGGCAAAATCCCCCGTGATGTTTCTGATAACTATTACGGAAAAATAGTTATCATTCGCTTTGCATCTAGTTACCTGCTACTGTATTAAATTTTGTAAAAAAAAATTAAGTTATATATGTAAATCAAATTTAATACTTCCTATTTATTTACACCACGTCTTTTCACTTTACATTAATTTTAGCAATATCCTGATGTCTCAAGAACTAAAAAGAAAAACTTAAAAACTTAAACACTGAGAAATCTTTCTTCGTTACTGTACGTTCACTTTCATTAAATAATGGGAAAATTAAAATACAGTCGTAGCAACCAGCTTTAACTAGTATTCATGCTATTCTTAAATCAGAGATTTCATTCCATCTTTTTCAGGTCATTTTTAAATAGAATTCTAGTGAAATACAGATAATGACAGTTGAATCATACAGTTAATTTTCTAATATTCTATGTAGTTGCACTGCAGTAAAGAATGTCCTGTACTTCCTTCAGTGAGGACAGTTCTTCTTGAAGCAAACTCCTCATCATTTCGCAGCAGACACTTGCCATTGATTGGTTCAGCCACTGAGACTGTTACCTACTTGCATCTCTTTCCATTCAACCTTCTCATTTGTCTTTTCCTACAACGTCAAACAACATTTGGATGAACACAGTATCCCTTAATGTAGAAACACATTTAGATTTCCTTGTATTTCACATGGCGGGAATCCACTTAAGAGTTGGTTAGTCACCAAATAAGAAAAAAAAGAGCCACTCTTTGATGGTGGTACAGTTCTTTAATAATCTCGAGCAGTACTCACTTGCTACTTCGATTAAAAACTGAAAAAAAAAGATTTTTATGGAACTATCAGTATTCAAAGCTAATAACAGAAATTTCTATACGTATAAAAATATGAAACAAAAAAATATCAAAGAAAACTTAATTTTTTACATTATTACATGCATTAATGTATATTTTTAAATGATGATCATGTATTATATTTAAGTTTCATCTCATTTTAGTTTATTTTATATTACAATTTCTATTATCAATATATTTCTTCTTTTTCTAAGTAATTGTTATTCCTACTAAAATTACATCTACAGATTGAATAAAAATTAGAAATAAACAATCTTTATATTAAGAAATTGTATTATTATGTTTTTAATTACATCGTAATTCATAATTCATAAATAGATAGTTTAGAATAAGTCACAATTATCTGCAGGTTATTTTAGTTATTTTAATTTGCATTATATTAAAGTGTATTAAAAGAATTATAACGTTTTATTAAATTCCAAGTAATCAAGGAAAAATAATTGACTTAAAAGAGAATAACTGAAACAACGTCATCTGCTAGGTTTATATTAACAATAATAAATTTACTATATTTTATTAATATTTAAAATTATATTAAGAGAATTTCTGGTAAATGACAAGAAATTAGGGAGATGATTACTAAATTGTTTTGAATTTTACTTCATTTTAATGCTTTAATTACAAATTGATGCTCATATCCTTGCGTGATGAGGCATTTAATTGAGATGTTGTCTCATAATTACGAAACTGTGCGTGATGGAAGCAGCGCTTAAATCTGAATGCTTTATTTATATGATGCTAATATTAAATTTAGACAATTACAATGTAAACAAATTTAATTTCCTTTGATTGAGAAAGTCAGATGAAGCTGTTGTTATGATCATCGCTTTCAAACACTCCACTTCGTAAAAGTACAACAGCTTCAACTGATTTAACTTCACCGACTCATTTACATCATAATAAGAATTTCAGAACAGCGAAATCAACTTTGCTCTCATTCATCCATTTTTTTGTCAGCATCAGCATAACTAACATATGCAACTGTTTTGTGTGTAAATTATGTATAGTCTAAAATGGTTGATCTTTCATTTTATTAAAAAGATTCCGATTTTAGAACCTCAGCAAAAGTAAAAACAAACCACAATGCATCATCTTAAAGCACCCTCATCATGAATTAACATCTACTTCAAAAGCTGAAATTCTGAAGCTCTAACTGTTTCTGCAATTGTTGTATTCTATATCTTTTTTGTTATAAAAGGTGCTTCAGTTTGAGTTAAAATAATTTGCTTTACAGTTGCTTTAAAGAATTTAAAAAGTTATACTACAATTAAAAAAAGTGGGTGATTGCAAAAGAAAAAGAAAAATGTGAGAAAAGTATTATCCCGTTCACGAAAAGATCCATAAAGAGAATTAAATGGCCACAACAGTATTGAAGCTTATCTACACCTGTGCAACAAAAACCAGCTAGTTCAGCGGTAAACTGGTTCTTGCTGATTAAAGAATACAGTCAAGAAATTATCAGACCAACCCAACTAAGAAATAACGTTATCAAAGTAAGAAATAACATCATCAAGTAAGAAACAACGTCACCAAGTAACATGTGGCGCCACTTTCTATCAAGTAACGTCATCAAACAGCAAGTACAGCAATCAACTTAAGACGATGTTTTGAAGACAATGACGTATGGCAACGATGATGTACTGGTTTGGGAAATGTTATAACAGCTTCTTAGCACTCTTTCATTGATGATCAATCGACATATTATGATTAGTTTCGATATTTCCCAGGATACTACTACATCAGAAAACCATATCATATTTCAGTCGATCAAGAAACACGATAATGGATGATCAATCATTGGAGAGATATTTTCAGAAAGAAATACAACATTGTATGAATACATCCCATTACAAAATGCAATTTTTAAGTTATACAACTTCGCTGTGCAATCCGCTTAAATTAGCAACTATAGACTAAAACGTTACCAAAGCCTGTTACACTCCTGTTTCGCGAATTTTGGCAATCATGGGGTCAAAGGTTGTTTATACGTAGATATATAAAGAACGAAACTGTGCTGCGTTTGAAACTAAAATACTAGGTAATCTAAGAATATTTCTTAGAATCTAAATCTAAGAAAGATTTAGGATCCTCCAACGTTACTTTTGGTCCCAAACATAAAATGTCTGGCGTAATTAAAATCATCAAAAAAGCTTTCTCAAAATATCCAGTGATTGGCACGGCAACTATAATTTTCTTGTTTATGTCAGTTGTTTGTGTCAGGATTCCTTCATTACAGGAAAATGAAGTAATTAGCAGCGTCCAACGCCTTAAATCGTCTCTTCTTGATGTGGAAATTACCAAGGTCAAAGAGGCTCCAACTAATTATATTTACAAGGTAATTTTGGATCACAAGAACCCCTGCATCAATAACAGAGAAAAAAATCTGAACTGACTTACAAGGAAAGATCATTAAGATTGAAGCTGTGAGTTAATCTACTTTTCATGATTGTGGGGCTCTACGTACCACCGCCTACCTAGATAGAATCCTATCAATGTAACATCCTGTTGGCAAAAGACTTGTTTCTCTTTTGTATTAAGATAAAAATATCGTAGCATTTTAAAGATAAGAACAAGAAAAACAAAGTTAGTAAAAAAATAAGTTCATTTTTGTTTAACACTTGTTAGAAGACTTACAAGATACAAAGTTAACAGAGAGCAAAATTTAAAATGGAAGAAAACATAAGAAACTAGATATAACAGTTTATAAACTTCGCATATTGATCCAAACTGCGTCATTGAATTACAACGCTTTCACTTCTCTTTCAGTATCCTATGAGATTAGTATTTATTAATCCTTAATGGATTATTTTAAAGGGATAAGTAAAAAAATAACATTACTTATATCTTAAGGGGATCCACAAGCAAAAAATTGGTAAGAATATTAAGAAAATGATATCGTTTTCTGGTCTAATGGCGATACAACACGAGGACAGTTCAATAAGGAGTCAATTGTTAATATGAGAGTAATTTCTCTCACTGCAAAAAGCACGATGTAGCTGGATTTTAAACGATGATTCTAATAATTGAATTCCAGAGCTTAGTGTGATATTTAGACTACGAAAATAAAAGATTAAGATACCGTTATTTTTTCTAATATTTTTTTTTCTTTTTAACGTTCATTGTTCTTTAATTATATAATATATTTGATATACTGGCATATAAAATATAAATCTGCTTAATGCATATTACAACTAATATATATGCTAAATTTACAAAAGATACAAAAGATGTTTTCAAACTTCCCAAACTAAATCAACGTGGTTCTACAGCGTTAAGGAAATTCTGTGATCTCGTCAACAAAAGATGAAAATATTAATTACACAAGTGAATGCTATGATGAGGTAGCTCTGCTTTTTATATCCCTTCAATTAGTCTTCTGTTATATATAGGGTACTAAATATATATTTGCCTTACGATAATTCAACAATAATTTATCAGTCACAAACGCTGAAAACATCATGACTGAGTGAAAGAAAAAAAAAATAAAGAAAAACTATCAAGAAAAACTTATACATTATGTCATTTGCATATTTTAAGACAGACGATCAGAAAGCATAGGTTTAAGAATACTATGGGAAGTCTTAAGTTGACATGGAAGAGTTAATGGAATCACCATTCGAAAAGAAGCAAATGAGAATGAAAGAGACTAAATGTAAGGATTTCGATGCAATTTCGTTTGATCGTAAGGTGAATTAGAACAATTTGGTTTTCCATACCAATTTATCAACGATTACCAAAGTTCGTCTGTCATTAAGAACTATATTTCATTCAATCAATTATGTTAATTTCTCAGAATTGTTAGTGGCAAATACACAATGCATAATTATTTTTAAAAACCTTGAAACTCGGCAGTTTCACCAATTTGAAGCTTAGAGGGTTCCAGACGAAGGATTTTTAAAATAGGACCAAACCTTTCATGAATATTTTGCAGCAGCGTTAAGAACAAAAGTGTCAGAAATGTATTGTTATAAGAAAAAAAGAATAGAGATAAGGTTAGCATTCTTTAGTGAAGATCACAAATATCACTGATGTCCCTTCTGACAACTGCAGTAATTGATAAATTCTGCCTGGCATTTTAATAGCATTCTTTTTTTATTTATTTTCACGTTTACGGAGATATACCTGTTGGATAATTATAAATATATACTTATGTTAATTTCTTTCCATAAAATTGCTGTAAAATCATTCTAAAAACATTTCGCTTTTTACTCTCGCTATTTTGATGACAAAAGTTAAAAAAGCTGAAGAGGATTTCCAATTTCATATTAGGTTTTTGGTTCTATTTTGTTGAGATTATTATCAACCTCTCTTTTTTTGAATCGTCATGTAAACAAGAGAGCATCTTTTAGGCCGTCTTCTTTTTCAATTAGGAAAATTGGGGGAAAGAGGACGTTGGTTCATTGCGTGAATTTCGAAATACGTTCCGTTCTTCTTCCAGTACAGCTTTCTTTGCCGTGCATATTAAACGAAGACCCGCAGCAAAATTACCCATCCCATCTCCATCTGGGCGTGTTTGCCTTAGCACAACCCAACAGACTCTTTGTTTCCCAGTACTAGAGGTCAATGACCTACCGCGCTCCTAGTACAGGTCTCACACAATAGAAAGTAGCCTATCAGAGCCAAAAACATTAGTATCCTTATAACACTCTGTTGACACTTAAAATAGTGGAATGGCAGCGTAGTGGTGTGGGGTTTTTTTCTGTTTTTTGTTTTATTAATGCAACCTCGGCTGTAACTTAGTCGAGGGAATTTTAAATTTTTTGAAGATATTCAAATATTAAATGCATATTTTTTGCTTCTTATTCAAGTCTTGGTTTTTACAACAATGTAGTTATTTATGAGTTTAAATAAAATTCAATTTAATTTTTGTTAAGTGGAATTATATAGTTACACTTAATAATATCCAAAGCCAAGTTTCGTTACAACAAAGACTTCGGGAGATTCGACAAAAAAAATTCTGTAATAGAGCAGAATCACTTCGATTGAATGGTAGGGTGAGGGGAAAGTTACTGCAACAATGTTGAAAGAAGTTCGCAAATCAAAAAAAAAAAAAAAGATGGGAACCTCTGCTACAGTCGGTAAATTCATAACATAGAAAAGGAGAAGATTGTAATGCTTATTGGATTACACATAATCTCAAGTAAATACTTAACTTAAATGCCACGCTACTAGTGTTCTAATAATAGCAATCTTGCAATTGAAATTGAATTTTATATTATATTAATATGTTTGAGATGGTTTGGGAAATGTCAAAGAACGATGCACTATCGTGTTTTAATATTCCAGTCAGTTTTAATTAAATGGTGATAGTTCTAGATTTAAAGTTTTAATATAAAACGAATGAGAATCTGAATATTAACATTGACACTCTTATTAAACTCTTTTTTTAAAAAAAAATTATTTCCATTAAGAAACTTATGTTTTTGAAGTTTGTATTTTTAAAAAGCCTGTCTTTCTTCTCTTTCCTACTCCAAAGCTAATAAAATTTACAAATCAGTCATATTTACATAATCATAAAATTTTGGACACAAAATTACGATGGTGTTTTAAAGCCTGTTAGATACTCCTCTTACTCTCCCTACATTGGTTAATGGAACCTGCCTTTGGTAGAGTGGCATCCCTTTGCCTATTCGGCTTCTCCAGTGCTTTTGAATGAACTTAAAAATCATCGATTAAAAATAGTAAAATTCCTGGTTTCCAATGCACAGATGGTTTCTACAGTCAACGATGCCAAAAATAGTTTCGCTTCTATATTAGACAAAGGGGACGAAAGAGGTAGAAAATATGTAAATACTTAATTTATTCCATTCAATAAATAAAAACCGAACAATTAAAAACATAAAAGCAACAGCAAACATTTGTAACAAAACAAAACTTCTTTCATGTAGAATTCATGGAAACTAAGACAGGGTGACCCCCCAAAAAAAAAAGGATTTTAAAATTTCACAGAAAAAAATGTAATAAATATTAGAAAGAAATCGCAAAAGAACGTGAAAGTAAAATGATGAACTGAAAATTATAAAAATATATTGCTTCCCATACATTAGTATCCGAAAGCATTTTATGGAGCATTCTTTAAAAATAGGGGAATAAAATATTCTTATTTACAAAAGAATAAGAAATAGGTATAATTTGTTCTGACACTACCGAATAGCGCCATCGATTTAAGCTCTGCAAAAATTAACATTAGTACAGTGAAACTTAATTCAAACTTGTTTAATTCGAAATTCTGGATAATTCGAAGTTTTAGCTCGGTCCCTAGAATTCTGTATTACAATAATATTAAAAAATCGTGGATAATTCGAATTTTTCGTACGATTGTCCTTAAAATATTACGATAAAAATTGTTCCTGAGACTTTTCTCAGATAAGATACATTATTTATTTTAACGGTCTTTCTAAGGAAAACAAAAGCGAGGGTTGGAATATCAGTATGTGAGGATTTCCGAGGATTTTTCTGTCCACCCTCTGTTGATACCCTCCCCCCTCCCACACCCCTTCGGTCTTAACAGTCACGTGCGGTTCCTGTGAATGATTTAATGCGGTTGTATACATTTTTAGTTTTTGTGCTTGTGCTTTAAGTATTGTTTATATGCTCTTACTATGCCATTGTCAAAAGCTAAAGCTCCTTATAAGTCATTAACATTAGCTGAAAAGATAGCGGTGATTAAGGAAGTGGAAAAAGGCCTTAAAAAGAAATCAGAAATCGCCAAGGAATTTGGAATTCCATCCAACACGCTATCGACAAATTTTAAGAACAAAGATAAAATCTTGAGCAGCAAAAATGGCAATGGAAAAAATAGAAAAAGAACGAGAGGACCTGGCAACCCAGAGGTTGGAATCATATGTTAGGACACAAAGATTACATTCAATGAAGCAATTAAAAATATCTGCCTTTTTTTTGAAAGTGATGAATAATTAAGCTAGTAAAAAATGCTTGATTTAATGAAAAAAAAATGTAGCAGTAGTCTATTGTTAGATAAAGTTTATGTGTTAAATCTTTGATCGTGTAATTAATCATTTTTATTTAGCTCTTCTGTTTGAGAGAATATATGTAATTATAATTTTCGGATAATTCGAACTTTTTCTCTGGTCCCTTCAGCTTCGAATTATCCAACTTTCACTGTGTATTGTTTTTATTGCAACAACCAATCAAAAAAAACGTTCAGACTTTATTTTTATTCATTTAATAACAGAATATCTTTTTTGCCTTTAACTGATAGGATTACTTTATTTTTAATACAATATCCAATCAATTTGAATTCGATATTAACATAAAAAAATAAATTAAGTATCACATTTTTTTTTCATTTACGTTTGTTTTAATCTACACTAAAATTTAACAAATTAATAATAAATTCCTAATTTTCATTTTTATCTAAGCAAACATATACAGTTTAGAAATATAAAAACTGAAAGATATTTGTAAATGAACCGTTTCTTAATTTTTCATTATTGTTCGGGTTGATTTTATTTATAAAAGAATTTCTCCATCTATATAAGAATAGTCTAACAATAAAACTATTCACTAAATAATAATAATCAAAAGTAAAATGTAATATAAACTTGATATATACCAAGCACAGTTATTTCTGTTTTCATCTTCATAGTTCAATTTTTTTTATATTTCAACTTTACTTTCTGCATCGATATAAAGAAAATGAAGAAATTAAACTAGATTGTGTAAATTCAATTAAATTAATTCAAGTCATTAAAAGATGTCATAAAAGGTAATTGTTGAAATTCAAAGTCGCACCTTACTGAACTGCAGTATTTGATAAATATAAAGAGGAAGACATAAAACAATATATAATTGTACCGATTAGCTCTAAAACATTTTTTATTAGTAGCTTCTGGCCATGGCCTTCTGTGGCTTTCATATAAATGAAATAAGGTATTCACTTTTAATATATAGTCTTCGAAGAAATACTGCTGCTAAATGACAATGTAAAACTGTAAGAAAGAGAAGACCAATTTTGGATATTGACAGGGAAAGACAGGAGATAGGGATAAAATAGCTACACCCACCGAACAATCCCTGCACGTTGCTAGACCAAAGTATTACGCCGTAGATGAATTGCTAGATCTTAGACTGCAGCTTAGTTAGAAAAATACCACGACATGCTTTTAAAGATGACATCCGTGCTTATAAGTTTCGAATTTGAGATAGGATAGTGGGCTTACATGGTGGGTGGTATCCCAATAAAAAATATCACTACTCGGTTAGGTCACATGGGTAGAAAGGAAGAAAATGGTGATTAAATGTGAGGATTGTTGTACAGCAAGTCACCAAGGAATCCATCTTGTCCATTGGCCAACTACAGAATGGCATCTTACATAATAGTATAACAAGGGCGGAGAACTATATGACGAAAGACGCTTCCACTAGATCCCTTTAGTCAGGAAAAAATGTTGAGCAATTTTATTTTTGGTTTTTAATATTAATACTATAATGTGGCAGCAGAGCCTGCTTTATATTCACGGATTTTCCATTGTGGATTAAACAGTCAGTACCGACAGTGTTCTTTCTTCAACCATAAGAAAAATTTTGAATTTAATTTAAAGTCTTACTGATATTGTGCATAACTTGAGATAACAAATTTCAATTTTTACACAAATGCCTAACAAACAAACATGCTAAGCATGAATCACAGCTCCACGTATATTATTAATCCTTAGGGTATTATTATTGTTATATCATAAAGTTTCAAACCATGGGTTTCCCCAGCAAAGACAATATGCGGGTCAAGGATGAAAGCACATATTGCCAACCGTAAAAAAAAAGTTTTGAAGAATGGTGAGGGATGTGTGGTTGTGTCCATAAATTTCCTAACTATACGTGTTGTGTTGAGTACCACAGCCTTCTGGAGTTGTGCATAAGTGTTTTTACGAAGTCCT
>JAFIDM010006943.1:65259384-65296554 GCA_023159025.1 Thereuonema tuberculata
AGGCGAGCCCACACATCGATCTGGAGGTGCTATTTTTGTTTGTTTCAATTAATATACACCACACACACACAACACACACACACACACACACACACACACACACACACAGAGTGTGTTATATCAAAGCTTATATAAATTAAAATGGGGGAGAGGGATCAACAAGACAAATCTTTTTCGTCTATGTATGTCCGCTGACGGCAACCCTCCAACGCTATTTTAGCGGAGCTTCAATCAGTTTAAAAGGAGACATGGAACATCAAGACAAATCTTAGGGAACATAAACAAGTATGAAAAATATTTTATTGAAAGAAGGTGCTCTTAGTTTCGTAGGTTTTGTACAGAGAGTTTTGATACGTCCTGTATATCTCGGGTGTCCAGAAAAAAAATACATAATTCAAAGTAAAGCTAATAAAACATGAATTCTCTATATCCTTTTAGACATATACTTTTAGTGTGATGTTTTTGATTTTTATTTAAAATCCGCAATTGTCTTTTAAGAAATAAGAAATTTATAAAAAATGATGTCTTCTTAAAAGTGAATAGAAGATTTTTCCTTACGAAATAAATCTACTGATTTCTTCACATTATGAATTAAAATTAAAATATCAAAAGACTCATCCGTAATCAACTAATACAATATCAGTGAATTTTATTGAAGATTTATTAAAATGGAGCTGTTTCTTATTAAGTACTCGTAATTATTTGCAGAACATTTCTATTAAAAGCATAATTATTTTACCATAATTTGCACTTAATAAATCCTTCATTACTCCTAAACAATTCCTCCTGTTCTTAGGGTTTTAAATTAGTTGTCTACAAATCGATAAGACTCTTAATCAATCAAGTTAACGTGAAGAAAAAAACAAAAATTATCACTTATAATACTATCAGTAAAGAAAACAAAAAAGTAATAAAGATACAATAAACATTGCATAAACTCGCTTCTATCTTTATGTTAATCAATAATTAGGAATGATAGCCGCTTATATGTCGTTAGTTCGATTTCGTCTGTGTAAAGCTACAATTAGTTATCGTTGGCTATATTTATGTCATGATGACAGATGACTTTTAATAATTCATCATCATTCTTTAAGAAACGTTAAGAAACTTCTCCTGAAGGATTCACCAAATCTGACCATCGTAAATACGATAACGAAAAACTTCACTTGCCATTATCTCTAAGAAAATGAAGTGACGGGAGGATTCCAAAGGTATTAGTTCAATGATAAAAAAAAAAATTAAATAAAAGGCCAAGTGACCTGAAAAGGTACTGAAGAAGACTGGCTAGAGATACAATTCCAACACCATTAGAGTTTTATTTAATTTTTTTTTTTGGTCAATTATTTATTTTTGTTTCTGTGGGGAAAAAAATAAGTAATAATAATTTTATAATTTACAAATTGCAATTAGAATAAGACTCCAAGCGAATAACAAAATATTAACGTTCCTACAATTTTATGTGTGATCTCCAAGCACGGAGGTATGCATTTTCTATGGAACTCAGCAGCTCCCACAGGATATCCTGTGGAAAGATACTGAGGTGGTTTCCCGTTGCCGTTCTCAGGAAGTCATTACGAAATGGCTTCAGACCGAAGAGAAAGTGAAGACGAGACTGACAAACATCCTTGCCGCTACCGGGATTCGAACCCATGTTCCGACAGATTTGCTTCGTGGAAGGCCGCCTCCTAAACCACTAACCCATGCCGGAAAGATGTTCCTACAACAATTTCTTTGGATAACATATCTTCATTTTATTATAGAGGAAGAAATAGCTTCGATTTAATATAATATTCCAAAGCTATAATATTAATATAATATTTTTATTAATATGCAAGAAGTATGGAAACCATTTCCAGAAATTATAAAAATGAATGAATGTTTGTTTGTTAAGAGAAAGTTCTTAACAAGGATTTTGGAAAAAAAAAAATCAACAAATGAAATACTTATAAGAAGTTATATTTAAGGATAATAAAATATCGTGCATTTAAAGAGACCGTTCTACTGATAAATTAAAAAGAAATTGGTTATTCCTGTAATTTTATACAGGGATACAAGCAATGTAATTTGAGATACTGAAAGATATAAATTTACCCCAGAATTACAATAATGAAGTATTTTTGATTTAATGGTGGAAATCAAAAACTTACCCATTGATTCACTTCTCTTTTATTCTCGCAAATTTTAGGTATCCTGAGAAAATGTCATTTCAAATATAAGCACAACGAATAGAAAAGAAATCCCTTTCAAAAATTGTTTTCTAAGATAAGCTCAATAAATCAAAACCTGACTTATCTCCTACCATTTCCTAAATAGGCTGACAAGAAATCAATTTACTTTACGATAATGCACTGATGTCATTTGAGAATGATACCAACTTTCACAAAATCCGTAACATGATTGTCTTTTGCTAAAAAACACTATGCAATTATAAGAATCACATCAAAGTACTCATCCAAAAAAAAAAAAAAACAAACCGAACAAACAAATTCATTTATGTTCCTAGCAATTCATTCATTTTAATTTCCTCTCAGTCATCTTTATGACGGGCAAATACTCTATCTAGACTAAAAGCCGTCACTGTTATCTTGCCATTGTTAACGGGAAATATATGCTAATTTAAAATAAACAATATAAAAGACAATATAAGTCATATTTAATTCAGAACATTTACTTCAGAATTTCAAACGTAATAATTTTAATAGAATTCAAGTTTTCAACACTATTCCCGCATAAAATAGCTAATTTTTTCTTCATTGTAATACGATTTACTAGAAACTTTAATTTCAAGAAACTTATTGTATATGAAAACTAGTCGGCTACCCGTCGCTTCGCTCTGGAAGCCTCGCTTATGTAACGGAAAACAACTTTTTATTTATTAAAACACACTCACAAATTACATCAAGGAAGCTAAAACTAAATTTTTTTTAAAGTTTTTTTTTAATTTAATTTTTGATGTCCATATTCTCTCAATCCACGGCTGCTTTTAGAAACAGCATGTAAATCATATATCTATGATCTATTTTTATTTTTTATAGAGATTAAAATATAGGCCTCGTAGTCTAATGGCTAAGACGTCTAACTTCTAAGCAGCATTCTACCTAATAGAAATAGTGCATCTTTCTTTCTTGACTCTCTTTTTTTTATTCCTATTGATACTTTTCAGTGGTTTTTGAGTTAGAAATAGTGATGGTTTTTGAGTTACAAATAGTGATTTTTTTCAGTATTCTACCTAATAGAAATAGTGCTTCTTTCTTTCTTGACTCTCTTTTCTTATTCCAATTGATACTTTTCAGCGGTTTCTGAGTTACAATAGCGTTTTATCAGTATTCTACCTAATAGAAATACTGCTTCTTTCTTTTTTGAGTCTCTTTTTTATTCTAATTGTCACTTTTCAGTGGCTTTTGAGTTCCAAATATTGATGGTTTCTGTTGCAAATAGTGATTTTTCAATATTCTACCTAATAGAAGTACTGCTTCTTTCTTTTTTGACTCTTATTTTTATTCTAATTGTCACTTTTCAGTGGCGTTTGAGTTACAAATATTGATGGTTTTTGAGTTACAAATAATGATTTTTTCAGTATTCCACCTCAAAAAAAGTGTGCTTCTTTCTTTCTTCACTCTGTTTTCTTAATTCCAACATCTGCCGTGTACACGCGCTTATTTTTCAATATCATATAGAATTTGGTTAAGTAAGAATATTTAAAATATTGCAATGTTTCGGCAATTGTAGTTCTAATCGTCATTTTCGAATTACAAATAAACTGACGGATGGGAAATAAATAAACAATCTTGAGATTCAAAAAAAAGATTGAATACATTCCTTATTGATGGGGGAAGGGGAAGGAGAGATAAGTCAAAAAACATTACGAAGAGAGTTATAGTCCCTATGGCCTCATGGATAAGACGTCTGACTTCGGATCAGAAGGTTGCAGGTTCGATTCCTGTCGCGGATGTTTCACTGTAAAAATTATTTCTCTTTTCCATTCTCACAGAAAATTGCGCCGGACAGACAGACAGACAGAGAAATAAAAGATTTTCGTAACATAGATTAAGACATGAAGTTACTTTGAATCACTAATTTTGATGGAATACTTCATTTAATAAAATAAAAATAAAATAGAGTTAAAAATTTTAAAAAATGTGATTAAAGTACACAAATTGCCAAAATAAATTGGTGCACATCGAAGCAGCAGTCGAAATGGAATGACACTTAGCATAGGCAATGAGATAATGATCATGCTAATAAGTGATTACAATATCAAAGCAAATGGCAGTTTATTTGCGCAATAGTAGAGGAGAAGGTGGTATTTTGGAACCCTGTCGGTAATTTGGAACCCTGACATTTCACTGACAGGTAGGTATCACACCATCCCGGTGGAACTTGTAACTTGTTGCCCTCACGCCCCCGATCACAGGCTCGACGCGTCAGTTGCTTGCTGCTCGTTAGATGAAGCATAGATAAGTATTTGTTGCAGAACGCGGTTTCGAGAACTTTTTTTGAGGTAAGTGTTTATATTTTCTGTGTCTCCTACAGTGTAGGTAACTAAGTTTTAGTGCATCATATGTGTTGTACAGTTCTTCTTTTGCCAATAACCAATGAAACATGTTATTAATCTACAAGTTGTTACACGGTAGATCAACACTAATCAAAAAATTGCGGGATATTTGGTACCCCAAGGTGGTGGGTAATTTGGAACCCTATGGTCAGGAGAAAAAAAGCTGCGAGAAAGGGATCTGCCAGCTTTTCTGATGAGTCATCTGAAGCAGAAGACTTTGTGGCAGCTGAATCTGGAGATTCAGATTTTGAACTCCCAGCTGGGGAAGAAGAGCCACATCAAGAGGATGCCAAATGCCTATTTTGCGATGAGACTTTTTCAATTTCGCGACCAGGGGAAATGTGGGTACAATGTGTTATGTGCAGTTGTTGGGCACACAACGAATGTGCTGGGGCGGAAAAAGACTACTATGCATGTGATTACTGCCAATAACTTTTTATTTTGTTTTTGCTAAACTTTTTTTATTTTTCTCAATTTACTGTTTCATTTTAATTCTTTAAAACTGTTTTCAAACCATTGGAATGCTATAATGTAAATGTCAAACTGACTATCCTTGTTGGATATCTATTTTTAATAAACAAAACCATGTTTTTAAGCAAGATATTGAATTTTTATGAAGAAAAAAAAATGGGGTTCCAAATTACCCTCCCCCAATCACCGGATCACGATTTTGACTTTTTTCACATTTTACAAAATAATAATATCTTTCGGTTTAGGGATAGTAGCTAGCCATTGAGGATAGTTAGCTGGGATGTTGCTAAAGCTATTTACGCCTTCAGTTTGGATTTCAAGCTTATTGGTGAACCATGGTGACCAAAAGACAAAGTGGGGTTCCAAAATACCACCTTCTCCTCTATTTATTTGAGCTTTAATATTTGCCTACTGCCCCAGCGTGGATATATGCGGCGGTACGGCTTGTATGGAGTCCTAAAGACGTCTAATGCTATCCGGCGAAAATCCTCCCACAACTGTTACAACTGCAGCTCCAGAGCACTGTATCCGTTGATAGCCGAAGTTGCCGTCCCAGTTGGTCCCAATTATGTTTAATAGGCGACTAGTATGGACCAAAGAAGGGTGTCGACAGCATGGAGACAGTCCAGAGAAACCCGTGCTGTAAGCGGGCGAACATTATCTCGTTGGAAAATGGATCGCTGTGATGCCGCTACATGTGTGTGGATAGTGAACAAGGACACCGTTGCATTAGACGATTGTCTTTCTTGTAGTCTGCTTAGGTCTCCCAGTGCCTTCCATGTTCCTTCATGTCTTCACTCCTCACAATACCATCGCATAGTAAAACCGAAACAGTTCTGGTGGCGGCCATTTAGACGGAACGACCAGCCTGCCTCCCGCAGTCCAACGATACAACGTCCATTTGTCAATTGTTCAAAATATGTCAAATGCGTCATCAATGCATGCTGAGGACTCATACATCTACACATCACAACCACATTGAACTGACAGCGGTCACATGACCACGTAGTGATTTTAACTGTCTAACATCCCTGGGGATTTCAGTTCTCAGAGGACAATCGCAGCCCAAATGCAATCGATGGCACCGCTACGTGTAAGATGTCATATACGGAGTTTCCAAATCATTCGTTCGGGGTTCACTAATTTTTTTGGCAATGATTGTATTAATACGGTTCCAGTTTTAGAAAATTAAGAAAGATACGATGTTTGTTTTAGTTTCATTTCAACAGTACTCAGGTTAATAGACAAGTATGTGCACCAATCTATAATAACAATAGACTAGAAATTAGGTTACTACACAACTTTGGTTTCTAAAAATAATTACATTCAACTGTATACAATTTACATTATTTTTATATTAATTTACGAACAGATATTTACATATTAACATAGCAGACAATAAAAAACTAGTAAAACTAATTAACATAAACACTTTTGTTCTACAGATGATCGTCTTGAGGAGAATTTTTGTTAATAGATACGTGAAGAACTATTGTTACGCTACATAGGTATGTGGCATCAAGAACTGTTTCTGATAATTACTTAACATTTTAATATAAAAATTATTAATGATTTAAAAATGAATCGACTGCGTTTCATGTCAATTTATTACATTCACTGACGCGCTCCTCATTTTGACAGAACGAGGAATTGAGTTCCATTCTTACTCTAGTTTTGGGAATATTATTCTTTGAACATTTATGAGTGAAACAGTTATGCTAAGAACTTCAAACAATACGAAAGATTTCAAACTAAGGGGAGGACTCGCTGCAGCGGATGCTAGTAAATTTATAAAGAAAGAAATACACAGAAATACTTCCCAGTTGCAAACAGTAAAAAATGTTTCTTTTTTTTTTTAAATTACATTAGGGACTTTGTTATTTGATTTTTTTTTTAAATTTCCAATTTAAAACTGAAGTTTTCCAATTAGTAATTAATAAATCTTTTAATTCCTGGTATTTCTACTCGATAGCTTTCATTGAAAAGAAGATGGAAATTCTACGGTTGATGACTTTACATTGCAATTTCACTTTTTGATAAACTTCTCTAAAGAGCTTTGCAACATTACAGGAAAGCCTTCAAATTGATAAAAATTCTAAATTCCGACTGTTTTAAATTCTTTGATGGGCGGTCTCTGATTTCTGAAGTGTCTGCTTTCATCAATCTTCGAGGGACACCCTACCTAAGGAAATAGTAAAGGAATAATTCTCTGTGACAAATAAATCCTGAAAGGATCTGTTGGTCAGGGTAGAATCTGAATTTATATCAACAAAATTAATTCAGCAGGACAACTGAAATATTTTTAAAGTGATCTCATTTTCTTTATTGCATCGAGCCAGACATTAGTTTGACATTTGTCTATAGATAACACCAAATGTGATTGAATTTTACGGATTTTATTCGAAATATCGTTATAATAGCGAATTATTAATATCTGAAGAAAAGAAACAACCTTTCCTTTTTTTTAGTACGAGGATACTATTCTGGTTTACAAAGATGTCATAGAATCATCAAGTTATTATCAGGGCAGATTCCAGCAGAGGCTAAAGATCTGGAATTTGGTATGTAATGACCTCAGCTTTAAATTTCAATTTTCTTAAGTTAGAATTCCAGTCTTGTTTTTATATTAAGCCTGTGAACTGGTATAAGATATAGTTTTCTACAAATAACGCAATTACAATCAGTAGTATTTCTGATTATCAATATTCTTACAATAGAAAGATATAAACATTTATTATTCAGTTCTTCTCCCTTTAAATACATTTCAATTATTCACAAATCTTATTAAATATTAACCTTTTTAGACATAACTAGGCCACCCCCCTGGTAAGTATGAGATAATCCAAGAAGAAGCGATTCCAAGCGGTTATAGCAAAAAGTGATATTTTACTCCTTTTTGAATGAACTCATTTTTTGATAGCGCGCGCCATTGTTGACGGAGAGAAGCTGAAAAACATTGAAATTTAAATTTTAATCTAGTAGGCTAAAAGTAATGAGTTATTTTCTTTTTTCTCTGGCTCTTCTCTCATTGCGCTACACACACACAAAGGGAGTGATAAGAAACAATGTTTTATGTAGTCCCCGTGACGTAATGGATGAGACGTCTGACTTCGGCTCAAAAGGTTGCAGGTTCGATTCCCGTTGCAAACGTTTCATTGTAGTAATTTTCTCGAAAAAAAATTTTGAAGTTCAACAATGCTGATTGTGAATCTGTGACTTCCTGCAATAATAAACAATGAGAAACCGTTTTCTCCAGGGTTGCACTAACGTTGTGAATATTGGAAATCACAACAATTGCACCGTTTGCATTTGTCGACTTCCTCGTAATAATGAAACAGAACAACCTTTTTCCATTGCTGCACTTCGCCGGACAGAAAGAGAATAAAAGATTTTATATAATATAAGATTACAAGCTTAATAATGTTTAAGTTTAGACATACTTATTACTATTGTCTGTGTTTCCAATAAAAAATCGTAAGATCTCTTCAAAATATGTATTTTTTTTTCTGCTGTCTGCAAAAAAATTCACTGTAGACAGTACGAAGCTACTAGTAAATAGTTAATAACTCCAATTTTTCTATTTCACTTATTCTAATGGCATTTATGTTTTTTAACAGAGTTCGACCAATCGCCTTTTAAGCAGAAGCGTCGAAATCAGTTATTTCTTTTTTGTTTAGACTTTTATTGCAGTAATGCAGATCGAGTCCTTAAGATCACAGCACGAGAGTTTATTCAATTCCTTATTTAAGTAACTCCGGATAGCAACTTAAAATTTTATTATTTTGAAACGAAATCTTACTCTATTCATCTTGTTTTTAACAGTCTATGATTCGAGTGTTACTAAACAATGGATTTTGTTTTCCAATTTCTTTCAACAGTTCTTCAAAAGGATTCTGAATTAAAAGAGAAAAATTTTTTTTGCTATTTTTAGTCTTTTTGCAGAAGATACGACTCAATCAATTCGTTTTCGTTGTTTTGGTCCTTTAGCTTGTCTTCTTCGTTTATTCAATTCGTTAGCCAGTCATTCTTTGGAAAAATGAAATTTACCTCATTCCTTCGCATATCTATACATATAACAAGATATCCTTAAGAATATGGTACATATTATTCTAATTACATTCTTTTCATATTTTTTTTATATTGCTTCAATTGTATTCCACTTAATAAACAAAGTGAAGAGTTAAGAAGTTTATAAAAACCATCTTTTATGGACAATGTAAAAAAATATAATATAGCAATATCATCTCTACTGACCACTGAAGCTGACCTGCAGCTCATTTTACAAATTCGTAGTGAACTGGTTGATACTTTTTTCGAATTTAAAGTAGTAAACTCTTGTCCAAAGAAACGGACATTTTAACTTTCAGGAAAACCATTTGTGGTTCAAGGAATTCAAGGAATAAATATATGCAATTACGATAACCTTATCAGCTTTCTTATCCTTGGAAATTAGTTACAAAATTCAACTAAAAATAATAATATTATGATTAACCTAATAATAAATTCAAATTATGAAATTGAATTTTTCTTCCATTGAAAGTAAAGGAATCACAGCCTATGGAATATCTCCAGAGATAATGATACACTTTTTTTTTCAGAATTGCAGAACACTAATAATTTATTAAACTCTGTTTATTAGAAATCAAGATTAAGTGTATTCTACTAGCTCTTCATTTATTCACTTACAATAAGTTCTAGTGCATAATATATTAATTTAGAAAATCTTTTTACGATAACAGAACGATAGTCTCATTGTATGGTAATGTGTGAACTTATTTTTAATTTTACTCGTTGCTTTGGAATTGGGTTACACACCATCATTCTTAGTATTTCAGATACATCCTTACAATCAAGAATCATCTACAACGTGACAGCTAATCACACAGCTTGACAGATATTTTATGTCCTTGGAGCTAAAATGCCAGACTGAAATAGGATGCTTAGTTTACAGTTTAAAGGGAAGGCCATTTTTATAAAAATACCGTATCCTTATCACTTTACAGTAAAAGAAACTGTTGAATGCAGATAATCAGAATATTTTTAAACGGTTGGTGACGGTTGATTCCATTATCATTGGTACATCTCTTACTTGATACTGGATATCAGCTGTTTTTGAAGGGGTATCGTTTCATGTAAGGTTGGAGAGGTAACACTACATTTAGATACAAGCCTAATTGATTCTAAGCTGAAATAAAGTATGAGGAGTCATTGGGATTTTCTAAGTCAGTAAAAAAAAAGAATCTGATGATCCTTCAAGTAAATGTTTCATTTAAGTCACAGATAGAATGAATAAGCAGTCAGTTTAATTTTTCCATTTTTTTATATATATTTATAAATATCAGAAAAGCTAGTAGAATAATCAAAATTTACATTCTTATATTAAATTCCGTTATACCAAATTCGATTCGATTATATTAAAATTAAGGTTTTTTTTGCTGTAAAAATAAAATAATAATATACTGTATAAATAGTACAATAAACAATGAAAAAAAATCCCAAATACGTTATTCAAGATATTCTACTATCGTTCATTCCAAAATGTTTCCAACTGAGAAGTTTCTTTTAAGGAACTGTTTTAGTTTAATTTTATCCATTTCCTAAAGAATAGAAAAAGAAGCTTATAAAATTATTTATTTATCTAAAGCCCTAATTCTATACATTTGTTTACTTATAGAAGAGTACAATAAACTTCTTGATTTTGATAGAAATATTTCATAGATTGATAAATTGGAAGTCCTGTTGCTCTAATAGCTATAAATCGTAAAAAACAATATTTAATTCATTCAATTCAAATTTAAATTCCAAGGTGAATTGCTTCTTGTGTACACAAAAATTTAAGTTAAAAGAACATCAAAACCAACTCGAATAAGTTGGATTCTTATTTTCATCTATATTTCAGGACAGCTGTTTCACAAATATCTTCATCTTTTAGTCAGACTTGGCCGCTGTCCAACAACTTCGGTAATTGCAGAGTTGATACCAAAACAAATGTTTACTTTTAGAACTGCAATGTACATATATATAGGGCCTATTTTATTACCATCGCCTGATCGCGAAACAGCAGTTCTAGGATGCCTGTGCTCTCAATATTTCTCTGCTATAAAAACAAATACTGATCTACAAATAAATGTTACCTTTACTTTCTATTGATACTGCTTCTATTGTCTTTCAAACTTCTTTAATATTTCATTACTTTTAATTAAATTTCTGCTGGGGGAATACTTTAAAGTACTAAAAAACAAAACGTAAGCGATAATTTATAAGGAATTATTGCACATCTTAACTTTTATAAAACAAAATACCTTCTATAGGATATAAAATGACACACTGGACATCAACTACCAAGTTAAGTGAAGAATAACACATAAGTATATTTCATGAGAACCCGAAAATCATTAATTTGGCAAAACTTTTATCGTGACTTGTTTTTAAAGATGACTGCTTTTATTGAATCTTCTAAAGAATAAAATATTGAAAATCAGAAGTTCGATTCGTTTAGCTTTCGTTGACAGTTCTGTTCTTTACTAGAGATCAGACGTTTATCGTTCAAAGACTGTAGCCACAACCTTTGCATATGTGTATGGAATTCGTCTGCGCAGCTGAATTACAAATACTACTCTCCTCTTTAAATTCAAAACCATTATTAAAGTTTTTGACCTCTTTGACGTTATATATTTAATCTCAGTTGATTCATACGTTTTCATAAAATCCTAAACATTTGCAACGATTCAAGCTAATTATAAATCAAAAGCTAAGAAATATATTTTTTCATCTTTATGACGATTCGTTACGATTCACAGACAAATAATTTCTAAAATAAAACTAATCTTTCAAACTTTCAAATGATTTTTAGCAATATTATTGTTCAAAGATCATTTTAATTCATTCTATTTCTCTAAATGCTAAAGAATGTTATAATTGTTTGAATCATGAAAAACTTTAATCGTCAATACAAAAATGCCTAGATTGTGAATTCTAAGTCTGATTGGCTCAAAATGGTTATCATACGAATTTTCCACCAGTTATATGATGCAGTGGAGCAATTGACGTCATTGGCGCGGACTGGAAGATAGCTGGCAATGGGAGGTATAGATAATGAAGTAACGGATAAGGTGCTGTGTATATCCTGAGTAACCCATTCCTGGATGAACAAATGTGAGCGTGCGATGTGTTGTGTCTGGGAGAACCATGTTTTCTGCGCAAATTGAAATCGCCGGATCGAAGTCGGCAATCGATGTCTTTCGTTGCCAACTACATATATATATCTTTTTGCAAATTAATTTTCTGTAACATGGAACGCGACGATCCGAGAAGGAAAAAATTCTCTTTGCGCGAGCAACTTAAGACAAGGGCGGCGAGTCAAAGGGAAAATCCGGGGGTTTTGCACCTGAGATCGAAGGACCTCAACTTAAAGATAGAAAATTCGAAGGCTCCACCGAAACAGTTCTCAACAGTTCTTCTGGCAGCTTCTGCTAAATCTGTTGCTCTTAGAGGAATTTTGCGAGAGAACACACACACCCACACATCTTGAGGGATTATCCACATCACAGAATTCAATTTTTGTTTTTCGAAAACCATTCTTCAATACTCTACCACTCATCGAAACACAAACATCTTTTCGGTCTAACTTTATGTATTGAGTTTTGGTGTATCTGTAAATTTATATACACAGAAAAATTGTGCCCATCAACAAGTATTTTATGAAGATATTTTTGTTTTCTTTCAGAAAAAAAGTTGATTTTAATTTCAGGTGCAAAGTTTCTTTGTAACAGATTAAGAGATTTATTTTAAAAGTATTTTAAAAGGAAATTGATTTATGCTTTGTTTCCTTTTTTTTTTGTAACGAATTAAAGAAAATCAATTTTTTTCTTATTTAAAATTGATCTATTCTGCAGATCATTCCGATAAGAATAAATAACTTCTATAAATCTCTAATGTAAACATATAGATAATAAACCGAATTGAGTAATATTTTAACTATATTTTGAGCAGTTTTTTTTTTATTTCTTAAAAGAAAATTTGTGCCTTACGTAAAGCATATAGATTGCATGATGACATAGTTAAAGTTAAAATGACATCATATATTTGCATTGAAGAAGATCATTGATATGTTTAACAAGGAGATTAATGAAAATGTTTGTAGATTAAAAAGGGAACAACATAGGATAAAATTAAATAGGAATTTGTAACCTGAGCGAGACTTTTCAGATAGCCCGAATCACTTCATCTCCTTCATAGTGGGTGGGTCGATATGCGTTAAGCGATTCCTGACCGTCCTACCCCCAACCCCAACCCCTCTTTTGTTTGCCTTTATTGCGGCTACAGCACGAAATGTAGCAGAGGTAGGGGGAATCTGAGAAGTAGGACCAGGGGGAATTGAACTTGGTAATAAATCGCGGGGATTGAGGGCTTGAGGAGCACGGCTCGCTGCTGGATGTTTGGAGAGGCCCAATTACAATGTTTCACCGGGAGGTGGCAAAGCACAAGGTGAGGGAGGGTCTTACCTGCAAAACTGCGGTGGCCGGGTCGTTTTGGCCCCTGCTTTTTCGACGTTCGCCATGGTTGCAAGGTGGTCGGATTCCGTCGGGTTACTTCTTCGCGGGGGGTGGGGGTGACGTGTTAATCAGGCCCGGGCGTGCATTCGAAGGGGGGCCATTGCGGCCCGCTTTTGTCCTCGAGCCTTCGAGAGTGTTTGTTTTTCAAGGTTGCACCACACTAACCACCACCGCCCCCGCTCCACACACACGCTCGTTACGGAGGGAGCTCTATCCGTCGCTCTGTATCCTATGAGTGCCGTCGTCTCCTGCAACGCACCTCCTCATCACTGGTTCCTCTCCGCGTGGCAGCAGCTAGGCTTCGCAGGACCGGTCCACAGCCGCCGCGAGGGGGGGACGGTAACACTGGACGACTGGAACGAGGCTGCGGCACAAGGATTCGCGCACAATTTTCAGGAGGGAAGTTCGCTCTTCCAAAATAACGGAGTGTTCGAGAAATCAAGAAATCCACGCATGCAAAAAGGAAGGGGGGAGAGAGAAAAAAAAAGGCACAGGTTCAGGTAGTATTTCAGAATCTCAAAGAGGATCCAGTAAGAGCGTTCTTACACAAATCCATATTTTGCGAGACCGGATAATCAGAAGTAGTCCATTTGCTTGAGAAAGAGCGAATTCTCTTTTTGTTTCAGAATAACAAAATACTGCTTTAGAATTTTTATTCACACAAATATTTTCCATATTTCAGTTTTTAATTGGAATTAAGAGGAGTTTTCTCAAGTTAATAACGGAACTTAGTAGCGAAAGAAAAATTCTAGAATTACATAAAGAAAATTATTTCAGAGAAATAACTGAATAAAGATGTTTATTAAACAATTTTCAATGCAAAAGAAGCTTATTATAAATTCTAAAATAAGAATTTTTGAGTTTAAAATTTATTTAAGATAATAAATTGGAAAAGAGAAAAAAGTAACAATATTTAAATAAGTTTATTAAAAATAAACGGATATTTATTGTTTTTCGAAATCCATTGCAAGATGTCAAGCAGCGAATAAAATTAGAGGTTATTTTCTGTAATACTTATTCGTGTTACTAATTAACTTTTTATGAAATTTGGTCTTATCTTTATTTCAATAGTTCCAAAAGAATTTTTAATGTCATGTTTTTTTTTTTTTTTTTTTTTTTTTTTTTTGATAATTTAAACAACATCGAAAAATGATTTGTTCTTCCTAAAATCTAAAAAAATACACTTGAAGTATTTTCAAGGGTTTATTTTGTTTTTCACCAAACTTAACAGTTTATCTGCGAACATGAAAACGTAGGAGACATGTGACTGTAGAACTGTTATGCAAGGTAACATTGCATTTAATCTTAACTGTTAGGCAAGGTAGCATTGCATTTAATCTTAACTGTTAGGCAAGGTAGCATTGCATTTAATCTTAACTGTTAGGCAAGGAAACATTGCATTTAATCTTAACTGTTAGGCAAGGTAACATTGCATTTCATCTTAACTGTTAGGCAAGGAAGCATTGCATTTAATCTTAACTGTTAGGCAAGGTAACATTGCATTTAATCTTAACTGTTATGCAAGGTAGCATTGCATTTAATCTTAACTGTTATGCAAGGTAACATTGCATTTAATCTTAACTGTATTCTTGCTGCAATACATCTGCTCTTCGTAAAATAAAAGTCGATGATTTAATAAATGCTTCAGCAACACGAATTTCCGTATGAATGGATGAATTTTAGGAGTAGCATTACTTTACAACAATTGATTACAAGCTCATTCTTTTACGAATAAATCTTTCTTTTACGTTGTTGGGTCCTGAAGGTTTTTGGTCACATGACTCAAAAGAGTGAAGAGAGGAAACAGATCCATGAGCAGTGAAGTAAAAGATACCCAGCAGATTTAGTAGGAGAGGAGCAGAGCTATAACAAGATCTGTTTAAGGACATACCGCTACTTTGCCAACTGATTTTAGATGATATTTACGGGAAATGTTATGAATTGATTTTCTGTAAGCATTCTCCCTCCCCTTCTCTATATAGCAACTTAAAATAAGATGGCAACCCTGATCTTAAAGGACTTCGAATGTGATCTGTAGGTTTGCAACTGTTCAACTGATTTGTTACTGCAGTGCTAAGTCGAAGACAATGCTTTCAAGTTAGCAGAGAAGTATTTAAATTGGCAGTAAAGATGAGAGAATTTTTAAAATCATAATCAAATTCGATTCCTCTGTTTCTTATTCATCTCATTTATTGCACTTCTATTAACCATCTAGAATCTGTTGAAATTGAGAGGGCAAAAATAATGCAAATATAAATGTTATTTTTTTTTTTGCTGATATCTTGTCTGTAAATTTCCTTTTTAGCTACTTATAAAATAATACAAACTGTCTAAATTTCGCAAACAATCTGCGAACAGAATCATTTATATCTACTTCTATAATTCAAATACAACCAAAAGCAGAACTATGTGTAATTGCTTCATAAGATAATGTATACTTTTTATTTCACATAAAAAACAGATATCTCAAGAAAAGGGAGCTCAGTAAAGTTAAAAAAAAAATAACCCAAAGACCACTCGAATAAAATAAAATGTAAGAAATCCTTAATTTGCTGTGGTGTGATTTATCTCATATTAGGTATTTTGCAATTTTGAAGTCGCCAGAAAGCCTTTAATAATTGAGACTCTGATGAACTGCCAGAGAACAACAGAAAAGAAGGAAGAAATTCTCCTGGAATAAATCAGAATCCGAAACATTCTCGTACAGCAGAACTACTTGGTTATAAAAAAATCTCTTCGTCATATATTAAATATAGTTCTTCTTTAAAGTCATTTCCAAATTTCAATCAACTACAAACGATATTTCACTGAAGCCATCGTTTAAGTTCTAAATTAAAATAACTATAATAAGATCTCACAGCAATAGCAACAATGTATGCATAATAAGCCATAACCTTCAACATAAACAAACATTTTTGATACCAATTATTTAAATTTATCGTCTTTATTCCGCATTAAGTTCTGGAAATAAGACAAGTGTTACTATTAACTGAATAACCTTTATCCTTGTTGAGGCAGGGATAGCTCTGTATTGTGTAAGCCTCTATCTATTATACATCTGCTGTGCTTATCCTTAACTTTGAATATTCAAAACCTAATGGTTTTTAGACCATTGAGATCGTTGATAACTTCAGTGTGTATACATTCTTGCTATTGTTATTAGTGTATCTACATTGTTGCTATTGTTATTAGTGTATCTACATTGTTGCTATTGTTATTAGATCTTATGATTGTCGTTTTAATTTGCGAAATTCAGAACTTGAAAAAGCAGAACGATGGCTTTTGTGAAATATCATTTGTAGTTGTATGAAATTTCGAAATGACTTTAAAGAAGAAATGTAGTCAATCACACTAATTTTTCAGATTTGAAAATAAAGAAAAAAGAGGAAATGGATGCAAAAACGACTTAATTTAGACAATTAAAATCTCAGGTATAAAGCGTAGAATTTGATGAACTGCTGACGATATCATAAGAGAGAAAGTAATAGCAAATATACAAAATAAAAATATTTTCCAAGATTTTTCTTATAAAACCTGGAAATCAAATTTGAACGCAAAATAAAAAATAGGTAATTTTCTTGACATCATTTTTCTTATTTTCAAAATTATATTTTTTTTTTGTAAATATGATATTATTGAGGGCTATGTATCTAGGAAAAATACATAGCCTCAATAAACAGGAGCTTCTGGAACAACCAGGATAACATTAACTACCTTCTAGAATAGAATAGGGAACTTACAGAATAGAATGAAATAGGGAACCTTTTATTTTCATTAACATGAGCTAAACATGTAGAAATCATTTCACTTACAAAATATTGTAAATAATCTTACAAAAAATGTTTAATCACATCATCAGCAAACGAAATTAAACTTAAAAATAATAATATTTTTTTAGGGGGGGGGGGATTATATTTGGACGATTTTAATGCAAGTCGAAAAACCACCAATTGATGATTCAAGAAGAAAAAAAAAGTACTTTTCCATTAAGAAGAGGAAATTTCGCGAAGTTAAAACAGCTTTGGTTAATTACAGGAATCACTCACTTAAGACTCCACTTTGCGAACCATTTGAAATCTCAGGCACTTCACTCATAAAATATTGTCTTTATTTTAATTATTGGTTTCAAGCAGTTTTTTGCAAGCAGGTTTTTTTTTTTTTTTTTAATTATCATTTTTTTGGGGCTTTTAGACAAAACAAAAGACATTTTATTTCTAAATTAAAAATAACTTTTCAGAACTTTTCACTAATAACTTTTTAAGTAATAATTTAAATAATATATAAAAAAAAAAGATATTAAAGATAATGAGTAAATAAGAATATTTGAATGCCTAAGTAATTGTTTAATTAACATAAATTGAATAAATAGAATAAGGTTAATTTTTAATAAGATCTCTACTTAAAAATAAAAAAAGTAAAGTTAAGTAAAAATAAAAGTAAAAAAAACAAAAAACAAACCCTAATAAAATAAAAATAAATAACCAACTGACAAACAATTTTACATCATCTGCAACTAAGACAATGGAAATGCTTAATTTTCTGTAAATAATACAATACAAAAATTTTATCTTATTTTTTTTGTTTGTTTTTTATAAAATACAGATTCTGCAAACCCAAAATTTGAAATTTATCGCAAATTCTTTTTCTTGTCTCAGTCAACCTCATTCTTAAATGGCTTTCTTGTAAATAAAAAATAAGATTTCTCTTGTGACAACTGTAACTCTGCAATGGATGTTCGAGGATTAAAATTACCGAAGAAATAATACCATATTATAACACAATGGTTTCAATAAAAATAAGTTCCTTCAAATAATAGATTGTATTTATCTTAAAAGGGTTATAATTAGCTGATAAAGACGATTCATCTCAGTAATTAATTCTTTATAAAATTAAATAGAAAATAATTCAAAAAATTTATGAATAGAAAAATGTTTTTGTTCATTATAAAAAAACTGAATGAAATTTTCTCCATGAATAGCAACTTATTTAGATCTCATTATTTTAAAATAAAATCAGTAAAATAAGTGAAACGAATAAGGAATAGTCTCGTATTTTCTAGAAACTTTTCTCGGCTCAAATGTTGTCCAAATAAGGTCATATCATTTAACTACTATTTACATTCTGGAGCTAAAGTGTCGACTGAGTCTTTAAGATTGATGCTTTACGGAAGGCGGGAAACATCCCTGGCTGTGCCTGACAATTCACTTGAAGTAAGTGAAACATACATCTCTGCCACGGTCCCCATATCGAGTTTCCAGTCAGACTCGAGGGCAAAGAAAAACAAGATAAAGTGTATTCACGAAAATGCCCAGTTATTCAGAATCTGAAACAGCTCAGGGATTTGCTGTAGTTTTTCCGAATTTAACTTGAACTATTACTTGTTCTCGCACAAGTACAGGGGCAATTTAAATCGTGCTTCTTCGTACGACAGAGTTCGAGTACTTCTGCAAGAAATTGGCATGAAATTTGATCTTGGATATCCTTAACAAAACTTATTCACCACAGTTAATTGAAAAAGATTCTGCATCGGTCATTAACATCGCTCAATCACGTTACTGCGTCATGATAATGAAGCAAAAATAGAAATGAAGTGTGCATCAATGCTATCAAATATATCCACTTCATATTTGCCATTTATAAAATAACAATGTGCCATCTTAAAACTATTAATCGAATATGTTTAAAATATTAAACTTTAGGATTATTATTTATTTCTTTAAGAAAGCAAAATTGGATACTTTAACTAGCACCGACTCCACTTTCTTTTTGATATTTTGAAAAGATAATGAATATTTTTGACACAAATATAGAAATGTTAGGGCAAATAAAATTTCTTCAAAGGCAATTCGAAAAGCAGCATGTTTCGAGCTTTTGCACTCTTCACGAAACAGGATCGAAATAAATAATTTCTCCAAAACGTTTCAAAATTAAATTCTTCACTAACTAATGTAGTTAGTTAATGTTAACTAAACAGAAAATTTAATAAAAATTTAATTTAATAAAACAGAATTAACATTTCATTCATTGATTAAAATGTTTCCTTTGTTATTTCGTTATCTTAAAATAAAATTTTTTGTTTTTTTTTTATTATCTCTGAATTCGAAATTTAATCTCTATTAATCCATTTTGGGTTTTTATTTCCAAATTTCATGACAACTTTGGAAATGTAAGAATTTTTTTTTAAATCTGCTTTGTAATATGAATCTCTAGATGCTTTATTTTTATAAAAAGCCTCCTAAATTTCTATCTGAATATTATAATTTAAAAAAAAAAAAGAAAAGAAAAATACTTAATCTTCTAATTGGCAAGGCCAATTATAGAACATTAAGTATATAACAATGAAGTTACATTCGATATATACGCGTTAAGGAATTTTTTTTTTCCGGGAATCAAATAAATCGATTAGTATTACTCTCAAGGACAAAATTGGTATTGATTAGTTTATATCGTTTGAGTGCCGTTAAATGCCGATATTAAAATACAAAAAAAAATGAATAATTTACTTACATAAAATAAATATTTCAAAATTTCGTATTATAGTTGTAAAAAAAACAAAAAACAAAAAAAACAAAGATACAGTTTGGAGATTGTATGTTTAAATTATTACTAATGGGTAATCAAATTACGGAAAATAATTTTAGAAAAACAATTATCTCCTGTATCTCGTCTTTATTTATTAATCTCAAAGACAATTTGCTTTTAAACATCTTCATATAAAAAATCTTGAATGAAAGAAAGATTTTAGATTTTTTTTAGATTTTTAGATTATAAGAATTGAAAAATGATTAATGAAATGTGTTTAAAAAATATCGACAATTGGCACGATGCAGGATAGTTATTGCAATAACGTTTACAATTAATCAAATCTAATATAGTACAACAGTTTCCAGTCTATTATCTACTGATCAGTAAACTATTAAGAGTATTTGAATTTCTTATGTACGTGAAATGAAAAAAGAGTATCAGAAAAAATGATCTAGTTCAAGAAAGAGGATATAGCATTCAGTTAGCGATCAGGCTAGTTTAATTTCATTTATCTGTATTATTCCCTGATAAGTTTCGCTCAACGACAAGTTAGTGTTATGTATTTTTGTTTGAAATATTGCTCAATTTTATACTGAGTAACTGATTATTTTTGTAGAATTGATAAGAAGAGTTATTTGAACTAAATCTCTTGTACGACAAACATTTAAGATAGTTGAGTTATTTCAGTAATTAATACATTGAAAGGATGAATTCGACATGTTAAATCATTTGTTTTTGTTTTTTTGGAAAATTAGTTAAAATCAAAACTTTTATAAAAACTTAGGAAACTTATTAAAACTTAGAGGAAACGTAGGCCAACACTTAAGTCTAATTTAGTGTAATCAACAACTTTAAAAGTTTACCATTGTTTATGTTGTTCATTAAAATCAGACAAAAATTTAGGAACAGAAAAAGATATGTTTGTTTCGGAACTACAGTCAAATTTTGACAAAAATCTGATCTGTTACTAATCCATATATCTTCTTTAAATCTCTTCTTCTGCTTATCATAATTTAAATAAATACTACTTCTACTCTCATAACATTAAAAAAAAAAAATTAATGCAAACGAATTTTTGAAAGCATATTCCTTGCTTTCTTTTTCAAGTTTATTTGATAACTATATGTTCTCAGTGAACTTACATTGCGTATACATATCAAGAATCACAATACTGTAATAACATATACATTCTTACATTAATATTACAATAACTGATAATTTACAATTCATTGAATTCATCAGTTATTACAGATTTTTTGTTTCCTTTGAAGCATTTTTTTACCATTTCGTTAGCTAATTTTACAAACATACTCTCTATTTCTAAGCCACTACTTTTATTGAAATTTAAGTTCTTGGTATTTCTTATTATGAAGCTCTCCAATATTTTTCTAGTTTTACAATCCTTTTCTAACATTAAAATTTTGACCTCATCTTTAATACAGTGGTCCGTTCGAGAACAATGATCAGCTACATCAGACTTGTACTCTAATTTATTTTTAATACAGTAAATGTGTTCTTTTGCTCTTTCAAGGGTCGTTCTTTTACTCTCTTCAATATAAATTTTACGGCAATTAAGACATTCTAATTGCTGTATTAATCCCATGCTTGCATTTTGACTATTTTCATTTACTTTATGGCATAAAATATTTTTCAATTTGTTCTGATATTCAAATGTCACATTTATTCCATGTCTTTTGCAAATTTTCTTTAATTCCCAATTGCTGTTGTTTAAATAGGGGATTATCATATTTCCCTATTTCTTTAATTTTAATTTTATTGTAGTCATTTATTACTTTATTTACAAACTTATCTTCGTAATCAATTTTCTTCAATATTTCTTTCATATTTCTTATTTCATTTTCAAAATCTAAATTTTGGCTGGAATTTCTGTCTAATCTATAAATGTAATTATCTACAATATTCTTTTTAATTACAAAGCTATGGCATGACTTAAAATTTAAAATATGGTCGCTCTGAAACTCTTTCCGATGATGTGTAACATCAAAATTACTATATTCTTTTTTATTAGACAAACATATACAAAGGTTAATCTTTCATCTTTTTCTTCTTCTAATTTAAATTTTATGTCAACATTCTTTCTATTTATAAAGTTAAAAAAATTTGGAAACTGCCTTTTTGTTCCGTACCATATAACCAATATATTGTCAGCATATCTGTAGCATTCAAAATTAAATTTTGATTCCTTTAATACCTCATTTTCAAAAAAAATCATGAAAATATTATAAAGGCTATCCGATATAGGTGAACCCATTGGAAAATCTTTGATTTGTATGAAGATTTTCTTCTTGTTTTGAAAATATGTGTTGCTAGTAATAATTCTAATCCAATTCATAAATTCAATGTTATTTAAATTTGGATTCATTAATTTTTCATTAATCTCAAATGCCAGTTTTTCCGCAATTTGCAAAGTTTCTTGAACAGGAATATTTGAACACATGTTGTCAATATCTAAGGAATAAAGATAAAAAATTATCTTATTTTTGAAATACAAATGCTGTAATTTTATTTCCAAATCTTTGGTGTTTCTAATTATAACATCTTCCCTTGGCAATTCACAATTCTGTTAAAAAATCTCGCTACATTATGTACAGGACTACCGTATGCGTTGATTAATGGTCTAACAGGGTTGTTGATTTTGTGTATTTTAACTCTACCTTCTAACATGGGAGTTTTACAAGCATCTTTTAGAATTTTAAAATTTAGAATTTTAGAATCTTTTAGAATTTTACAAGCATAATTTTTTTATATGGTATTTATTGTCCCTTTCTCTTCTAGTTCTCGTAAGTTTCTTTTCTCTTTGTTGTATAAAGTTAAAGTTGGGTCTCCTTTACTTCTTCATAATGACCATCTTCCAATAGGTTATCCAATTTTTCAACGTAATCTTATTTATTCATGATTATCAGTTTATTTCCTTAATCTGATTTTGTTTTGTGTATATTCTTGTCTTTCCCAATTTTCCTGAGGATTTCTAATTCTTCTTCGTTTAAATTTAATGGTGTTTTATTACAGTTTTTATAAAAACTTTCTCTTTCTTTTAAAAAATCTTCTCTCTTCTCTTGTTCCATAATATTAGCAGCTAACTGAAGTTTTGCTAAAGTTTTTAGATCTAAGCTGTTTTCTTTATCAAATACAAAGTCAAGACCATTGTTTAAAAGTTCCAATTCTTTTTTATTGAATTTTCAGCTGCTCATGTTTACTACGTAATCGTTCAAATCCAACCAATACCTTTCGAATTATTTCCATCACATGGAGAGACTTCCCACCCACCTAATAAAAATCAGAAATAACCCCTGTAGTAACATGGGTTTCATTTCTAACATTTTATTCTGTTTTAATGAAACAATACTTTAGTTACAATAGTTATGAGAAAAAGAAGCGAAGAATAAATTTTGTGTAAAAAATAAAAGAATGCCTAAATAACAAATGTTTTAGAGTGAAAATCTTTCAACTCTGAAATGTCTAATGGATGATTTAAGCCTAAATGATTGGATTTCCATAGTATTATTAATATTCGATTTATCGAATTTTGATAAACTTCAAACAAAGTTGGCGTCAATGTTATCAGGGTAAAATATTATTTTAGTAAAAGCGAATTACAGAAAATACATTTAAAGAGTTTGTTTTAATCTTTTAAATGAAAAACGAAAATTAAAAAAAGCACACTTTTTTAAATGTGAGTTGGGAATCTGATACAGCTATTTCGCTCTTTCTAGGCTTATCAGCCAAGTTCAAAGGGCTTGAGAGGATCTCGCTCTTTCTATTACCATAATGTAGTGGAATTTACAACAATCAGTGCAGATACAAAATCTTGGCCAGCTAAGCACTGCACCAAAAGGGCTTTATTAAAAACTTAGAAATCTGTGTATTGGAGGTAAAAGACCATGGTAAATTATGTCCATTTTTTACGAAATTAAGGTTTTAACAGTGTCCTGTGCAATATTTTTTGTTTTTTCAGAGATACTAAGAACAATGTCCTAAGCCTAAAAACAAACGACTAAAACAAAAATAAATATTGACGGTACTAACATGCTTGCGAGATAAAGAGCATTAAATATGTATGTTAGATAATAGTAAACTGTAAGTACTATGTCATAAAAAAAGTTTACAAAGAGTGTCAATCAAAGTGCAAAATTTAAGAAAACATTTTGTAAAAGAATCATTCAACTCGTTCTCCTGAAAAATTTAACATTTGTGACAAAGTGCCTTTTACCTCCGATACACATTGTAGCAACCCACACAGAAAAAATATAAACTAGTTTAATATTCCGTTGTCCTAAAATGTGTCAAGTTTCAAGAAAATTCACGAATGGTTTCAAAATTATTGGGGAAAGGGGATATACACATACGCGCACAGACTATCTGATTTTATGAGCCTCACTTTCCTAACATTAGCCTGAAATAGATGATATACATAAGATGAAGATGTATTTATTGCTATTTCAGGTTAAACCTCTTTATTTGTTAGTTTTTAACCTAATCTTAAATCTAATTTATAATGTTACGTTTTCTTTTCTCCAATTGGCTAATATAGAAGATTTGGAAGATTTTTTTTATTATTAATAATGAATATAAAACTGTCTATTCCCACCCAGTTGGCTTTTTTTGGCAAGAAAATCAAAGCGCGTGCAATCTCTTCCTTTCAGCTGATTACAATTTAGCCAAAGGCTGAATTCGCAAAGGAAACAGATTGAGAAGGTCTCTACTTTTATCATTATTAATATATATTTCTTTAATGAAAGCAAGGTCTAGATGGAACACCTTTCCACTACTTTTGAAGGGAAACTCCCAGCATTAATGTTTCCCTACCACTCAAAAGGACCAGCTCCAATAGCAAAAAAAAGGGGGAAGGGATTAAAAGAAAAAATCTCTTTTCCCCTCGGTTCTTGGTTTATGGTCCGCTATGAATACAAGCTTCACAATAGCTGCCACGTCCCACCCAGTGTCGTCATTATTATTGAATTTTATTGTTTAGTCTTAATTGGAGAGACAGAGGACACCAGTACCTTATCGTAAAGAGAGAGAGAAAAAAAGGAGTTCTGAATCGATTTCTCCGGGCTTTGAAGTCTCGTGTTAGAATCTCGTCAAACCCTCCCACGCAATGAAATTTATACTAAAATTATATCTTATCTATACTAACTCAAGCATCTATGTTTAGATAGTTAGAATACAAAAGAAAAACAACTAATTTCACAAAATCTGAGTTTTGCTTGAAGTATAACTGAATTCACACCCATACACACATCTTTTTTTTTTAATTTTTTTATATTTAGTCTCGTCTTTTAAGCATTCTTTTTAAATAATTTAAGTTTTAATTCAATTCTTCTTCCCTCTAGAATTGAGGGAGAATTTAAAATCCCTGACTTCTTATTTTCTGTAGGATTTAATTTGCTCCATATTAAATCAATTGATCAACGCATTCATTTGACTCAGCTGATCAAAGAACTCGTAGTCAATTAAAAAAAAAACAATAAAACAGGCGCAGATTTCTAGAAGTGCACCTTTTCTTTTGTAATGAACAAAATAAAAGCACAGACTAATTAAAATTTATCCTCTGAAATCTTTACCTTTAGCTCGAACAATCGGGAAATATTTTTCAGATGAAAGCAAATATATTCCCAAAATTCGAACATCTGGTTCATAAATCAAGAAGTCATTTTCCGCGTCGCATCGGCTGTCTCGACAACGTCATTACTGCAAAGAATGAGATTTCTTAAATTCAGTTGGTCCTTTTTTTTTTTGTTTTTTTAAGGTTGTCCCAATAGTTGTCCAGCGCAGTGTGTGCGTCCCCGTGATGTTCCATTGACAGAGAATATAGTTAGATAAGAACATAATGTCATGACAACATGAGCATTCCATGACGCTTTGAATTAAGAGTCACAATCGTTTTTGTAACAAAAATTATGCGATCTTTCAAATTTAGGAATTTTGTAACGTATATGAAAAAAAGATGGATTACACATTCAGAATAGTGTTTGATATAAAAGGCGATTACAGGCAGCCCTCGTTTTACGACGGTTCAGATTTACGTCGGTTTAGAATTTAGGTCAAAATGAGAAAAAAATATATTTTAAAATAATTAAAAATGCGAAAAATTCAATTTCTTTAGCGAAAATGCAGCTGTGAACATTGAATCTAGTCAACTTAAACAGCTGTACATAGGCTCCGCCCACTCGTCCACGTGTCTCCTCCCCTCCTCACTTTTGTTTCGCTCCGTCATGATTGCCTGTGAATGCAGTGATAAATACTCATTACAATTAATAGTGATAAAAGTTTTTAAAAATAAATGTGCCCATGTCTGGTAAAAGGAAATCTACTTGTGCAACTCCTGATGTTAGTAATTATTTATGCTAATTTAATAGGCCTATGAAAGTACGTAAATGTTTTAGAGGAGAAGGTAGGAATATAAGATAGGGTAGTAATATGAGATACCGTGGTTTCGAACACCGTAGGCTAGTGACATCTACGGAAACAGTTGGAAATTACTTCTTGCTCTTGTGTTTTCAGGTTGTCGTCGGCCATTTTAGCGAGTGCTGTGGTTATCCGTGGATGTTTGATGATTATTGTGCAATTTAAAGTTTTTGTGTTGACTTATTAAATTGTGATTTGCTTGGAAATATTTTGCAGTTTACAAGAAACAAATAAAGGCTGGCTATAGTATAAGTATTGCTGTATTGAATAGTCACTGTGAATTAAAAAGCTAATGTATTTTGAATATGATATAATGGTGGGAACTAAAAGGGCGGGATGGTTCCAATATGAGACACTTGATAGGTAGTAATATGAGACTGTCTCATATTACTACCATATTCTAATAATTTCAATTAAGCCTAGAGCTACAAATCGGGGACGCAGACCTGGAGCTATGATTACATCGTCGTCATTTAAAAATCATCTTATTCGGAGTAATCCCAAAAGATCTGTGGCCTTATCTATGGGGGAAAGAAACACACCAGTTCCAAGTAAGAAATCAAAAAAGGAAGCTGATGATTATCCACCGACTCCTGTGCCTCAATTGAGTCAGACAGTGACGAAGATGATCTAACTGAACCTGGACATCTCCAACCAGAATCGGAAGATGAAGCCTGCATATTCTGTGACATCAAATTTTCAGATGATTCAAAAGGTTAATTGTGGATCCAGTGCTTCTGATGCAAATTATGGGCTCGTGTTGATTGTGCAGGTCTAGAGAGTCAGAACTACATATGTGACTATTGTAAAAATAAGTGAAGAAGTACCCTACTGGGTCTGTACAGTACTGTATGCCAATAAAACTTTTTTTTTGTGAAACATACTATCTTTATTTCATTAAATTGTATTGCAAAAGTAGTGTCTCATATTACTACCCGCTGTTTAGATTCTCAGATATTGCCACTTTTCAGAAAAATATTAAAAATTCATAATTCTGTAAAGTCTATACTACTTATATGCATCATATTTGCTCAATACACTTTTTATTAGGATAATTCGTTTTTGTTTAATCTGTATGTCAATTCTGAGATTCCTGGACCAAAAAAAAAAAAATAGGTATCTCATATTCCTACCTTCTCCTCTACATTAATTTTAGTCGTAAAAACTTATACTAATATGGTTTAATTAAATAAAAACAATATATTTTTGGATGTGTGGAACGATTCCCTCCCCCCTTGCTTACATTATGTAATGAGTACGTTTTACGTCGATTCGATTTACGACGCCAGTATAGGAACGTAATACCGGCGTAAAACGAGGGCTGCCTGTACACTATAAAATTAACTTCACACATACTCAATTGAAGAATATCAGATAGAAGCATCTTTTAAGCTTTCAACAACTTCACAATAACTGGAACAGTTGAAAATAGAAAAGTATTTAATTTAGTTCTGATAATTATTTGAGAAATTGTCGAAGAATCTAATCTGCAGTTCTACAGTTCAGTTTATCAGTGAAACTTAATACTGCGTTTTTCAGTTTCCAAAAAAATTTAGATTGTGCTACATCAATTTGGAAATCTAATGTCCAGATAGAAATTCACCAAACAGTTATATATGACTACTAAATAGCATCTTGCGCAATTATTATAAAGTTTAATATCTGCAATAGCAGATATCACCTTCTCCCCTAAACTTACTTTTTTCCAATTTTTGGTTTCAAAGGTACAGTACTTATGGCTTTAGCTTCAACAAGGGGCAGAAACTGTCAACTATTTGGCCGAAGATTCGTTGCCCTGGGTGCATGTTGGAGGTAGTTCGTATTATATCTTATAAAGAGGAAGAAAGTCACATCCATGCTGATTCGAATCCAGCTTCAGATGTATTCCCGCCTTGGCCAGAAGGCTATCTCTAAAATAATAAAAGCTAATTAAGTACTCCCATGTAACCCTTAACGCCCCACCTTTATTAATCACCGATAAATCCTATAAACTCGATTTCCGAAGCCTAGCCAATAACGCTTAACATTAAAACTAAATCATAATTATTTTAAGAAATAAATTATTCGCCAAACATGAGGAATGTATGACCCTCAGTTGAGTTAGGCGTCCACTTGCAGAACATTCTATAAAATTCAAAACTTCTGGAAATAAACTTTTCCATAATTATCACTAACTACCATTAAGACATCGCAGTCAAACTCACCATTAAAATTAAGTAAGAAATTTAAATCGCAAATAAGTTTTAAAAGTGCTGGCAATTAGCCATATCATAGATCAAATTTTTTTCTAGCAAATTCCATATTAAAGCAAATTTTCTCCTTTTCCATCTTCGCCAATTGCAAACTTGAAGTCGTTCAGAAATATCATGTTCGAATTTTTCATTAGATTTATTTCTATTGCTACAGTATGGGCATTTCTTTCACACAAAATATTAGCGGTTATGACATTATAAAGTAAATTATAATATCTTAAAACAATTTTATGGAACTTAACATAACTGGTTTTGCCAAGCCTGTTGGCCGATATCTATGAACTGCTTTTCTGTACGTTTTACGAAACTTCTTTAGAAATTATGAAACATTTTTTAATACTACAAATATTAAATTTACTACGTAATTTCTTTTATATTTTTGTTTCCTTCTGTACAGAAATAAAAATTAATAATATTTTTCTCTATGTCGGTTATTTCACACAGCTACTATTTGCGCGAATATTACATTCTGACAAAACCTATAATAATAATAACTTCATCACTTCTGTTTTCATATATTTATTAAGATTCCACATTTTGACTCCAATAATAAAATAAAATTGGGTAAATTTAATCAAGTTTGTCATTAAAAAATCAAAAAAAGAATTTTTGAAAAATAGGTTCCTATGAATTTTATGAGTATTTGCAAGTCAAATCATGGATAGAAAATTAAAATGAATGCTAGGAACATAAGTGAATTTGTTTATTGGAAGGCTTGATAGTGTCACACTGCAAGTGAAAATTCGAACATCATTTAGCAAATGACCTTGACAGTCAGTTGTTTCTTGATGAAAACTTTGATGTTGCCTCTGTTTCATGAACGCGACAATGCAACATAAAGATGGCCATGTGAAAATACCGGCTCATGCTAGACAGAATTATATAGGCTCTGGCATTATACACAGAGGAATTCATACATAGAATTGGAAAACTACATAAGAGATGATACAATTTAAATTTAAAGAAACGGAATTGTAGACCCAATGAAGATCGACAATCGGCCGATCGAAATATTGTCAGTCAAATAAAAGAATAATATTGAATAGTTAACAATTGTTTAAGTAAACTCTAAGTTTATCATAATTTGATTTTGAATTTGGGCTTTCAATTTTCTTTGTTGAATATATATTCTTTATTCAAAAAGAAAATCGAAAGATCAAATTTTAGATCTTTTCTGCGATTACTATTCATTGCTGGTAAATAAGATTCATGAAGACTTGGGAGCAGAAAACAAATCGAAAACATAGTTTCTGTAAACAATCATAAAAAGCTATAAAAAAAATGAATTCGTTTGTTGGAATGTACTTAAATTTGGAAGAACGTTTCGTAATCATTTTACAGGTAATAGTTACTGTTGTATTCATTAGAAACGGAAATTACAATAGTCCTAATGCTTAAGCATTTTTATCTTTCGAAAATAAATATTATAAAAAGGTTTGATTTTTATTATATAACGAGGGTTTTTTTTTCCCCTGGAAGACAATGGTTGAAAGACTGACGTCGCGTTCGGTTTCTGTCAACTTCACTGGCGATGTTTCAATGTCCCCATTCGCCTCAGTTCCAACCGAATTTCAGTTTCTGAACATTCCATTTTCACAAGCCATCACACTTTCGACCGAAGAATGAGAATATATTAAGTCAGAGTCGGTTGAAGAGTCTTTCCACGTTCCTCTACTAAATTGAATTCTTCCATAGCAATTACTCTGATGTACACTTCTCTAAAACATCTAAAAATTCGGTTGGAGAAGCGACGTCGATACAAAAGGCTTACAAAATATTCAAGGTATTTTATGTTGGATGATTCAGGATCCTCAGATTTCAACCTCAGTTGTGATTAAATTACTGAAGCGAATCAAACAAATGGCTTCGGTTTTCTGAGACAAAAAGAAGATTAAAAGCGCTTTTAAACATTATCAAAATGTATTCTTTAGATTTAATAAATAAATAAAGACAATATCAGTATTTTTTTGAACATTTTCTATTAGTAAAAAAAAAAAAAAACTTTGAAAGCATGTACATTACAACTTTATTTACTGTGAAGGACTGAAATTCTTCACAGTAGATAAACAGTTACTAATATTAATAATTACGTTAACAATGTAAATAAATCTAGTTCAATAATAAGTATTAAAAAATTTTGGACATTAATTAGGAATAAAGTCAAAAATCCGTTGTTAGTAGGCGTCTTCGTCATAAGGAGAAACCCATCCCTAAACTTTCAAGGTTCAGTGGTTTCGCCCTGTGTGGTGATGAGTCAGTCAGTCAGTGAGTTTTTCTTTTATATATATATATAAGATTACTCTATGATGACATTTCTTGAAAGAATGTAGAATGTACATAAAATTTATTTGTGTATTAAATTAGAAATCTTTTATGATACTTTTTTTCTAAAGAACTTTTGCATGAAATAATCTAATTTATCAATGACATGAAATTAGTGATATCAAAAGCAAAAGTTATTTTCAACAAAATTTACAAAAACTGTAGGTCTATGAATAAGATTTCGAAAATCTTTTACTAATGGAGCCGCGATCACAATATCTGAAAAGCTATCCTGAATAGCTGAAATATTGGTGGAATTGAGTTATTTGCCAAAATATTTATGTAAAGTTTTTCTTTTCAGAAGATTGCTCATCTATTGATTTCGTGTTTGTATAAAGAAACTATTTTATCCTTCTTTGCAAATATTACATACTAAATAAATAAAAGACTTACGACTAACAAAACGTTATCCTTTTTTATATCGTTCCTCTGGCATTTTCTCTGCCCTAACAAGAGCCACGTCTTTAGTGCCAAGGTGATAGTTAACAATGCAGCTATCCTTAGTTTCACATTATTTCACTTGACTCATTCTTATTCATCTCCCCTTTTTATAAGATACCACTATAAAAGTACTCGATCAGTCTATTTGGTGATTTGTAACTTATTCATTAGACAATTCTTTTGTAATGTTCTTTGTGTCGTCATTTAATTTGTCATCATCAGAGAAGTCAATGTCATCATCTCTTACCCTTCCGTTAGGAATCAAATGGAAACAATTTCGTCTGATGGTTCTCCGGGATCAGTTTCAATAATATAAGAGCGAGGAGCCTTTACTCGTCCGTAGCGATGTCGCTAAGACACTGGTCTCTCACCTCTGAGTCCCGGGTTCGGTTCTCATGTGGGTTTCGTTGATGGTGGCTATCCGCGCTGGGCAGGTTTTCCCGGGGTTCTCCCATTTCCCCTGCATTTCTCACACCATCCTTTCTAAGTCTTTCTCTCCGTCTGTCCTTCTTTCCGTGGGATAGTACAAAAGATCTTTCAGATCTTTAAAGTCATGCCACCCACTTTCAATTAATTTAATCTTAATCTACTCTTCCTTATCGAGGCAAATCAATGACCCAGACTTGGTCATTTTCTTTTAACTCTGGCAGATTTCTTGTCCGGTGTCGTCGGTTGTAATTTTCTTTCTGATTTAGTCGAAACTTCTCTACTCTCTCTTTTAAGATTTTTGAATCGGGACTTTTGGAGCTTGTAGTTTGACTACTATTGGCACACCTGGATGTTTTAAATTCTTCGATGCATTGTGAACATTCACTAATTCTTCTATTTCCTTCGAAATCCGAGGACACTAAACGGAGTCCCTCGCACGAACTCTGCATTTTGTGATCCAAGATATTCTCCATGAATTTTTAGCAAATGTGGACTTTCGCAGTGGATCCGTTGATATATATATAAGAGTATATCCTCGACGATTTCCTTCTGGTCTCAGATCTATAATTGCCATATTTCTTTCAATTCAGATCCGATTTCACTCTTTTCAACCAACCAAACTTACTAAATTCTGTGAGTTTCGAGCAAATTGGATCCTTTATCTGAGCTTGATGAATTTCATGTAATCCCCTTTAAAGGTAAAATGTTTTGTCACCATTCTGATAATCGTTGCGATATTTACCTCCAACTTTTCATCATCTCTTATGTAGAACCGAGGTGCTCGTGACAAGACATTTGCCACCCGCAGCTCTTTGCGATATGTATGCTGTAGAACGGAATGTTCCATCCACTTGTTTTTGCTTCAGTACCGCGCCAACTCCATATGATGAAGCATCCGCCGTAAAAATAGTGTCTTTTCAAATCAAACCAGTCCAGTACTGGTGGTTCTGTTAAGTGGTTTTTTATTAGATCAAATGCTTTCATTTCATCAGTCCCCATTTAAACTTATTACTTTCACTTACGACAACTTTAACATCTCGTTTGCTTTCGTCGCAAGTTGTGGGATGAACATGTCCGAATAATTAACAGATCCAATATTCTTCGTAACTGAGATAGATTGTAGTTGTCCCATTTTTCGAATAGCACTTACTTTTATCGATGATGTGACGCAGGAATTTGATCATTGTTGAGCTAAACATACACTTTTCAGCATTTAATGTAACATTAATTGCTATCAACTTTTCGAACATCTTTCGAAATCGATGGTCATGTTCAGCCATGGTGTTACAGTATAGTGCGATATCGTCTACGTTCAATAACATACCATCTAGTCCCTGTAAAATTTGTTGCATCCTCTTTTCAGAATCTGCATTTATCCCAAATGGTAATCATTTGTACTTGTATCTACCGATCTAATATTCACATACTCATGCGTTATAGATGCATTGGGTTTTGGCACTAAGACTAATCCGGAACACAAGTCTGTCGGTTCCTCCACCGGTGCTATAACTCTGAGTTATACCATGTTGTCTAAATGACTCTTAATTTCTTCTAATAATGGGATTGGAACTCTACGTGGTACTCTAAATGCGTTTGTAATCGCATCCGATCGTAGGCGAATCCTAAATAACAATATTGGATATGTGGTCTTAGGATCAAATGACATCTTCGGTGCTGTGTTCATTGTAGTGGAGTTAACATCAGTTAGCTTCAGCACTCCAATTTCTTCACACGTATCCCCATCTAGAAGTAGCTGGTTCAAATCTTCAATTACATTTTTATTTTATGATTGTAGGTAATCTTTTCCCGGAAGAATCCAAGTGTTTCATAAGGCCTCTATCAGCATTGTAGATTCGTTTTTCCGACGGTTGCAGACATTTATTTTTGAATAACTTATAGTGTCTGTCGAAATACATCTCATATCCGCATCAGTGTAGACTTTGAAATTAATTTGATCATTATCAATATCTACGGATAAGTTCTAATTCTTTAATTCGTCTCCTATATCCATTATTCCAATGAATGCATTTGACTCTTAAGTATTATGACCTCGAACCTTACTTTCCATCGAGTCTCGGTAAACTTTCGCATAATGACCTTTCTTCCATTTGTGAAAAGTCGTCATTGTAGCTGGACATCGATCAAATGAATGTTAGTTACCGTTACGTAGTTCGCATCACTTATTGTTTAAAATCTCCTTTGAATCTTCCCTTCCCACCGGAACAGGAACCTTTCTGTTCGAAGAATTCCTTTTTTCTTATTCTTGCGTGTAACAATTTGATCGATCTCGAGTTTTGTTGTATTTTAGACCTGCCCTATGTAGGTTATGCCGTATCGGCGTGGCCGAGTGGTCTGGACGGTGGTTTGCCGTGCGGGCGTTGTGTCGGCACCCGGGTTCGATTCGCGGTCGTGGCTTGGCTGTTTCAATTTCCTTTCCTGTGTTTGTCAGCCTCTTCTTCGCTTTCTCTTCGGTCTGACGTTATTCCTTAATGGCGTCCTGAGGAAGGCAACGGGAAACCACCTCAGTATCTTTCCCTTGGAATTCTGTGGAGTCTTCTAGGGGTTCGCCATCTTGGGAACATTAGAGCTCCGTGGAACACGGACCTTCGACTACGAAGATCGCACTTCGGTGCGAACCGTACCCACCACCACATGAAGCATATGTGGATTTTTTTCCTCAAGCTGAGCTCTCTCCGGGTGGATTCGTAAGATTCACTCAATTGTCTTTTGCATGGGAACTGGCTTCTTTCCTAGGGTTTCAAAGAGGACTTCCCGTTAGTCATGAAACGCCGGGAGCTTTATCTACCGCCACCCTAAGGACCAGAAGCCTGTAGTGGAATACTTCAACTTTTTTCCTTATTTTATAAAACTATTTCATGACAAATTGAACGAATATTCAAAAGTTACAAAGTGGAAAACATAAAAACATACACACAAACACTTAATGATTGCTTCAATCAATCTTTTTTTCGGAAAAAAGATTTAAAAAACTAGAATTGAAAAGACAACAGCGGAAAAATCCTTTGAAGTAGCCTTTCTTTCGTAAGGCCCAAGTGACGGAAAAACCTTTAAGTAAACGGAAAATTAAAGTTCTTTTACCTTGGATTGGATTGGAAGTGAATGGAAAGAAAATAAAACACATATCGATTAATAAATATTTTTCCTCTGTTATTTTTCGTAACTTTTCTAAAATTCCAAGACAGCAATTGAACAATATCTAATGTCATTTTTTTAAAATAAACGTTTTTGAACATTTACTTTTTTTTCAATCATTTTAATCTTAATTTTTGTCAGAAAATAAAAAAAACTTTAAGAATATGAATTTTAAAGGAATGAAGTTTTTATCGACATATTATTATAGTATTTTTCATTTTTCTGACACTAATCTGAAATATTTTTAATTATATTAAAATTAGATTGTTCCTTCCACTACAGAGAGTTCTAATTAGGATACAGAATTGTTATTTCAAATTTTATCATTTAAAATAAACTTTTTTATTATTTCATTCATAAATTTAAGTAATGTTTATATAATTGAAATACTATTGAAAATGCCTACATCAATCTGTGCCTTTTTTTTACTAACCAAGACACTGTTATCCATTTACAACACTGTAAGCAAATTATTAGATGCTATAGATCAATAAAGGCTTATCTGTGTCTCCTATTTAGAAATAAAACTTTCAATATTCTAAACATTATTTAGAATAATAATGTCCTATTAGAAAGCGTTAATATCCATAAATCCTTATTCTTTCTCTACGTATCCTGTGCACACGGTCAATAATTCAAGATATCAGGTTTAATTGCAATAACGAACTATCTTCCAAGGCAATTCCGTTTCGAATAAAACGGCGTTTTATCCCAGTTCTGCAGTGAAAAGGCCTCAAGGAAAAACAAGCGAAAGAAGTGACAGATTGACGCCGAATATGACGAACCCCAATCGATGGCTCGTTTGAATTCATGGAATAGTGAGTTGCTCTTAGTGATGTGACGAGAGGAAACGGATGTAAGAGATGGACAAAACAGGCATCCATTCACGGTCGATTGACTATCTTCAGCATCTGTTGATGCTAGTGGTAGGAGGCATCAAGGGTCGTTTATAATGAGGCAAAGTGTTACAGCCTCTTAGACTACAAACTCAAGCATAAAAATCCGGCAGAAATCTTTAAATACATTTCTATTGTATTTCTCTAAAAAGAATATGATAATGACTGATTAGATTGTGAAGAAACGAAAACAAAACTAAATAAGATTAGTCTACAGATTGGGTTTTACAGGTTTTCTTTCCCATTAGATTCTTGTTTCGAATTTACTTCACCTCTTCAACTGGCAAATGTTTGTTCGAAAATTCAGGAAGAACTCTTTTTATATAAGGAAATTACTTAAATGTTGGGTTTAATCACTTAAGATTTACAATCTACTTCAAGTTTTTTTGTTTTTGCTTTTGTTTTATTTCATTTGTCTTAAGTTACTATGTCCTCATCCCATTCCGTCATAAGTCTAATACTTTCATAAGAAAGTTAGAAAATATATGAATTATTAAAAATAGTTTATATCAAAGTTAAGGCTAATAATTTATAAGATTTAATATTGCAACTGTTTAACAGTTTATAAGATTTGGTCAAAAAATAAAGGTTCCAAATAATATAATTTCTTTATTTTAATTGATTTCCTCTGTTGTAAAACGAACCAAACTAACGTTTCTTGAGTGTTAGTTAGAGCCACTGTAGTTAGAGCCAAACAAACACAAAATGTTGTCTTTTCTTCATTAAAATCTGACTATTACTTAGCGTTTTAAAAACTCCAGTGAAAATCTAGCAACGTTTATCAAGTTGTTGATCACAGTCAAAGCTCTCAAGTTAAAAATGTATCTGAATACGTCAAACTTACATTGATATACTAGAACATTATTACCTATAAAATATCTTCTTTAATACTCTTAAACAATATTTCATTATTTTGAACAAGAAAATTCTTCAGGTTTTAGCTGAGGAAAAGAAAAGCTTTCTCTTTCCTTTAAGACTTCGTAATTCTTTAAGAATACAAACTTTTGAAAAAAATTATTAACAACATATTAATTAACATCGTGCTTAGTGAACCCAATACTTTGTGATATATATTATGATATTACATTGATGTATATTGTAGTGTGTGATTTGTAGTGAAATGAATTTAGACTGAACTGGTG
>JAFIDM010006943.1:65296564-65318584 GCA_023159025.1 Thereuonema tuberculata
TGCGTCTGGGGTTTAAATAGGTTTATTTACAATGGTGCTGATTGGCTAGAGGGCTGAAACAGATGATTGGAAGGTTCAAATAATAACTGAAATTAACGGAAAGATTTAAATTTACAAAGGATTGTGGGAACCCGACCAGCCGTTGAGATTTAATAATGAACAAAAATAAGATTAATAGTTGACAGTTGAAATAATACAAGTGATTCTGAATAAGAAAAAGATAAAATACATAGGATAGATAGAAATAAATCGAACCATAAAAATCATTACAATTAATAATAAAACTCACTACAATTATCCCCCTCTCAAAATTTTTCGTCCTCGAAAAATATAAATACATATATACAAGAGTACATGAAACACAACAATATACGGCCAAAAGAAATAAAAATACTGAGCTACGAAAAATATAATTATTTACAAGTATTTACAGGAACAACTATTTACATTAATACATCATGTGATGCTGTGGCGAAGGCACTGACAGAAAAAAAAAAATTCTAATTGTTCGTGAGTTCACTAAAATGTTGACGATTTCACTAAAGTCAAAAGTAACGGTTTTAAACATGATCAGATTGACAGTTTGAGAGTACATTTCGGCAGTTCGAGAGTTCATTTGGCGGAAGTAGGCAGGTCTTTGCAGCGGTTCGAGGCTACATAATGGCTTCTGGGTGAAGGAATATGGCGTCCGTCACATTGTCGGGTTAACGACGAACATGGAAGCAGCGACGACGGGGATTCGAAGAGTCGGCTCGGCATTTTTTTGTCCATGGCTGGGGCTAGTTTCTCGGCTGTGGGTTCTGGACGATAGATTTCCGTAGGATTGCGTCAGATTGGAACACGAAAATGGCCGGCAGAAATTTCGTTTCTCCGTCGTTTCAGCTTCATTGTTGAGATGAGCGGCGGTTGTACCCTTCAATGGCGATTTCGGAGTGCGGCTAGTGTTTTAGTCGGCAGCAGTTGAGTCGTTAAATTGGGCGATGCACTCGAAGGACGCGGGCTCTCGTATCGGAGGGCGGCCAATGGGCTGACTCGTTCGATGGCCGTTGGCTTCTGCGTTTCGGCGGGGAGAACGATAAGGACGATGGGCGGCTGATTCCATGGGCAATCTAGCGGTGGTCCAAACGTTGCTGTTGGCTGGAAAGGCATCATCCATTCTCCGTGGTCCGTAGTTGGGCGGGCGTGGACAACGGCGGGAGATTCATTGTCGTTCAGGGAACATCACGGCTTGAGACAGGCCCGAGGCGGCTCGATGATGTTAGCTCCGAAGCAGCTAACTCGGGTTCGAGGCGGCAAAGCCGGGTTTCTCGGCGAGTTCGATGGAGCAAGCGGGTTTCGGCTACCAATTGTAGTGTGTGATTTGTAGTGAAATGAATTTAGACTGAACTGGTGAATGGTCAACTGGACTGGGCTCTGAGCTCTGGCTCTGGCTGTTTATTATTTGCGTCTGGGGTTTAAATAGGTTTATTTACAATGGTGCTGATTGGCTGGCGGGCTTTAAAAATGATTGGTACATTTAAATGATAACAGAAATTAACGGAAGGATTTAAATTTACAAAGGATTGTGGGAACCCGACCAGCCGTTGAGATTTAATAATGAACAAAAATAAGATTAATAGTTGACAGTTGAAATAATACAAGTGATTCTGAATAAGAAAAAGATAAAATACATAGGATAGATAGAAATAAATCGAACCATAAAAATCATTACAATTAATAATAAAACTCACTACAATATTATGATAGTCTATATAAAGTTGAAGACAAGATTTCTACTGCTCATTCTCTGCATAAAGAAGAAATTTAAAAGAAATCCGAGTGAAAAGCGTACGAAATGCATAGACGAATAATCGGACCATCCATTCACCGTATGAATTTTAGCTATCTTTATATAGTATGTTAAAACGTTTGCTTAAATAATGTATTTACAATTCACTTTGTTATTTTTATTAATTACAATTGTGTATGGTTAAACTTTAGATTACGGTATCTCCAATGACCGCCCACCGTGGTGACTTGCTCATACTGTTATCTCAAAATCGCAGTTAGCCAGATGAGGGTTAGTTTTCTAGTAAAAGATCGTGCAAAACCATTTTGAAATAAGCATTCTACTTTTTACTAGTTAATTGTTCATTTCACATTATCCGCAGTCTTGGCAATAGTGCGACAGCCGCCGGCTATCGGGCGGCCATTGGCGATACCGTAATCTAAAGTATAATTCATTTTACTGTAAAATCAAACTAGTATTACAGACTTACAGACAATATGTACATACTACACACTTATATTTTGATATTCTAGACAGAAATGGAAATTGAAATTAATGAAAACCTTTAATCAAATGTTTCTTTTGCTTTTGTTGGAGTTTTTATTTCTCTAATATTAACTGAAATCTTCGATTTTTCTGAATGGACCGAGTCTTACTAAAACAGAATCTGTAGTAGGCTGCCAATATTATGCCAACCACAGTCTGAAACCTTTTAACTTGGCGTAATTTCCAATGTTTTTCTTTCATTTCGACTTTCAGCTTTTCTGGCAACAGCTGAATGCTTTTCTTACATTGTCAAAGACTTCACTTTTTATATTTATTAAGTTGGACAAACAGTGTCTTAAAGTACAAAACGAATCAAGAAACGAATAAAAAACAGAAAATTAAGTAAAAGTCTTTTGTTTTAGTGTTGTTTCCAAAACTAAAGAAAAAAAGTCTACATAGTGATGTCAAGAAAGAGAAAAGCAATTTCAAAGTAAGGATTTTTAAGTTTTTTATGTGTGTCATCATGGCCGCCCACCCAAAGCAATTTAATTTCTCCTTATTAGGTTTTGATCAGATGTTTTATAGTCAAGTAATTGGAATAAATCCATAGAAAATATTCAAATTGGCTTAAAATCGATCGCTACAAAAAAGCTTTCATTATTTAATTCATTTTTCATGAGACTTCGACAATGATGGAAATTTCTTGAAATTCTGAAAGAAAATCTATATATAAACATATAGACAAGCTTTGATTGCAAATTACTTTCCAGAAATAACAAGATTAATTTTTTAATACGTAGTAAAAAAGTAAAATTAAATACAAATCTTGAAAACTCAGAATATATATATATATATATATATATATATATATATATTATAATTGACAGGAATGGACTGACAGTTTTACAATGAAGACCTTTATTAAGTAATAATACCAAATTTCATCCAAATCTGAAAGAACAACGTTCCAGCGCCGGCGAAACAAAAAAAGGTTGATTAGAAAGAGAATTTAAAATAAATTAGGCATTTTATTTTTAGTTTAGGGAAGAGTCCATAGTTAATTGAGCAGATAATGTGTTATTAACATCCTGTTCATCCTCCATCGCAACGGAAGGGTGGTGTCATTAATTAGTGTCGTTCATTGAATTTAATAATCTCCTACTACTAATAACCTTGAGTTGTAATGGCCAGCTTTTCCTCTCAAGTATGGTTGATCGTTTAATGTAATTACCCCGCGAAACCATTGCACTACGATTGGAAGCAAATTAACACTACATCTATTGGTTTTGTCCATCGTCAGGCAATTATTTTGTTCGCAGTTACTTTCAATATGTAGCAATCCATTCACTAGCGGACGCCAGTAATTCACTGGGATAAATTATGGACCGGATTATCCATTTCCCCTGTCTCTCAAGCTCTTCTGATTTAATCCTTTCGTAACGACTCGTCCATAACTCATCAGTGCTTGTTTACAATTGGCTTCAACAACAATTCTATTCAACAATTGAAAGACAATGGCTTCAACAACTCAATGCCTGATTTCAAGGTTTTTGAAGATGAATCAATTTTGAAGAAATAATAAGAGGTGTCAACTATTTTTCTTGCTAAAAAAATTCAATAAATTAAATTTAAAAAAACTGATCCAATAACTGATTTCACATTCGAAGTGAATTGAACTAATAAGCAAACGAAATCAATAATTGAATTCAACAGATCAACAACAACTGAGTTCAGTCAACAAAGCTTCAATGAATACCTGATTCACAAGACCAACCTTCCCTTCAACTGGTCAATCACTGAATTCCCCAAAATAAGCAATTAAATTCAGCTAACTTACGGATGAATTGATTTGGAATCTATTCAATGATTGAATTCAACAAGGCAATCAAGTTTAAGATCTATTTTTTTTTTTTTTTTTTTTTTTTTTTATTATTTTTCAAAAACCAGCATTCCGTTGAATATAACAAAATAATAAGATAAGTTCAATAGAACAGGCATTGAATCAATAAATAGATCACTTCCAGTTCCACAGACCAAAAAAATTCTGATGTAAGAAGTAATCTACAAGTTACTGAAAGTAATTTAACAAATGATAATTAATAATCACGATTTATTCATTAAGTCAAGCAAAAAAAGCATAAAGAACAAGAAACAAATTCAACACATATATTTCTTTAAGTTATTCTTTAAAATATTGATTTATTAAAATGATTATTACTGATTAAAGCGGAATAATTTATCTTTCAATTATTTGAATGCGACACAAATCAGAAATTAATTCTATAATTGATTTAAATATATCAACAACTGAGAAAATAGCAAGATTAGCGACAGATTTCATAAATTCAATATATTCTATATTATTTCGAAATCACTTTTTAAGATATTGCTGCAAGTTACAGCAGTAACTTGAAATTATAAAGAAATATAAATTGTTACTCATTGAAAAATTCTGTGGCTTATAAAGTTCACTTGTAATAATAACTTATATCAATTACATTTATGAGATATTTGATTTTGCCAACATGTGAACCAAGTATGCTACTTCGAAATTAATGACAGAAAAATGAACTGCTTTTCTAGACAAAACTATTGTTGTTTTTTTAATAATTAAAAGTAAATTATTGTTAAACAAAACTTTGCTATAATTCAATCATAAAATTCAATGTAACGTTTGAAGCATTTCCTGTTTGTAAATAAAATGAAAATTTATAAGTCGTGAAGAGTAAAGATATAAAAAAATATAAAACCGGTTTGAAATATTTACAAATTGTAATATTGTGATTTATCTTCGGAATTGCTGTTTGTTTATTGTTGTTCGTGTATAATAGGCTACTTGGTCTCACCCATGTTATTTATAACATTATGATATTTATATTGTAAAATAAAATAAGACGTAGAATTTCTGAGGATGACAGAACGGATGCTCCTAAATTTTGTAATGCAGTAAATCTTCGTTAACCTGTTATCCGCTTGTATTCGTATAAACTGTAACTCATTACAACAAATCCATTCCTAGCCATATGCAATGGCGAAAAAATGACTGAGAGGCCTATCGCATATTGACAATATTTCACATGTTTTCAGTGTTTTACTTGTTTGTGATTAATTTTTTAAAATGTCAACAATGCTAACGAAGCATAGTGCTACTGAAAGCGTTTAAAACCTAAGAGCGTTGTGATGAGGAATTGTGTGCTTGACTTGGCTCGTTTTGGAAATTCGGTAACATCCTTAAGCCCCCCTACACACTAGGCTAGTAATTTAGTCGAGTGGCGAGGAATTTAGTAACTAAAGATGTCTGAATAGCAATAATTTAGTCGAGTAGTTTAGTAAGAGATTTAGTCAAACGATTTAGTCGTACTCTATTTTTTCGGGCAAGTAGCATCCCCCTCCACTCGTCACTACTACTTGTTCATCGACTAAGCAAGTCCGAACCTCCCGTTTTAGGCGAGTTCATCAGCTACCGTAACAATGTCGTTTCGCTGGGGCGTGGAAACAACCATGAAATTTGTGTCGAAGTATTTACAGATTGAGTGCCTCTGGAATATTAAGTCCCCACAATATAAAAACAAACAAAAGAAGCAATCTGCATACATGGAGTTGGAAAATACAATGAACATATCATATTTTCGTATCCATAGCTTCTTTTTCTTTTTTTTTCACAAATTATTTCTTCCACTTCTTCTAAAATAGCCATTACCATAAGCTTTATTAGCTTATTCATTTTATTGCGTAGCAGCCTGTTCATTCATTTTATTGCGTAGCAGTCTGTTCATCTTGTAGAACACCACTCACTTGTGTACTGTACTCGACCATAGCGCAAATGATTTTGAGCAGTAGCGAGTATTTTAGTTCCTCGCCAGTCGACAATAGGGGCCTTTAGGCGAAAGTATCAATATATAGTGAAGAGGGTCTGTAGGAACCTAACCATAGGTTTTGCTTGAGTAAAGGCGGTTTCTGTTACCACTACGTTTTACAGGATAGTAGCCCTCGCAGATTCACTGTAGTCTTAAAAAAATATATTTTCGGCTTTTTTTTTATATAGGTAAATTATTTATTGCACAAACTTTTAATTATTTTTATCTCTATAATTAACTTAATTTAAGTAATCTTCAGAATTATTTGACATAGAAATTTTCATTTAGAAAGATTTCAAAAAGAAAAAGCAATAAAACCAATTTTTAAATTGTAATGAAACTGGGGTTTTTTTTCTATCATTTAATAAGAATATAAAATTAAAAGTTCGTAAAGTTGTTTCCATTCTAAAGAACAGCTAAATAATAAATTTCAAATACAAGAAATCTTCAAGCATGCAAAAACGCAAAAGATAAAAGATTAAATGTGATAAGATATCATTATTAAATTAAAACAATTCAAATTAATAAATCTGGGAATACAGGAATTTCATATTTTTTGTTAATTACACAACTTCTAAATTTATTAATTAACAATATTTAACTGTCAATCCAAACTGATTATTATCTTTGGACAATATTTGAACATCATTCGAACAACGCTGATGATTTGATTTTCAATGTTCTTTCATTCAAGAGTGGCCAGATCAAGATTTTCCTTTTGCTAAGCAAAAGAAACAAACAAACAAACTGATCCGTATTTGTGAATAATTTTTAAAAAAGTTAAACCCAGGTGTAGTATTTTTTTGTGTTTCTCAGCTAATGAAATGATTTCAGTAGATTTGTAATAAATTTAACTTCTTTGAAATGCATGTGAGGTAGTAAGAAAAAAAAAAATTGGAAAATAACTGATATGATTAAAAACAAGGATAAAAATGAAATAGCTCTTCATGTACAACGGCAACGAATGTTCGAAAATAAATTAGAAATGAATAATTAAAAAAAAAAATCTGTTCAAGAGTTTTTACCACTTTTTTAAAAAATTAATTAAATTTCTAAAATTGCTGAAGTCAATTATCGGCGAAGTTCTTTAAAAATCTTCAAATAATGGAAAATACCTAATATAAAATATATTTGTTTATAATTGACTTTCATTTACAGTTGTAACACATTTGAAATTCACTGGTCTAATAAAAGGATATTGGATATTGGATGAAACAATTAAAAAACATCATTTTTTTTTAAAGATTTATATACAGTATTTAGAACTTGTAAAACTACACTAAAATGGATGAGTCACTCGATCGGTTATGAATGATACAAGTTTTATCATTCATATTTTAGAAATTTTAGAAAGACAATATATTTAGAAATTTTACACTAAGTTTAATTTCATTTCTGTAATTTAAGTCAGATGACCCTTATCTGCAGCCCCGGTATCACAAATAAAGTTTTGCAACACCTTTAACATTTGGATTATGTTCATTTATCTGCAATATACGGCGTGTTCATAATTAAGCTCACGTTTTAACCAGGAAACTCATTGCAGAAGGACTTCATATTTGATATGAGGACATCTGCGTCGATGGAATTTTGTTTAGTGCAAAAATAAACGTTCTGAAAGTAGCCGCTAGGGCGATAAGTAGCATTGCAATATCCTCGTGGAAAATTGTGATGACCAAAGCCAGCAAAGACACGTGATTCGAAAGTTGCTGCTGAAAAAGAAATAGGTGAGGAATTCTCACTTCTCTGCATAATATCACTGTTACCGAAGAATCGCTGACTTCTCGTGAAGCTGTTTTACCAAACTAACGGCTGTTCCTTAACAACATTGCGAAAGTTTAGGACATTAAAGGAACTACAAATGGACCCTAGGACTACCAATGGTGTATGGAAAATAATCCAGAAATTTGAAGACAGGTTCCGTAGAGGTCAAGCCTGGCAGAAGACGTAAACCCCTCGCACATTAGACAATGGAGAGAAGATGGCAAATGTCGTAGGAAGCAGCAGGCACGTTCATTAGGCAAACCCGTAAGCACAGTTCACGAAGTTGTAAGATAATTCTGCATTGATACCCTTACAAGATTTTCAATGTTCAACAACTACTTAAACCTGACCAAGATGTACATAAACATTTGCCCTACAGTTTCTTGTTCTAATCAACCTGGACGACGACTGACCCTGGAACATTTTGTGGACTGACGAAGCTCACTACTTCAATTTGCATGATGATGTAAAAACGCTCAGTTGCAAAATTGAGGCAACTATAAATCCACACGGCGTGCGACAGATTCTACTTCATTCCCAAATGTCACCGTTTGGTGTGGTTTTACACCGGCTTTCATCATCAGACCTTTCTTCTATGAAGAACTCGGTCCTGCGGGTCTTGTTATTTGCAATGTTAATGGCCAACGTCAATGTCTGGATTCAATAGTTTTCATGCAGAATGGTGCCGCACCTCACACAGCCACCTCTGTCACGCGGTTACTTCAGAGTCATTTTAGCGAAGACAGAACCATCAGCCAGCATGCAAGCTATGGGCTATGGGTCTTTTAAAGACGTTGTCTAAAGTGGACAAATAGTCAACTTAGTGGACCTCAAGATCAGCATTATACACCAAATCCACAACATTTAGAGTGATATTTGAGTTCTGTGGTTAAGTATGCAGTTTTGCGATTTCACCACGCTGTCGATAACCGAGGATACCATATCGAAAATATCCGTGTATAACACATACGTAACGTTGTGTATCCACAACGGTATTGCAGCGCTTTTTATCGCCCTAGAGAAACTCACGCTTATTAGTCAGTCAAACAAAATACCATCGCCTTAGATGTCCTAATGTCAAAAATGATTAGTTCCCAATAACATCCTTTCGAAATGTGAACTTTAATTATCATGTTGGTTTACAGCAAAAGTGTAATTTATGAACTCAGTGGAGAATATATTGACTGTGCTTGTACTTACTATTCTACTTCGAAGAGAAGTTTTCTTTGTTTTAATGAACACATTAAAATATCTGGATCGACTTTTATAAATTTGATACATTGCTGATTGAAAAAAAGGCCTCTCAAAAAGAACGCCTCAGCATCCCTCGCTAAACTAACTGCATCTTCAAAATTTGGTTCGATGCTTATTTATGGTCCAACTTAAAATATAACCACTATTATTTCAATCTTTACCTTCTCTTCTTCTCCCGTAATAAATCTCATCACTGCATTCGCAGTCGTCGCTACGCGAATTACCTGAGATTGTACTTCGTTATAATTCATATGTTTTTTCAAATGTTTTGAAAGCATTTTATTTACATAAAATGTAATTACATAAGACAGAAATGGAGGAAAATGGTAGCAAAAACATTGGTCAGTACGAGCACATTGAAAGCGCATTAGTGATCGTACGATAATTCACAATGGCAGGCAGGGAAAATGGTGCGTTTCAGTTGACGTTAAAGCAACGTGTGTGTGTGTTTCATTAAGTTTATTTATAATGTTACATTAAAGGCAACATCTCTGCAGCAAGACATTTATTTGATGAGGAATTTGGTTTTCTCCGAAACATGAAACTGCAATCAAAAATAAATTTAAAGACACTGGTTCTGTTGCAACAGAACATGCTACGAAAGGATCACACACCGAAGAGAAGCCGTATACAATCGCCGAAGCGATGAGTCGAAAATGTCGAAAAAGTCGATACCAATTGACCAAGTCATTTGATTGTTGTTACCGTATGCAAAATTGACCGGATACAACTGTTACACCCTGTTACTAGAAACTTTATAAATATTTATGTATTATTAAGTAATCTCTTATGCACAGTTGCTCATTTAGTAGTGAGGTCTGAGAATTCAGCGATGGAAGATCATTTTTGGGGAAAAGAAGATCAAAATAAAGTGACTAATTTTACATTGAACCCTAAATAAGCATCGTACCAAATTTTATGGAGATCCATCCAGCCTTTTTAGCGTGATGCTCATACACATGAAGAAGAAAGAAAAATGCTCAAGTGAAACAGTTAGACTTCACATGCTCAGTGACTATATAAAGTGAAAATGTTTCTTTTCAATTTGGATAGTAACAAAAACCTCTTCAAAGAACTGAAAGTCTACTTCTCGTAAATTATTTATTTATCTTAACAATTTTTTATTTAATAATTATCAGTAATGATGTGCATAATTATATTAAAGAAGGACCAAACACACTCAATAAGTAAAATAAATAAATAAATATAAACACTTCATTATAAAATTTTCATGACATGTTTCGAGGATCTTTTATTTTACTTATTGTGTGTTTGGTCCTTCTTTAATTTTTTATTTATTTATTTATTTATTTACTTTTTTAATGCTGTAACAAGAATTCATTGAAAAAAATTGAATACATTTTACTCAAATTAAAGCAAGCTCAATCAAAATGAAACTTCTTTTGTTTTTTAACGAGAAAATAATTTTAATTTCGATCGCCTGTTGTTCTTAAATGCGTTGTAAGTTTCAAGAAGATTCTTCCGCGTTGTGGGATGGGAACTGATCATAGGGGTCATTTTAAGGAAGAAGTGCTTGTAGACCAAACAATTGTGTTTAAGTCTTACTTTTGAATCACAAACGTATTAAAGAAATTTGTCCGGAGTTTCAGATGGGGATTTTGAGGGGTCAGTTTTGCCTAAATTTTCAATTAAACGCATTAAATTTTATAGAAATCCGTCTGGCCGTTTTAGTATGATGTGAATACAACAGATAAACGGTAAAACGAAGAAGATACGTATTCAAGTGAATAGTAATATTGCGCATGCTCAGTTAACTATGTGAAGTCTACAAACAAACATTTATCCGAATTCTTTCAATTGGCTATTCCAATAGATGAAGCTCTAATACGTACGACAGTTCGATTTTCCTGTCCTTCGCTTGACCTTTGAAGTCTGAAATAAATAAAAAAATAACAAAACACGAGTACAAAAAAGTCGGGATTCGTGTGATTGCTCTTTCTAAGAATAAAAAATGAAAATGGCATTTTTGCTTTGACCTTTTAGGACGTTGGAGCAAATCAGTTGGAAAAGGAACGTCACGAGAAGACTGCGGAAGTAAGGATTACCTGCCTCTGCCCTTCGTCAAATCATGAATAAAGATGAAGGCACTTGGGCATATTTATGGCTGATTTCTGGGGGACTTCAGAGAATTAGTGGCTACGATTATTCATAAGCGCCGTCTTGCTGAGAAGCTTTTCTGACTTAGCGCGATCTAGCCCATAAAAGAATTTTCTTACCAAAATTATATTTTCATATGATTTTTTTTTATTTTCTTTTTCTTAATTTGGAATCGAGGAGGAGGAGTTCTTATCAATTATTAATTTCTATTCACTTCCTATGATAATACTTTTTCACTTTCTTACGATAATATTCTGTTAAATTGATAGATATCCCTTTTATAAAATCACGTCTCGTTTAGCAGAATTTGAGGAAAATTAATGTAGCAAATCTTAGATAGATAAAAAATGATAGCGTTAAAAAGTCAAAATCCATATTGAAAATTTTTATAAAATGATGTTTTTGTTTTTGTGTTTTTTTTTTAGAAAAAAATAAATCTACTACAGGTAAAGTGAGAAATGGGGGCAAATCAAATCGAACGAGATAAATCTATTTTTTATTGATTGAAGATTTCAATCCTAAATTAAAAAGTCATATACTGTCATACAATGCCAATATACATATATTTTCAATGTATAAATATTTAGAAGATGTAAATATTTTGCCTTTTAAGCTATAGCTACTAAATTGTATTACAAGCTTATTAATAGGTCTTTAAAAATATTTAATGTGTGGAAATTGCATTTGAAAAGATAAAAAAACAAACAAACAAACTTTATTATTAATACAAAAACAAAATGCATTAAATTAATTGTTTGAACCTGTTATTTGAATCCACAGAGTTTGACATTAAAATTCTGATGAACAAAATAAAAAATCCTAACAGAATTTTTGAAAGATAAATTCCACTATATTCAGTTTTATTTTAATAACAGAGTGAAGAATAACATAAAATTATTTTTATATTAACAGGTCTACATTTATATTTTATGTGTTTATTCCAAAAAAACCTTTGAGGGAAAGGATTTACCCTATTTGCATATAAGTCTCATGTAGTCCTCTGTGCAAGAAAATGGAGACCTTGAACAATTAGGCTTCCGTTAAAATTACCATAAGCGGAATTTAATCGCAGTTTAAATCTTTTACAATATTATTTAGGATATTAATAACGACTGATTTTCAACTGATTTTTTTTCGAGGCCGTTTTTTGTAAAGACAATTTTGTCTGTAATCTACACTTGATCAACGAATTAGAATAAATCTAATTTCTGTGACATATCAATAATATTCTTTATTTAATATTCTTTAACAACTGACAGTTGATAACTCTTTTTATTAAAATATTTCACTCACATAGACACTGATAGATTCACTCTTTAATTATCACTTTAAGCCGATAATTGAAACTAGCTAGTGAATGAACCACAAACACTGTAATTGAATACCATGGATTAAACTTAACTTGAAAAATCTCCGAAATATATCCTTTTAGTTTCTTACAGTAAATGACTTATCGAAACGTTCCTATAGGACCTGTAAATTATTCATTACTGTTAAAAAGCAAATTACAATCTAACAAGATTATTGATTTTAATATATTTTGCATGTTTTTTTTTTGTTTGTTTTTTTTTTCAGTTTTCTTTTACTGATAAAGGTTTAACGTATTAGCAAGAGCTTGAATTGTTACTTTCGAACCACACTTAATTCACTCTATCAATGTAAAGAGCAATACATGAAGGAACACTGCTTACTGCACGATTAAAAACAAAGTAAGAATTTACCTTACGAAAGTTTTCAACTAAAATTCGAAAAATTCTAACAATAATTTATTACTTTTTTGCTTCCTTCCTTGCAAAAGGATGACCTATTCAACAAGCCAGGACTTGGAAAATGTTAATGATCATCTCCTTACCAACTTTCTCTGGTAATTTTAAGAGCTGTGTCTGCTGAATTAATTTGGTGGTTTTCTTCAATAGCAAATTTAAATTTTTTAAGACTTGTAGGGAGTTTGTTTGCTTTTTACCACGAAAGAAAAATGTGTATTTGTGAGTAGATGCTGTATTCTTGTTCCACTCTTACCAAAAAACGTGGTAATTTCCTAATTCCTTCGTCGTTACAGAAAACGGTACCTGTCTGAATGACCTTTCTTAGTGCAAAGTAGATCAATCATCAGCTCGTAATATGCTGCAGTACTTTAGACCTATATTTTTTCATAGAATTTAAACGATTGTGGTCGAAACAAGGAACTTTTAGTACCGAGGTATAAGCGAACTATGCGGCCGCGGGTGGCGCCGCGACGCGGGTGGCGCCGCGACACGGGGGGCGCCAAATGCGCCCTCTGCAACATGGGCGTCCGCGGTAAATAACTTATGTGAAATTAGTTTACGACAAATTTGGTCAAAATTTCAAATTTGGTCAAAATTACAATTTCATAAAAATGCTTTGATTGGTTAGTTGAGTTATGAGGGGGTTGGGGCGGGGGGGTGCCAAAAAGTTGTTTGCTTACACTTGAAAAATACCTAGGGCCGCTCCTGGTGAAGATAATCCTTCCATCCCTTATTAAAGCAATACCATAAAGAAAGAATTTTTTCAACCAGCTGAGCATCTTAATCCTTTTAATATAATAACATCAAATCTCTTCTGAAACTCATGCAATGTATCTGACATACACTACTGCTGAATACATGTCTTAATGGCTTTCAACTTATTTGGTATAGCATCCATCAAAACTAAAGGATCAAACTACGATTTAAAAGAAAAGTGATAAAAATAAAATATAGAATATTTAAGACATGCAAATTAAATCCAAATACGGATTTTTTCATCAAACCCTTAAAATGCGAAATATGCAAAATGAAAATTGTGTATCTGGGTTTTCACGTGAAAAAGATATCTTTCTTGATTCAAAATTACTGCTATTATATAATTTATATTATATTATATAATTAATTATAATTATTTCTTTAAACAGAAAGAATGCTGCGTTGCTAAAGGATAAAAAAAGAGATTGTCGAAACAAATTATTATTTAGAAAAAAAACGAAACGTTGTAATACTTTGTTAAAGAGGATCTCCTTCTAATGTAAAAAAAGAACCCCACATAGTTATTTATTGTTTCCTAACGATTCTTCACATTTAATTAAAAGCTACAGAAAAAAGTAAAAATATTCGATTTTTCCTGCAACATTACTTAGCAATCAACTTGCAAATTTTCTTTAAAAAGTTTATCAATGATTATTATTTATATGACACTTGGAATTTTAAATCCTCTTTCAATGATAACATTTGAAATGTGATTAACAGTTGCCCAAATAATTAATTTGTAATTCGCAACCCTATTAACTTTCGATCATTTGTGCAATCTACATCACAGGTTCACATGAACTAATCTATACTTACTTCTATGGACGTTAATTCATATACTTATAGCAAATGTTTCATCTTCGAGAAGAATTTATATAGAAACAATATTATGTCCATTTTGCACAACAGTCCAACTAACAACTCGCACATTTCTACAGGGTGGCCGGGAAGTTCCAGTACTCCTATTATGTTATTATGATATTATGATGTATATCACTTATGTATGTATATCACTCTTTTATGTATATCAATTGAATATATCTGTACGGGAAAGTTTGACTCTTGGTAGGGTGCATCCAATACTTATGCGAACCACTTGTTCTTCCAAGAAATCGCTTCTCATAGTTTCTTTACTTCAAATCTTAAAAGTTTTTAATTCCTTAAAGATTTACCTTTAAAGATCAAAAGCTAACAGAAAACAAGTTATCATCGTCGCATTCTTAAAGCATTTGTAACGTAGGCTATCATCATCAGAAAGTATGTCTGGACTCAACAAGAGTTAAATTCATCTGTTTACTTCTGGATTCTGCTTTAGTCTCAATCTAAATGTCGTTCATGATAAGAATAAAGGAGTTCTAAGAGATTCACTATAAACAGTTATTTACTGGGAGTTTTTTATAATAAGGGTGGTCGGAAAGTGTCCATACTCCTTAATATAATAATAATATAATGAACTTCCCGGCCATCCTGTAGAATGCAGGAAATATCATTTAAGTTGTTTATTAAATTTTCATTGCAATCTTTAATGCAAATCCTGTAATTTATATCAATGTAATCTATTTTTTTGATACAAACAGTATTAAATGAAAAAAAAAAATTACTGACTAATGGACTTGATAATTTTTCTGGAACCTTCGCGACTTTGGTTTTAGATCTTCCTGAAAAATTTTGTCTTAAATCCTCCTGAACAAGCTTCAAATGAATTTTTCCTCAGATGGAAAAGTAGAATCGCTGTGACTGGAAGGAAGATAAATCATCTGAGTTATGTTAAAATTCGTTGACAGAAAGATAATTCCTTCTTTTAGGTAGGATCTCTTTCAGATATTCAAAGCCTCGTGCAGACTGATCTTGCGGGGGAGGGTGGTCAATTTTGATTCAATGTAAGAAAATCACTGCAGACGTTTTTGCGACGAATTTGGAGGAATTTTGTGAGAGATGGAAAAGGAGTGGAAATCCAAATAATCGTGGTCGTGGTTTAAGCTGGACTATAAATAAGCATAATACAGAATTTTAGTAAAATCTGTCCAGCCGTCTTTGCGTGTACAAATTGACAAAGAGACAAACAAAGAAAAAAAATGTCCAACTAATAGAATTGTTTAGACTTCGCCTGATGATCATCAATAAATGGTTTATTTGCCTTACTTTAATTTACTTCCTCTTCTTAATGTATGTTTGTACTTTTTTAATAGGAAATTATTAAAGATTTGAATAGGAAATGTGGGAAGGAATAAATTAATTGGGGGGGAGGGTTTAATTTTTGAAAAAGATAATTTAAGTATATCTTGAAACAATGTTAGAAACAATGCTGTTAAGCAACAAATTATAAAGTTTATCATGATGTTATTAACATTCCTGTATTGTTACCAGATTCTTTATTATGCTTTACGAAGAGTTTTTTCTATGTATGTAAGAAGGCCTGATGAAATATAAAAACTGCGAAATATAGCAATGATAAGAAGAAGCTATATCTTGCATCATTTTTAGTATTTACCTATATCTTGAATACTTTGTTTTGTTTGTGTAAATAATGGAGATCTTAGCTGTTGAGCTTCTTGTTCTGCATTTGAAAATTTCAGTAATTTTCATTCAAAAACATCTGCACAGTAGAGTCAGCTTCGAGAGAGTGACAGCGAAGTAAGGATTGGATTAATGATTTTCACGCTTTGTTTCCCGGCAGTCAGCGTTAATACCAATGGAAAAGCACTTCACAAATGAGATGCATCTCCGTCTTATTAAGTTATAGAAATCAAATCCAACCCCGTCCGTCTTTAGAATTCTTTCGCTGGAAATCAAAGCAGCCTTGCAATGGATGCGTTTCGCTTCAATTGCCCTGATTAGGTTAGGGATTGGAAATATCGAACTTTGGTATTAAAAAGCGCCTTTTCTCCTTGTAGGTAATCGAAGCTCATTTATCTCGTTTCTTGATTGATGTTAACATGCGTGGATGACCGGCCCCCGATAAGTCCGCTGTACTGGGTAGTTCTTTCGTGTGCCTTTGGGATAAGCCTATCTGCCATTAGAGGTTGGTTCACGAGCGCTTCCCTTATCTAATAACAAATAGCCCGACTAGTGATTGACTGCCGATAAATCACATTCGAGGGGGGAAGGGTCTTAAGAGTCAGCCGATAAGAGCAAAGGCCTTTACACGTATTAAGTGCATCAGATTTCGATGAAGACTCGGCAAAGTTCAGCTTGCGCTAATCTCTGTAATAAATCCTAAAATCGAAAGGCTCTGTTCTAACTTCTAATTCCTTGAAAAAAAATCAAAGGAAGAAACAAATGTAAATTGGTTCGTCTTTAACTTACTTTTCTTTAATTTTAGATATCCGTGTTAAAGAACTGCCAAACTTTACGTGATCAAAAGATGATAAGAACTTCTGTTTAAAACTGCATTCCACATACAAGAAACCAAACGGATTCAAAATTAAGGTTTGGGAGTTAAATAAAATGAAAAATTTTCAGAAGTAAATTAGCTAAACATTACTGAACTATTATTAAACATCATTATTTATTATAAAAGAGAAGATTTAAGGAAGAAGTATGGTTTGTTTGTATATATTACTGAACTACTTCTATCTACAATATTCCTCAAGAAATAGCTACTGCTAAATGACTGGCGATCACAGGTGTCGACAACCCTGGGTTCTTTGTGGGTGATGATGTACATCTTCTGACATTATACTTTTTGTGCAGAATAGTGCCGGTAGCTCTTCGGACTTTCAATTTTTTTTTTTTTTTGAAATTTTGAAAACAAAATATTAAGACTCGAGATGTAAAAAGCTTTTTTCGGGGATGTCAATTTAATTTTAAAGTATACCCCATACTAAACTCCCAAAGTTTCCCATTTGCAATTTATCGCAAATTGTTGGAATTATTCTATACTTAAACGAAGAAGCTCCCACAACTATTATCATTTTTTGGTAATGCATCCATCTAAATAAACAGAGTTTTTACTTTCCAGATAATTATTTTTCCTTTTTCATCAAGAAATTGATTTAATGTCTCGAAAAACATTACTATATGTTGTATAATAATTCGTTTATTCGCCATTTTATTTCTAAATGTTATAACTCCAATAAACTATGTTGTATTTATCCTCGCAGAGTTTTTGCAGTACAAATACAAATCTACTCATACTGATACATTATTTAATTACATCTAATGAAGGCTGATATATTAACGAAGCTCCTTAATCTCCTTGCATTTCATTGCATTTGGTTTTTTATCTACACTGATTTTCTCAAACTTAACATGATTACGTCATCCGAAAGTTTAATGTGAGAAATTTTTCTCAAATTATTCTTTAATAACTTTTCCCTAAAAACTTTTAAACATGTCTACAGATTGAAAATGAAGCGAATGCTGAATGTAGATAAGAGATGAAGATAATAATTGGCATTTCTATTTCACGGTGTGGAGAAATCCTTGGTAAGAAATTTGCGCGTGAAGTTGAGTGAATAGCTATCGAAATATTTAGATGCAAGCATTTAACCTCTCACTGAAAAACCTCTCACTGAAGGGTGATTTCTTATTAGCCCAGTCATCTATTTCGTAATTTATTTTAAATAATGCTTTAGAATTAGTGGTTATTAATTGTATGTAGATTACTTATTATTATTTGCGGATTTAATCAACTTTAAAAAGGAAAATGCAAAAACATTCTTGTAGGAAGTCATTTATTTATGCGAAGACTTTTACTTTTTTACTGTTTAAAAAATACAAAAAATAAAAAATAAAAAATTATTAAAAATTAAGTATTTTTAAGGAAATTACGATGAATCCTATTCCAGACTCCTTCTTTACATAATTTTATTTCTACTTTTTTTCTGTAAATCCTTTAATCTAATTTTTATAGAAACCAAATAATAAGCAAAAAGAACTTGATTAAATAGTAAAAGAAAAAAACATTTTTTCTAATTATTCTTTTTTTCTAATTATTTTTTAAAATAACCTCTTTACTTTATTAATTAATCGTAATTATTTATTTTTAAGTATCAGATGTAATAGTAATCAGAAAAGAATTTCTGGGCTTTTTTGCAAAAAATACTTCCCTAAATGAGCTTAAATTTACTTTATTATTAATTTAAATTAAAAAAAATATAAAAATAAAAATATATGAAAAAATATTTGATGAAATAATATTTTTGATATAATACTTTGATGACTTTTTTTATAATTATATTATATATATTTAAAGTTAAGTTGATATTTTATCTTAAAATTCCGAATCAAATCTTGAGTACAGAGTTCCAACAAGTGATCCTTTTTGTTGGTGGACTGATCGTTAGAAAGATGCTCAATCAAGTGTTTTGATGTTCTTTGTTAACTGATGTCCAAATCAATAAACATCAAGACGTCTTTAGATCTCAAAACACAATAAAAAATCATTAGCAGATTAATGCTTCGCGTGAGGATACAGAAATTACCTTAAAATATCACAAGATCAATAATGATGGAACTTACTCGGTCAATGATCTTTTACTCTTACAACCAAGCATTCCACAGTGAATTCAAACAGGAACTTAAAGGCGTTTATTTTAAAATTTAAATAAAAAGTTCCTGAATGACTGAAAATCTTATTTTCCTTACAATGTTGATTCGTTGTATTCTAATTTTCTTTATTTGTATTCTTATTGTTTTGTTATTCTTCATTTCAAATAGAAATTATATCTTCATGTTTTTTTTCATTTACCAACACTTTATTATATCAAAAACATTGAAGCTGAGAAAATCGAATTTAATTGTAATCATATCAAAGCCAGCGCAGATGATGGATTACCAACAGATTACAATGCCTTGATAAGCAACAGAATTGATTGTTTCAGTTTTAATTCTCTTCTATGCACTTATGTTACTTTTACACAGAAATGGAACCAATACAAAATACTTTACAAATACAAAATTGAGATCATGTTTTTCTCCGTATTATGGAAATCGAGTTTCAAAAATCGGTTCAAAAGATATATAAAGAGGATTTATAAATATACATTTTGAGATGTCAACATTTTACGCCGTTTAACCGTCAATTGATATTGTTTTACCCATATCCTATTTTTTTCTATATGACTAGGCCATCTCCCGTGTACACGCGCTCGTTTTTCTATATCACATAGATTTGGTTAAGTAAGAATATTATATTTAAAATATTGCAACGTTTCGGCATTTGTAGTTCTAATTGTCATTTTCGAATTACAAATAAATAGACGGATCGGAAATAAATAAACAATCTTGAGATTCAAAAAACAGGTTGAATACATTCATTATTTAATGGGGCGAATGGGAAGGACACATAAATCAAAAAACAAAATAAAGTGAGTTGTAGTCCCGGTGGCCTAATGTATAAGACGTCTGACTTCGGATCAAAAGGTTGCAGGTTCGATTCCGGTCGTTTCATTGTAAAAATTACTTATATTTTCAATTCTCACAGGAAATTGCGCCGGACAGAAAAATAAAAGATTTTAGTAATATAGATTCTATATCATGGAAAGTATAAAACCATATTTCTGACAGTTATTACTAAAAGCTGTAACTTACAAATTATGTTCGTTATCAACTCTCATAAATGCAAATTAATAATGATCTGAAGGTTATTTTTATATTTAATTGGTTAGAACTTTTTTTCTGTATTTTGAAAAAGTTATTGTTAGCCGAGCCTTAGGGTATTCTATGGCCGAAGAAGTTAGCTTAATGCCCTGAAAGGCAGGATGTTGGTTGTTTCTTAGCAAGCAATGATGATGGTTACTGGAATATAAAGACGGGAGAATTACCGTTCTGATTATCAACGTCATCTCATTTGACTGCTGATTGGGTGTTTCTCTTAAGCGGGAGAATGGGGGGGGCATCCTACCTTACAAATTACAGTAAGTGAATATTTCACTTTACATATATTCATATAAACACGAAAAATCCACATAAGAGTTGAATTTACTTTCTGAATTCTCTAGTTGTAAAATTATAAAGAATTAATAAATTTTGTCAAGAGGCTTGAAAGACGCTTTTGGAGATATAGGCTACGAAAACAAGGCAGACAGAACACTGATTTACGAAGAGCCGGGACCGAAGGGGATAGGAGATAGGATTGGAACCCGGAAACCCTACTAGACGAATAAATACTAATAAAAAAAAATACAGGAAAATCGCCGATCTCTGATGGTACTGAATTCAACTTTGAACTCAAAGATCATGTATCATAAGAATAAATGCAGTCGACAAACAAAAAAAAGCACATTAACTTTAGTAAAAGATAATATCTCTTCATTTAAACGATTTCACTCAAATCATACTCACAGAATTGTTAGATGTGATTCAATAACATTCGAATTCTTACCAATTATTAGCCTGCTACCATCGTTTCGGTCTGGGAGCCTTGAATATGTAATAAAAAAAAACGGTTTTATTTATGCAGAAAACACCAAATTACATCCAGTAAACTAAAAACTGCAACTTAGAACTAAAATGAAATTAAGGTTTAAATTCAAAAAAATATATATGCAGTACAATGCTGAAATTCATTTACAATAGTCAGAAATTCGCAGAATTGAGTCGATCATGTGTTGCTGGCAAGGTGCAAAGAAATCGGAGCATCCTAAGACCTTAAAATATGGTTGTAAGAATATTGCCCCAACCCCTTTTCGTTTACACCCCTTAAGGTCCGAATATCGAAAATTCTTCGAATACGTATCTTTGCGATTTTGACAAAGGACACTCACGTAAAATTTCGTGCTTACAACCAAAGCGATTTCAAAGATATGCTTCCCTTCAAGAAAGTTTGGTCCCCGCTTATACCCCTTAGTCTGAATACGGGTTTTCGTTGTACCTGCATTATTCTGGAATTATGTGAAACTCCGCGCCAAATTTGGTAAATATCCATTGAGAAATGGCGACGTTGTTTCAAGCTAAACACATAACCAGACAAACAAACAGACTTTCGCGCTTATTGTGTTTTTTAATCAAACAAGCTACAACGCCGCAATCTATATTACTAAAATCTTTTATTTCTCTGTCTGTCTGTCTGTCCGGCCCAATTTTCTGAGAGAATGGAAAATAGAAATAATTTTTACAATGAAACATCCGCGACAGGAATCGAACCTGCAACCTTCTGATCCGAAGTGAGACATCTTACTCATTAGGCCATGGAAACTACAACTCTTTTCATATTGCTTTTTTGACTTATCTGTCAAAAGTGAACTGACTTTGACTGAAAAGTAACAATCTATATTACTAAAATCTTTTATTTCTCTGTCTGTCTGTC
>JAFIDM010006943.1:65318984-65333941 GCA_023159025.1 Thereuonema tuberculata
GTAACAATCTATATTACTAAAATCTTTTATTTCTCTGTCTGTCTGTCTGTCTGTCTGTCCGGCGCATTTTTCTGAGAGAATGGAAAATAGAAATAATTTTTACAATGAAACATCCGCGACAGGAATCGAACCTGCAACCTTCTGATCCGAAGTGAGACATCTTACTCATTAGGCCATGGAAACTACAACTCTTTTCATATTGCTTTTTTGACTTATCTGTCAAAAGTGAACTGACTTTGACTGAAAAGTAACAATTGTAATTAAAAAGATAGTCAAAAAAGAAAGAAGCAGTACGTCATTAGGTAGAATACTGAGAAATCAGTATTTGTAACTTAAAAACCACTGAAAAGTATCAATTGGAATTGGATAAACGAGATGAACGAGAATGTCGATAACATCAATCGAATGATAAGTCTAAGAATACAAGGAGAGACTACAGAGCATACAATACAAGTGCGAATAAAATTGACACTTCTGATAATTCACCTCACGAACATCTGTATATGCCCGAGTGTCTGAACGCATTGAATCTCAGCGGAATTCCTCAACATCGTTTGTCATTGAAGATTGGATCTCCAATGATATTGTTGCGAAACATCAATCCCAAGTTTGCATACTGCAATGGAATTCAACTTAAATGCTGTTCATTCGATAATGATCTCATAGAAACCGAAATTATAACAGAACTCACAAAGGAGATTTGTTTTCATCCTTAGGATGTCTGTGGAACCATGCGGTAATCTACTTGCATTCACTTTCACAAGAAAACAATTTCCGATCAGACCTTCTTATGCGATATTTATCAATAAAGCTCAAGGACAAACTCTAAATAAAGTTGCCATATAATTGGAAAACGTTGTCTTAACTCACATACAACTGTAGGTCTTTGAGTCACAATTCAACAGAATTTGGTTATCTTCACTCTAAAGAATACTCACAATCAATTTGTTGTGAAGAATTTCGTATATAAGCTATGATCTTCATTTATCATCTATATCAACTAACGTCCAGCTGAAATCTCTTCTTCAAATATCTATATCGAACAATCTGATGGCCTAGCTAATAGATATAGATAATTTTCACTATTTGTAACTCAAAAAACCACTGAAAAGTATCAATTGGAATTGGATAAAAAAGAACAGAATCACTATTTCTATTAGGTAGAATACTGAAAAATCGCTATTTGTTACTCAAAAACAATCACTATTTCTAACTCAAAAAGCACTGTAAAGTATCAATGGAAAAAAAAAAAAGAGACTCAAGAAAGAAAGAAGCACTATTTCTATTAAGTAGAATACTGAAAGCTCACTATTTGTAGCTCAAAAGCGACTGAAAATTGTATCTATATTACGAAAATCTTTTATTTCTCTGTCGGTCTGGTGCAATTATTGTAATTTACAAAAATAGAAATAATTTCTACAAGTTATCTACTGGAATCCAACATGCAACCTTCTGCGCCGAAGTTAGACGTCTTAGGCATTAGACCACAAGGATTACATTCTAATCTCTATAAAAAATAAAAATATATCACAGATATATGATTCACACGCTGATTCTAAAAGCAGTCGTGAATTGAGAGAATATATATATCAAAAATAAAAATAAAAAAAAAACTTTAAAAAAATTTTAGTTTTATTTTACTTGATGTAATTTGTGTGTTTTTTTTTTTAATAAATAACAAATTGTTTTCCGTTACATACGCGAGGCTTCCGGAGTGAAGCGACGGGTAGCCGACTAGTTAAATTTCAAAAAAAGAAATTCAAGACAACTTCGATGATGCTATATTTTTTTTTTAATCATAAATCTTAATACGCAGAATTTTCATTTATTTCAATTGTAATAAAAAGTGAACGAATAAGCGAAGTGATCATCGATCTATTAGATCATTAGATCGATTGAAATGATCTATTAGGTCTTTTTAGTTCTCTTTATTAGAATATACAATAATAACACAGAGCACAAATTCTAATCATGAGATGTTGCAGAATTTAATTCGGACAATACATTGTGAGTTTATTTATTCCTCACGAGCAGGCCCCCACATCAAATTTCGGGCCCAGGTACCAAATGCAATAACATGGGATCTCCCCCTCCCCCCATGTTTTGAACAAAATCATAAATTCTTAGCCAAAAATATCGCAAAAATACCGCACGATTTTATACTTTTACAGTATAAATATGGTAGACACGGTTATTACCATTATTTTTAGAGCAAATTAACTTAATACTATCATGAATAAAGTAATTAATTGTGAACAATCCAAAAAAAAAAAAAAGGATGAATGAATTCTGACAAAGATAATTACAAACCGCTACCTTTCGGAGACTTCCACTCGAGAACCTGCATTTTACTGGCCAGTTTTCGTGAGAAATTATGGATTAAAGCAATTGTTTTAGCTTTCCTAATTTAATGGATAAATTATAGGAATTTCAAGCAGATCAAAAATACTGGAAAGTTGTTGTGATTTTCTCAGCTGATTGAAACTAGTACATGCTTATACATATAATTTGAAAATGATTGTTTTTAAAGCAAAGAAAAAAAATAAAAATCTTTTTATTTTTGATCAATTTGACATATAGTTAAGTAGGCTATTTTCTGAGCTAAGTTTAATTGTCATTTGAGATTGATTGAGATAGCAAAACTCAGGTCCTTAGTTTTATCGGGTAGCACTTTTCTTAGCCTCACGATAAACGTAAGAAATAATGTAAGAAAGGGAATTGAAGTTTTGGTGCACCAAGATTACTGTTCGGGGCCCCATAGGCGTTTCTCTGGAATAGGAACGACTCCTTGACTAGCGAAACGAAGATTCTTTTCTTTGATTTTTCACTTGTCCCCACAACCGTTGACATTGTCTACGCATGCCACAACGTACACAGGCGTATATATTGGCAGGTCCGCGGGCGATGATACGACTAACTTATAGACACGGCAAATGCTGTGCTGAAATCAGGAACGACCGACACTCTTTAAATAAGCCACTCTGTGGCTTGTATTCCGCAGTATCCTACGGCCACCGCTATATTGCCAAACTTCTTACTGCATTCTTCCAAGACCCGCGCTCAACATTAATTCTTATCTTAAGAATTATTAAGTAATGAAAAACTCTTGTTATTTCATAGGGTAGTTGTCATGACATCGCACAAATTAGCAGAAAATAGCCAATCATTATATATGGGGATATGATTCTAATTAGTGACATAGGACACAGAAATGACATGTTGACCGCCATGGAAAATAGCAAAACATTATTTTATGAGAATAAGAATTAAAAAAATTCTGACGGGAACATAATAGATGAAAACCGAAACTTCAGAAAAACGGGTGATAACATGAAAATTAAAATATAAAATAATCGGATTTTTTGATTTTTTTTTTGTTTCGTTTTAATAATTTTTTTCTTGAGAAAAAAAAATTGCTAATTATGAATTAAGTTTCTGTAGTTAATACATGGAATAGGCCAGGATTTCTTGAAGTGCGTGGCAAGAAGATTATCATTATAAAATCAGCCTATGGAGAAGCGTGCAATTGTAAAGAGGGTTAAGATGCAATTTAAACACTAATTTAAACGCGAATTAGTTACTTGCCATTACTAAAATGGGAGAGTATTTTTTTAAGCTTGTCTAAATTCAATTATGTTCGAAGTTATTATTCTAGAAAGTTCTTTTCCAAACAATTCCTTTTTTGCTCCAAAAAGCATAATTTCTTATTTTTTTTTTGATAATTCAGCAACATAATAAAGTAATACAAATTTTTAACCTTAATTAATAGTAGACTTCTTTTAAAAAACATTTTTAAATTTAAAATTTTATAAGATAAGCCCCAAGAATCAGCTTTCCCTCAGTGCAACTTGTTGCAGAAAGAAGCCAACTATGAATTAGACAAATCATTTTCTTCCTTTTCTCGACATATCGTTTTAAAACCTTTTCATTCTTTTTCATCAGTAGCTGTTTTCATTAAATGGCAAGTAAATAATTGATGAACAACTAAACATTCCTAAAGACAGTGTATGATGTTGCACGAATTGATAAAAGAAGAATCAATATTTAAATAATGTACCGCATTACGTAAGTATATAATTTAACATGTAATGATATGTAAGTAATGTAACGCAACATTTAATTATATGTAAATAATGTATTGTATATATATTGATACATAAAAAATTTAATGCTTTATATAATCTAATATCAGTAAAAGATGATACAACATGTAATGATGTGTAAATAATGTAATGATGTAGTACGTAATGACGTATACAAAATGTAAGGGAGTTGCGAGATTCGCTAACAGGAATGACGTTCCTTCTTTTTCTTAATATAGAATGATTTTCTTATTGGATAACATCTTTGTAGCTGAATAAACAGTCACTTTAACAGTAGTTAATATTGTACATTTCTTTTGCAAGAGAATAAAGTGAATCAATCTGCACTTTTCTATCCAGCAAACAAAGCAAAGATCAAGAAGGAATAAAAAAATAAAGTAAATAATTCAACACTCAAATAGATTCCTCTAGTGAAAAACAAATTAAAGAAATAATAAAAGTCTATTACAAAACCAAAGATTTACGGGAAATATTATTCAATGTGGTATATTACAAGTTCATCCACCTTAACGTTTTATATGCTAAAGCCAACTATCAAAAACTGGATCTCTTGAGTCAAGTAATTTTAGATAACTTCAGCAAATTCACACATAAAAAAAATCAAAACTGAAAAAAAAACAATGTTGCATTAATCCAACTGCTTCAATTGTGCACCATCATGATTTTCATTTACTTCCTTGAATTCTATAAAATCTCGCAGAGACGAAAAAAAAATCAAATTTTTGATTAAGTCCAGGATGGATCGGATGATTTTGTATGTTATTATTATTATTTTTTGCAACTAGAACACTTACAAAGAGAAGTTTCAGAATTGATTGGAAACCATTCTGTAGTTATAAAATTAAAAGACACATATCTTCTCTTCCTGTTCCATAGGTCTTTTTCCAAGAAAATGATAAGAAAGATTGTTGTTATTAAAAAACATTAATAGCTCTAAAATAATATGCATTTTAATCCATGGCCGAGTGGTTTAAAATGTTGTCACAAAAAGTAAAGTAAAAGTTTTAATCACCGGAAATTCATTTCTTTTTTTTTTTTTTGGGGGGGGGGGGAGATTAATTATAAAAGATCCTAAATCAGACAAATGATTTCTCACAAAGAAAAATTAAAAAATAAAAACAAAAACATGAGAAAAACAAATCCTTGTATAACTAAACGCTCCCCAAAAAAGGCATTTCACTACAACGAACAAAATTAATAATAAACTTAAAAAAAAAACTCTAATGGGTAAAAGAAAGCAAAGAATTCAAATAAAAATGACATAAGGAAGCCTTTTGAGTCAAACCGAGTCTTCCTTGTCATTTTAATTACAGAAAATTAAATCATTAATTTATTTATTGGTTTTCGTATATGCTGAAATTATTTAAAGTTTTACTATTTATCATTAACAGCTTAATAATTAGCTTATTACTTCCCAAAGTCTTCGCGACCAGAGATGAAACTCTCAGAATGCAATGCAGATTATAGATTTTCCTTTCCTGGCCGGTCGTTCACATTCAAATAGCAGCGAAAATGGCGGTCGCTGCTTCACATTCAACATTTCGACGAGGAAAAGTTCTCAACAGTGAAGCTAGGGAAATTATTCTTAACATTGCTCGTCGATTTCAAGAAGATGTACGTGAGATTTTTGATATTTCCTATTTTTGATAATTGAGATTGATATTTCCCGCGGAGTTCAAGGCATTGATACTGGAGAAATTAGTCAATGATAATATGTTTCCGGTTTCAACATTCGCCGCGACGACTGTACACACTTACTATTATATTTTATTATATTACTTCCTGCTATATTTTTTCTGGAAAATAATCTTTAGTGCAATATGTTTATTTTCCAAACAGTTTTTTTCGGAGTGTGTCATACTGCTGAAAGCTACGCTTCCATTGTTTTGTCTTTTACGATACCAACCATCCTAGAACACTATATGATCGAAGAGGGATTGTAACAGGACAAATGACGAACCTTTGCAGTTTGCAAATAATTAACATATTTAAATATAAAGTATCTACAAAATTAATGTGTATATTAAAATATACGTATGTGTGGATTCACTAGTTCTGTGTTTGATCACAATAAACATTTCCTTATTCTATAAGATTTAGAGTGAAAAAAAATAACTGATTACATCTTCTAATAAAAAAAAATCGGATTGCCACTAAATTCAAATTTGCAACCACTTTACTTTTTCGTTAGAATTACTTAACTGGTCGGTCACCAGGATACGGATTAAGGGAGTTTTATTTAAGAGCTTTCGTAAAGTAAAATTTTCTTTTTGACCATTTTCTCGAAAACAAGGGACTGTAAAACTCAAAACCAATAAATATGTTCGTCTTTTGATTTACCCAGAAATTTCCTATTCAATTACGCTACAATTGATCTGACCACGATTCCTTGTAAACTGTAATACGACGTAAGATTATTGAAATTGAAAGAGTTTATGGAGTAATATTTGTTAGGAAACATCATTTCCCTGAAGCTTAAAACATAAGCAATGAATAAATATATAAATAAATATGATACAACATGTCTAATGACCGACTATATAAAAAAGAGGCAGTTACAGAATCGAAATCACTTTTACAAGCAAATGTAAACTGAAGGGAGTCAAGAGATGAAATTTTTTATAGACTTTTTTGGCCGAGCATTTGATCTTAGTAAAAATGCTTCATAGACTAATGTTTTCCGCTAGGTGGTGCAACAATATCATGTCTTGTGCAACTTATAGCAATACAGAATAAATGTAGGCGAACATAGCTGTAAAATTAGACAAAAATATGGAATAGCCAGGTTTCTAATATCCTCATGGTGAGATCGCAAAGATGTCGATCAAAAAAGAAGAAAGCAATTTAAAAAAAATTAATTATGAAATAAGCTTTTTGGAGGAAGCCTAAAAATTAAGAACAAAGAAAAAAGTAAACAAATGCTTTCTCCGGAGAAAAGGTCGAAGAATTCTAAGGTTTTTTTTCTTTTCGGGTGTCGTAGTAATCGAATTGAATTCTAAAGAATTCTGATGGGTTTTGGGCCGGTAGATCGTTACCAATTACCAAAGTTTCAGATTTCTAAGCAATTCGTACTTGCGTTATCTTGATCGCGGCCAGACATAGTATTTGTAATTTTTTTCTTTTAAACCTTTTTTCCCTAAAGTATTAACGAAAATTACAGATGTTAGACAAACTATCAATAGCTATGATAACACTAGGCGGATATTAAAAAATTGAACGAACAGGATGCCAAAACAGAACAAACTATTCTTAGGGGTATTAATAAACATACAAACAAGAAATGGTTAATTTGTAATCTTATTTTAAAATCTAGTTTCATTCATTTCTTGTTGTCTCACTCATTGTATGTAAGTTAAATCAAGTAAACTGCCACAAATAAATTAATTTGTATCACTTTTTTTGGTTTTTGGGTTTTAAATGTGGTTTATTCATTTTCTCATTCTTTCAAATCTTAAACAAATATTTAAATTAGCTTAAATATGACTTTCCATCGCTCGATTTGGTTGTAACCTTCTATAAATTTTCATTATCCCTTCAACTAGGAAATACTACAATATTTTTATTTTTTATTTTATTTCAATCAATTTAATCTTGTATTCTAGGAACTAGGAAGGAAAATTAAGAACCAAAAATTTGTTCTTAAGTTTCTGAAATAAAACGATTAAATTGATTCAAATAAAAATTTTAAAAAATGAATAGTAGAAACCAAACTTAACAAGGCTTCTAGAAATTAAAAAAGAAAGATCATTTTTGTTAAACCATTTTGCTTTAAAGACTGAAATCAATTACGGAATTTCATTAAAATGGAATGGACTTCTATTACAATACATAGAATTTCAGTGATGCCAAACAACTGAATAGCAACAACACAGCAATTCTTTCCCAAAACGTTGTGATATCAGAAATAGTCATATATTAGTTCAAACAAAATTCTAAGATAAGGTAAGGATCAGCACCGGAATCATTTGTCCCTTCGGTTTATCCTTATAAGTTATTTAAACTTATTCAAGTGTAAAAGTTGAATACTTATATACCTTTTGCAAGTTATTCAAAGTTATTCAAAGCAAGCTTTGTAGTTTAGTCAAACTATATAAGAGTAAAAGGAAATACAAAAAAAAATAACACCTTTATATATTTATAACTAGTTCAAAAAATGTTCTGTAGGTATGGAATGATTAGTTTTCTTTGTGTTTTTCTTGAACAAATTTCGCTTATATAAATTTTGATATCAATAATTACAATTAGTTTTAACTACTTGCAAAACCACACAACTGATGCGCATGAATCTTAGGTTTCTTTAATGTCTGAGACTTATAATGCTTCTGTGAAATTATTATGTAGATACTTAAGTCCGACAGTAATTAAAATATTCCTTTATCTATTACCTGTTATGTACGAAACATTATTTATGTATTTTCCAGTTAACCAAACACTGCTAAAAAATATGAATTTTAATTTTTTTAACCAGAAAATTATAATGTTACGACATCATTGTACAACATCACTGAACTACTTTGAGCAACCGTAACATATTAAAACAAATCTGACATACTGAAAAAATAAGTAATAATACTAATTAAGCAAATTAAAACACATATCTACAAAAAAATTTATGTACCGTTGTAATAAACACTACCGCATCGTTATTCTAAAATGACATGATGCAATAATAAAAATATAATGGAGTAAAAGCATTGAGCTACGTCGGAAATAGAATTTCAAATAGAGGAATAAATACATTCACCATTGATGTGAGATGACCTAAGTAGGGGTGAGTGTGTATTGATTAAATCTATTGAGACCCTGTAAATAACATACAAATCATGGCGTTTTCTGACAAATGCAAATCATTCAGGAATATTAAGGTATAAGAAAACATTTCATCTTAATATTTTGATGAATATAATAAACCTACAAAAAAACAATGGTAAGTTTATTATCATTATCTTTTCTTTCTTTAAGGTAAAAATATTTAGCATCAATAAACTACATACATAAATTTTGTAAATTATTAGCCAAATTGTAATTAGTAAATATTGCAAGAACAAACCTAAAAACATTGTGTATAAAAAAGAAAGATACTTTAGTAATATAAAAACTTCAGAAATGTTAATAATTTTAGCTTACTTAAAACTAATTAATAAATTTTTGAGAAGTTACATTTAACGTAAAGAAGTGGTCCTTACTTGACGATTTGTCTAAAATTCTAGACGTAGAACTTGAGGTTTTGCTTCTGTTTCCACAGTTTATTTTCTATTTTCCTACAACTCAGCAAGGAAATGTTCGAACGCAGGGATGAAAGTATTCCGTCTACCCCTACATGTGCAAATGTATTCTACCTGTCAATTACGCTTCTCGCGGCGGGCGGCTGCAAAGTCAGTCGACAGTGCAACTGCGAATATGATTGTGTTGTCGTCTACCTGAGAGCACAAGGGGCCACGAGTAAGGATTAGCAGACTGCTTGGTAGACCGTTCAATAAAGGAATGCGACAAAAAAATAATACTAATAAAAAACTGTTGACAGAAAATGATCCACTCATGGTTAAATTTCTACCAAGAGAAATAAAGACATTCAGATTCTGTGTTTTATCTTTTAACAATTAAAATATTAATGGAGTATAATGCAATTTGTTTATATTTACTTCAATGAAATTGCCCAATTTCCTAAATAATAAAGAGAGTTTTTTTTTTTTTCTTTTTTTTTTAATTTTATTTCAGTTAAGAAGTCTAAAATAAATAAATAAATAAAGCTGTTTTCTTTTAAATAAATCATTGAAAAGCAATTAATCTGTTTTAAAAATAATTTTAAGAATTCACTTTTACATTGTAATTAAAGTTTTCAGTAGATTTCTTGAAATAAAAAAAATAAGTTATTTATTAAAACGTGCATTAACAAATAATTTTACCTATTTTTTTTTTTTCAATAACTCACATTTCTTGTTAGAAAGCCTATATTTTCTTAATCTTCTAAAAGCAGCTCAATAAGGTAAGCAAGACATGAAAGGGGGGGGGGGGGCACCGATTTCGGGAGAGCGGCAGTGATTAGTTGCATAAACGGCATTTTTTTTTTTGCTGCACGGAACAATAGGACGCGGTAAAACGAAGGGTCATCAAATTAATAGTATGATGAAGGAGGGCAGCGAATTATTGATATGGGGGAGGGAGTTGCTTTTCTTCCATTGTTTACTTGGATGTGCACTCATCTGGTGGAAAGTGAAGTACTCCTTACACCAAACTTATATCTGATAGATTTCAATATCAGGGCCCTCCCTTGCGAGGCCCCACGCAAAACTACTTAGCGGATCGCTAATTAAGAGAATCGGTGTGATTCCTAATTTTCTTTAATCCGCAAAAGTTTCTTTTTTTTTTTTTGTAAAATATCTTACCATTCCATTCAGACATTTTTCTTCTATATTCATTTATACGAGCGTTGCGGCTGAAATATTTTCTTAAAATTTGATATGATGTTTATATTGATATGTGGTCCAAGATATCCACCCTCCCAGGGTACCTGACAATTGTAGTAAGTTATTAAGTTACAGGCCTATGTGGTCTTGGTTCGTCGGCGCTGAGGCGACTAAGGCGCTAAGGCGTTTCCTGATCAAGTTGAGGTCGGGTGGGCAGCCCCACGCCCTCTCCCCTTCAAATCTAAGGAAAGCACCCGGAGGTTTCTTTAGAGTGAAACGCGTCCGGACAAAAATTCAAAGTAGAAAAATTCCCGATCTCCGCTGGAGATTGAATCCTCTTGGTGGAAACGCTTTACCACTTGACTACCGGACTCACAAATTTAGACAAAATTACTTTTGTTTAGACAAAATGCTAGTCTTAATGTATTGTTCTCTATTTGTTTTCTGTTTTGATTTATTACTTACTTTTGATTTACGTAGTTCTTGGTGGTCCTAAAGGATGTAAGGTTCAGAGCAAGGGCCTGTTCACCCGGCGCCCCGTCCCCCTCCACAACATTAATTCTATTTTATACTTTTAAGGATGTAAATTGCGGTGTCGTGAGAGGAGTGGAAAAGATCGTGCGATTAGCGCACACTTCTTCGAAATGAGGGTAACATGACGGTGTTCGGTATCTGCTCATTATTACTAATATTTTACTTATTCACAAATTTACCCACAACTCATGAAGGTCAAAAGTTTAGGATCATCCGCGCCGTAGGCAGCTGTTAATAGGCTAGGAGCGTGGGGGGGGGGGGCGAAAACGAGCAGAGCGAGCCGCGACTTTATATATACAAGTATGTAAAAGAAAACATTGTTTTTTTTTTTTTGCTGCTACTGCTTCGAAACCATAAGACACAGAAATATAAATAAGGTGTGAAATGTTGAGTTATCAAATGTCAGGTACTTTGAGACAAGCTGTTCCTTTCTCGGCCATCACGTGACTGAGAAAATAACATCAGAATCCATGGTAACGTGATCACTAAAACTTTTAGTTGGTAGATTTGCTATTATTTTGTAAATAAATACAGAAAAATGTATTTATTTACACAGTAGTAGCAAACGTGTTAAGTAAAAGTTCTAAGACAGATAAAAACGACCTTTCATTAAAATATTTGTTGATCGGTTGTTTTAACAGAATTATTATTATTACTTAGGCAAACCTCCCTTTTTGACAATTCACTTCCTCATCCCCCCTCGTTCATTCGACAATTTACAATTGGCATCCCCTCAACCATTTTGACATTCAGCTAGAACCACGGTAGGAGCTGCATTGCTCTGTCTTAAGTGAATATTAAAACTAATTATAACTTTCATTGTCTTCTTGTGATTGCAGTTTCTCGCAAAATAAGTGAAGATGAATTTTAAGACTAAAATAGGTTGAAACTGCATCGCATTGTGTTTATTTGTTATAATTGCTCTATGACTACTGATCCGAAAAGTAATGATCCGGGGATAAGTCAAAACAACAGTTTCAATTGCTTTATGGACATCAGTTATACCGTAAATAATGATTGCAACGGAGTACATGTTTCGACAAGGAAACATGAAACCTTAGTTTCCCCGTACCTGTTTCGTTTTCGGTTACTTCCACTTCCTGTGAATCAGGAAGAGATCACAGACCGGATTTTTCCCCAACTCGTCATAGGCTTTTCAATAAGAGATGCCTTTTATTCGACTTACAGTTTGGACTGTACAGGTGAACGGATAGAACCTTCTTAAAAGCTCCTCCATCCTTTACACTACGTCTACGGGTCACTAAAAAGCGTTAAAAAACATTTATTGCTTGTAAAATATTGGAGAAAAGCTTTAAACATGCAGATCTATCTTATAGGTGCTGAAAACTTTTGCTTTGGTCACTTTATAAAATACAGGGCGAAACAAAAGTAAATCAATATTTTTTCCCAACTCTTCAAACTAATATGCTTTCAAATAAGGTATTATTCGTATCTATACAATTTGGGCTTTAAAAAATTGCGACATGTATTGTTTTTCTGTCGATCAGGCAGTGGCCACAGACCGGAAGTCGTATTTTTCCCCACATCCACAAATCGTAAGCTGTCCAATAAGGTATTACTCATGACTGTACGACTTATAGTTGGTCTGTAGAGCTGGCGACGGACGGACCCTTCTTAAAAGCACCCTTTACAGCTGGTGTACGGGATGTTAAAAACAGTGGTTCGCAATCCGACGGCTTTCACTTAATGACAACGGTCTGGAATCTAACATGTCGTAATACCTGGCTACGCTAGTAATAATTATTATTAATTTAGTATGACTAACTATTAATAATTTTCTGTAATTTCTCATCTTTATCCTCTCCCATGAAAACATTCTGATGTCTCTGCCTTGCGGACATAAAAAAAGACAAAAATACATAACACAAAAGCCACTAATAGCGGAAGAGATGATTATAAGGTTTTATAAGAGTCAGAGACAATTCGAATAATGTCCTTTATTTTAAAGGAGTTTTCATAATAATTATAATCTGAAGTAAGATTAGGATGAAATTTTTAAGAAATAACAAAGTGCCTTATAAGAACGGTTCCCACAAAATTGACGAAGAAAAATCTAGTATTAAAAATAATACATATGAAATATATGAAAAAAAAAGACAAATTTGAATAAAATTTAACAATTAATGAATAGCGATTTTAAAGTAAAGACATGTTCTACTTGTGAAATTATCATAAAATATATTTGCTTTATTATTTTAGATTTTTTAATAGTATTTTAAAGATTGATTGGTTAAACTTGAGCCTTTTTCATTTCAGAAACAATATAAGAATCCATTATTTCGGAACGAAAGACATTAAAAAGGTTATCTCTTCAAATACGCGAAGTCTTATTTCTCTTACGGAATCCACAATAAATACTTAATTAAATCCCAAATTAAATTATGACTTATTAATTCCTAATCCACTCTGGAAATAGAATAGCCTGCCAAGTAATGGCCGCAAGAGGGCGCTGCTCCTCTTTTGTTCCGGTGACGTCTTGAACTGACTTGGAAAAGAGGCTCGATCCATCATGGACGCGCTCTTTTAATTGAAGAAGAACCACTAGGCAGTCATAAATTATCATGTCTCGCTTAGAGTGCTCTTAAAAGAATAACTGAAAGCATTCATCATCAAATGCAAACAAACTCGATTTTTATTTATATTCGCAATTGATTTATGGACTTTTTCTTTTTTTTTATCCTGGGGTTGGTTTGCGTTTCGTAAGCTTTGTTTTCTTGAGTATCTATCATTTTTCAGCTTCAGAAACAAAGAGGAAATAAATAATAATAATAAAAAAAAGCGGTTTCGGCCAAAATAATACCGCAGTTGTAGTGTAAGTCTGTTATTTCAAAGAACTAAATAAACTTGGCGAGTGATTTTTATTGAAGGAAAGATTACTCTTTGTCTCAGAGAATATTTTCATAGCATCAATATAACCAAGACAGAGATCGTATTCTACATCTAATGTTAAAACTGCGTTTTATTTATGCAATATTACTTTCCACTTTTTGCTCTTCAACAAATTTTATTTAATTTTTTTTTATTTTTTTAGAATATTTGTTTAAGAATTTTACTTTTTAACTAAAAAAAATACCCGTGCTTCCAGCTGGTTACAAAAAAAGAGTTGTCCTGATGTGGACGACGAAGAAATTGTTATTGTGTAATCACTTTGAAACTTTTCCAGTTGGTCACATGATAGCTACAAATTAATGTTATATTCCTATTTTATAACTCGATAAGTCCTATGTATCAAATTAACATCGAGATCGTAGAATATAAGACTTCCCATACCTTTCTGTCCTTCTTCACACCACTATCACTTCAGACCTTCACCAGTTTGTAATATCATGTGATTTTTTTTACCAAGTAATGTTATATTCTTATTTCGTAACCTGAAAAACCCCGTAAAGTACCCTTCAATAAAGTCCCCCCCCCCCCTCGTTTACACTTTTTAGAACCCGAATATCGAAAATTGGTGGAATACTTATCTTTTCGATATTGACAAAGAACATTCATATGAAATTTCGTGTTCCAACTGAAGCGGTTTCAGAGTTATGCGTAATCTTCAAGAAAGCTCTCCCCCCCCCCCTGTTTACACTCTTTAGTCCGGATCCGGGTTTTCATTGTTCTTAAATTAAGAACATTAAAGTGTTTTAATATTATTTATTTCTAATAAATAAATAAGAAAAATATTATTTCTAAATAATAATAAGAAGAAAAGAAAATTCATTATCATAATGAAAGAATGAAAGTAAAAAAAACAAAACAAAAACCTATTCAGCTTCATTGTAGCCTGTTTTTTCGCAGGGTCCAAAAAGAGTAATTCTCCGAAGTTTTGTTCAGATCGGGACAAAGGATTTAGGAGTGTACAAGGGCCAAACAAATATATATATATATATATATATATATATAT
>JAFIDM010006943.1:65334041-65345640 GCA_023159025.1 Thereuonema tuberculata
ATATATATATATATATATATATATATACTCATGGACAAAAAAATTAGCGCACCAAGAAATAATTGCGGGATCGTAACGAAACTTGCAATGAAGGTACATGTCGGGGAGATATGCAAATGATTAGAAATGCAGCATGATTGCGCATTACGTTTAGCCGGTAGAGGGCGTTGAACATCGTACTCTGTGGAGTATAAAACAGGTAACCAAAGCTTGTTTGAGTGTGCTGAATCATTTACAAAGGAAGAGCTGAGGTAGACATGCCATTACGCCGTGTTCGAAGACAGTATACGCAGTTGTCGCAGTTTGAGAGAGGGAGAATCGTCGGGATGATGGAAGCTGGGTGGTCAGCTAGGCGAGTAGCTCGTCAATTAGGCCGCTCTGATTGTGTTGTGAGGAGGTGTTGGGACCAGTGAACCCGAGAGATGTCATGTACACGAAGACCAGGCTCAGGACGCCCTCGACAGATCAGTCGTCGAGAAGACCGCCACATAGTCAGAAATGCACGCGTACAGCCAACTGCTTCATCTACCGCCATCCAGGCACAGGTAGCACCTTCACTAGGGGCCGCTGTGTCTTCTCGAACCATACGAAGGCGCCTGGCTGAAGGACAGTTGGTATCGCGGCGCCCATTGCGTATGCTGCCCTTGACGCCCACCCATCGACGCCTCCGTTTGGAGTTTTGCCGCGCACGAGGAAACTGGACTGCAGCGGAATGGAACCAGGTCGTCTTTAGCGACGAATCCAGATTCAATCTCGGCAGTGATGACAATCGTGTTCGTGTGTGGAGAGCCCGTGGTGAACGCTTCAATCCTGCCTTTGCTGTACAGCGACACACCGCTCCCACAGCTGGTGTGATGGTATGGGGTGCCATTGCCTACAATACACGGTCACCCCTATTATTGTTCCGTGGCACCATGACAGCCCAGCGGTATGTTCATGAAATCCTGCAGCCACATGTGTTGCCACTCATGCAACGGCTCCCAGGAGTCATTTTTCAACAAGACAATGCTCGGCCTCATACGGCAAGGGTGTCACAAGACTGTCTCCGCACTGTTACTACCCTTCCTTGGCCTGCCTGATCCCCAGATTTGTCTCCAATCGAGCATATCTGGGATCATTTGGGACGACGAGTTGGGCATCCCACGAATTTGAACGAACTAGAGGCAAGGTTACAGCAAATATGGAACGAAATGTCTCAAGACATCATACAGAACTTGTATGACTCAATGCCCGATCGTATTGCATCGTGCATTCGCGCTAGAGGGAGTCCAACGGAGTATTAACTCCTCCGTTCTTTTGCCTTTTTCTCTGAAATAAATTATCCTTTTTCTTTGATTTTCTTATCATTTACTTATATCAAAGTAGTCATTACGTATGTAAATTTTCGTTTCATTTTGACGACTCCTTCTTGGTGCGCTAATTTTTTTGTCCATGAGTGTATATATATGACATTAAAAAGATTAGGGAGATGAGACTTGCCATTTTCTTTTTTCTGATAAAAATTATAAAACTAAATTCGAACTGTAATCTTTGAAAGTAGGATTTGTTTATTTTTGGCATTAAAGTAGTGTCTAGCAGATACTCCAATTTTATGTAGTTTACAACTATATGTCCATATTTTCACTGTAATTAAATCAAATTAGGAAATTTACTGAAGATATTTATACAGGGTGATTCAAAATTCCCTGGTCAAACTTTAAAAGTAGGGCAGGAATACAACAACGAACCTTATTGATAGTGGAACGTATGCCCACTAGCGCCACCCGAATGTGCTAGAAGATGCTGTTTGGCAGCACATTAGTTGGACAATGTGAGTCAGCGTTATTTGAGACGTTGACTTTGTAGGATGTATCGCTTCACTAACGCTGAGGGCAGATATTTACGTTTGGAGCAGCGTGCGGAAACTGACGAACCGCTGTACGACTATATCACCGACTTGTCCTTCATTGATTTCTTCCTCTAAGGTTATCTTAAAGGCATCGAGACCTCAATTGCCTCTGACGCTGACCTCGTCGCAGGAGTCGCTGTGGCAACTGGATGTGTCCGCGAAAGACCTCGCGTTTTAGCACATGTTCGGCATTCCATGCGTCGACGTTGTGAGACGTGTATTACAGTTTATTGGATGGACTTTGAGCACCTACTGTGATCCTACAAGTGTACACCTTACTGTCATATTGTAAACATAGGGCTAATAAACATGTTGTCTACCTTACTTATTGTCTTTTATTTCTGAACCTTAGTGTATCTTCTAGCACTTTCGGATGGCGTTTACTGACATATGTTCCACAAACACGTATTTATGACCTACCTTTAAAGTTTGAACAGGGAAGTTTGAGTCACTCTGTTTAAAGAGTAGCATTGAAGTAGAACCAAATCTGAATCTCGACAATCGTTTGCACCGAATTAAGGATATGATAAATACTTCTGTTACACGGTAAATAGCTTTTATTCAATAACTTTCACCGTAATCTCAAGTAATTAATAAAAAAAACCAACAACAACAACAAAAAAAGTAAATTTTGTCAATTTTTTTTTGTATCTTTTTTTGCCAAAAAAATAAAATAAAATACAACACATGAAGTGATTTAAAAATCGAATGGTTGATTAAATCAGGTAAATCTCTTTCAAACGATAAAACATTAACTGTAATTGAATAAACTCATTAAATATATTGATAAAAACGTCCAAATTAACTGAGTTTTTTCCTATAATATTAAAGTTTGAAATAACCGCTTAACAGCTTCGCTATTAAGTCATCATAACATTTAACTTTAATTATCACAATTAATTATTGATAATAAAAAGAAACCATTCGTAAATATTATTGCTTGTCACCTAATAAAACTCCACATAATTCTGAGGCACTCTATAATAATTACAATTTATGAAATAATCATGCGGAGTTCAGTTTCCCAGATAATATTATGTTCCCCTGGTCAATTGCATCGTAACAGCACAATATATTACAATGCAAAAGGGAAACCATATCCCCAACAGAAATGCCCAGCAAAGCGTCCAGTAAGGGATGCAGCTAAGAAAAATGAATAATAATCTAAATGCACAAACTGAGAATTATAAAAAACACAAAAATATTTCTATAAAATCAAAATTATAACAGAGGAAAAATATAAAGTCCTCCACATCGAGGAATATCTGAAAGAGACTCTTTTTAATATAAAGACAGTTTTCAGGTCTTTAGTTAGCTTGCGGTAAGCAGTTATTTTAAAATCTAAGTCCTTCATTAATTTCTTATCTGAATTATTATCTTCTTCTCATATAATACAAGTGTGGACACGACGTATGCAGATACGGCAATATGTGGACACGCTCCCTCCTTGAAATTTTTAATTGTAACTCGTGTAGATAGTTGTTGTAAGAACACTTGCAAATGAGAAAATAATGATCATTTAAAATTCATTACGAAATATTATTTTATTTTTTCCCGATTATTTTATTTAATTTTATGCTGTCATATATTACGTAATATTACAGTTTATTTATATCTGCTTGGTAGGTAATTAACACAGGAAATTAAAATTTTTAACATTTGTAATGTCCCTTCGGCTATTATGAATCCGAGAGAAAACTAGTTTTAAATGCAATTTTAAGTCGAATTATATGTTTTTATCCGTCTCTGGCCACGATAACTCAAAAATTACATATCCTCGAAAACTGAAATTTTAGAGGAAAAACTGTGTCATTCAAACTGTGACTCATTCAAAACTATTAATGGAATGTATTTATTTTGCATAATTATAACCATCACGTTTCAAGACTAAACCATGAAAATTTGAAAATATTTAACATTAGAAAGAGTAAATTGTAGGTTACATTTGTAGGTTACAATATTTTTAACTAAAGATGAATTTATTGGACGGAAACATACCCTTTTTATTTATCACTTTTGAAATGAAATTTTATTTTACAAATACTGGATACTTGACAATATAATCCTTTTGAAACTTGACAAAAAGTAAGAATTCTTTTGGTTTGATTCTCTATTTGAACTTGTGTCTCTGGATGAATATTGAAAAGGTTTTGACCTTTCGTCGACTTGAAAGTGGCGTGTATGTTTCATATGTGTACAAGAGCCGTTTACTTTCAATTTAAGGAATAATGTCATGCAAATTGAATCGAGACGAACAAGAGGGTCAGGCCTTGCCAACTAGAGCTTTTATCATTGATTTTAAGAGTTGCAATTAACACTGATGGTAGCGAACCACAAGAAAGGCAAAATGAAGTCTTCGCATGTAAACAATCTATTCAAACGAAAAGATCGGTTTTCTGTTTTCAAAGATTTTTTTTTCTTTGCTTTAAAAAAATATAATGAGTTTTTGACTAATACGAGGAAGGAAGTTTTACTTAAAACCTAATAAGATGTGTTTTTTGTTTTTAAATATTGTCTTTAATTTCCTGACAAAACAGAAAATCCAACGTAACATACAGTTACCCAAGAATCAAAGATATTCAGGAAAATCTAAAAATCAAAAATATTAGCGATGGTTTGTTTATGTTTTTCTACGTAATTAGGCTGACTGTTAATTTCTTTTGTCGAAGTCACGGTTATACACTAATCAATCAATAATAATAAAAAATGGTTATAACGACAATAAATCAAAGTTCTTTCAATTTTCTGGAAATTACCTTTATTTAGATTATGTCGTAAATATTTGAACTAATTTAAATTTTCTTGTTTAAATAACCTCAGTCTGTTACCATTTCTTACTTTAAATCAAATATGAATTTCAAGTTTTAAAAATTAGTGATATCTAAAATTGTAATCACAATCGATTATGATGTGGAAAAGTTAATCAATTCATCCATATTACACTAACATAGGTTACTTTCTGTTTCAGTTCCTCAGAAACTATTTATTTGTTCATTTAATTGCTGTAGATGGATTTGTAAATTTCACTTTTTTTCTTATTTTACAATTAAAACAGATTTTTTTTTTTATTAGGCCTTTAAAAAAATGCTTTGTAAAAAAGTTCTCTACGTACACTAAGAGAAGGTGAAAACCTTTTTTTATGTTATTATGAAATGCACAGCCATAAATTTTTTTATGTAAATTTATATTTAAATATATAATTCATTATTAGATATCCTTATATATACTATGAATTGTACGTAGTGCATTTGGAGTTAGACCCGAAAATGTACACTACGTAATCAAAAATATTAGGACATCCCTCTGCAACTTATTTCAGCGAACTGAAATCCCGATGGCACGAGTACATCACGTACCGGTGTAAAAGGGAGGCAGGTGTTGCGAATGGATCGATCAGCAGAGCTCAGGAACTTTGAATGTGAATTGGTCATTGAATGACGCTTGAGTCAAAAGTTTATCAGGAACATTTCAACTCTTAGTTGCCGAAATCGACTGATGGTGGCGTGATTGTGAAGTGGAAACGACAAAACAGCGACAGGGTAGGCTGCATATATAGACAGACCGGGTCTGTCAAGTTGTCGAAGAAGGTGGCTCGTTTAAATAGCTAGATATCGATTGAAACAATCACCCGTGAGTTTAGTAGCACTAACACTCTAGCCAGCACCATGACTGTTCGTCGAGAGATCAGAGAATGGGGTTTCAAGTTCGATCAGCTGCTCACAAACCAAGTATTTCCCCTGTGAATGCTAAACGCCGCCTGAAATAGTGTAAAGAGCGACGCCACTGGAGACTGGAAATGTGGTGATATGGAGTCGTGAATCATGCTATACAATGTGGCAATCCCATGGAAGGGTTTGGGTAACCCGGGGAACGATGTCTGCCATCATGTGTAGTGCCAACAGTAAAGTTTGGAGGAGGTGACATTGTGATGTGGAGGTATTTTTCATGGAATGAACTCGGTTCTCTTGTACCACTGCACGGCAATGTAAATACGGAAGGGTACAAAGACATTTTGACCATCAAGACTCATTCTGGCTACAGCTTTTCAAGGAAGAATGGACTGTCTTTACTGCAGAGATGTTCGGGCATCTGGTGGAAATCTCCCGGTAGAGTCACGGCTGTGATAAAAGCAAAAGGCGGGGCCACCCAAAACATATTCCCCTCAACTATTGGGGAATATGTTAGGGGAAAGCTGACTACGGTTTCGGCTAGGTGTCCGGATGTTTTCGATCACACATTGGTATATGTATGTAATCAATTCTCTATGGCTGGGCCATTCTCGATTCCTGACCAAGCTTCAGCCGCGATAATTTACATAATAAACATGTCTTAAAATGTCTTTTCTGCATTGGTAGAGCAAATAAGCGTTTGTGCTTATTTAATTCGTTTGAAATAGACGCTGATTTACTGTCTGTCTATTAGATATCCACAATAAGAAATAGTTCTAAGAATAATTTTTGTTATTGTTATCTACTTAAAATAAAGCATTTGTCAGCATTATTATAAGCCATTATTCTCAAACTGATGCTGTTCTCAAGAAATCACAAATTAAGTGTATGAAGGAGTTTCCAATTTTAAGCCTTAAAAGCTCATTGTTTTGCAGTTCTTTAAAGCATTTCCTTTAAAAAAATCTATAAAAGATTCTCTTTAACTATTCGTTTTAGGAATCTTTATTATTATTTTAATAAATAACGAATTTTAAATCGTATTAGCTAGTTCTCAGTTACGTAATTTTCCAATTTACATTAAGCAAATCAAATTTACTTAATTACATCAAAATTATTTCACCTAAACCTATTTAGGTATTATTTTATCTAAACTTATAATTTTACTTTTTTGCTTCTCATATTAATGTCTTCATTATTGTCAACACTATTTTTCATACTTTTCTACTTCTTTACAAATTCTGCATTTGTGTGTATTCACATCACCATGTAGATGGAAGTGAGCATCGTGAGTCCACAGAATGTTCCATGACCACTCCGCTTCCAGTTCAGTTCGAGCAAGAACTTTCATGTGCACCTCTGTCGGAAGTCAGGAACTGCTAAACATCGCAGTGCAAAATGTGTCGTACAGCTACGTGAACAGTGCTTACGGGTTTGCGTAATGGCACCAAGCACTGCTGCTTCCCACGACTTTTGCCATCCTTTCTTCCTCCATCGATATGGCTACATCGTCCACTGTCTGCTGGTTGGCGGTTATACGTCTTCGGCCAGGATTCACGTGTCTATTCAAATTTGTTGCTCATTTTTCGAACACTCTTCGTTGTCAAGGGCCAGCTTTTAGTCTCTTTACTGTCCTAAACTTTCGCAATGCTATTAAGGCACAGGTGTTTGTGCGCGATCCTTTGGTAACATTGTCGTTATGTAATGAAGTGACGCATTCCTCTCCTGGCTGCTTTTAGACCTATAACAGTTTTCAATCACATGTCAAGGTATGTGCATTTGTCATTTGCATTGCAGCGCCATATAATCGCCCTAGCGGCCACCTTCGGAAGTATTTTTTTCTTTTTTGCGCAGCACAAAATTCGGACGTACTCTTGTGAAATATGAAGTCATTCCGCTGATTGGTTCTCCAGTTACAGCCTTTCGAAATATGAATTTTAATTATGAACATCTTGCATATCACATCAAATTCACAATTTCCTTAAAAAAAAGAATAATTTAACTATGTACTATACATATCTTGGATGATATGTTAGATGAAGAGAAATGTATTTAGAAGATTTATAAAGTTAAAAATATATTTTTATTATCTAATTGGTTTCTTAAGAATAACATCCTATCCGTAGTACAATCCGAAGATTGGTTGGAAGCGACGGAACCCTAGGGACCTCCGAAGGGCGACCCCTAGAAGAAACCGAAACTTATTCTTGGGAACAGATACTGGAGTGGTTTCCCGTTGCCTTCTCCAGGACGCTTTTACGGAATGACGTCAGATCGAAGAGAAAGTGAAGAAGAGGCTAACAACATAGCAAAGGAAATTGAAACATCCATGCTCACTACCGGGATTTGAACCCGGGCACCAGCACACTGGCCTCACGGCAGACCGACGCCTGAGACCGCACGACCACGCCGGCGCGGCAAGAATAACATAATTAGATAATAATATAAAGAATCTGATGATAAAAAAAAAGTTTAAAAATCCATGTAGTATTAAAAATTTCAAAAAAAAAAAACAGTTAAAATTAATTTGGATAAATAGTTATTTTTAAATTTAAAAAATATTTTAAAGAAATTAAATTTCAGAGAATAAAAACTAATAGAGAATTAAATTATCCGTTTAAAAAACAAAAAATTCAAATGTACTTCTTTTTCTTTTATGTATTTTTTTCACTGAATTATTAGCATAATCAGCAGAAGTAAGAAGTATGGAAACTAAATTAGCCTCATTTTATTTTATTTTATGAAATGCTTTTTCAAAGCATTTTGGTTTTCCAAATTCCCATTTATGGAAGATTAATTTTTGTCTTAAGTTTTCCAGACATGGGAATATGAAAGTGAACCGAAACTAACAAACTGGAAGAAAACGGTGTTGTATTACTTTAAATCTATCGCTAACTTCCTTGAAAATGTTTAATTTATTGAAATAAAAATACATTTATAAAGTTCATACGAAGTTCATTTTTCCCTCCGTAATTATAAACACACACGTTTTTGTTTCTATTGTTTAATGACTTTTGTAGTGGAAGATTGATGAGGAGGAGATCGTTGGGGGAGTAGCAGATGTCAACATTTCGATAGTAGCCATCCTTTCGTTTACTTCGATTGCAAATGGACTGTTTTGGCGTCTGAATGTATTCAATGCATTTGTGATTTCTCAAAGGCATTGGGCGAAAGGAAGAAACACCCACACAATTCTCTATTTCGAAATGATGAAAGTATCTTAAGAAGAAGGAAGAATTTAAGTAATTGTATCGAATAGCTATGCAGGCCAAGAGATTAAACTTCTTGAATGACTCCAACAAAGTTATGTTAATTTGTAGTCTGCATTCTGTTCAAATTCTGTTTTTAATAACGGATTATAAATATTAAAAGAAAATAAAAAAAATGATACATTCCTGACAAAATGAATTTAGCAAATATAGAAATATTGAAGGATTAAAACTTCAGATCTATCTGAAAAAAACCTTTATTAAAAATACTAATATACCTAACATTTTGGGTAATTTGAATTTTTCTATGTCACATAACTGATTTCGAGTTTTATTTGTGTTATGTTCAATTGTGATATATAAACCCTACAATAGCTTATAATCCTCGTGAAAAATTACAGATATGCAAGATTGTCTCAGCAATAAAAACATGTTAGCATAGACTAAGATTTGGAAAGAAAAATTGTGAAAACACCATCTATCTTACAATTCACATTTACATAAGCAAATATTCTGTGTCTGTGAAAAATTCAGAAAATCAAAAGATTGACGACTTCTGCTCTAAAGAGATGTATTCGGAAGAAAACCAAGGAGAGGACATATATCTACAAATTAGCCTGCTTGGACTTAAAAAAAAAAAGAAACCAGAGAAAGATCTCGAAGGGTTTCGGAACACAGTAAGGAACAAATCTTAGGAACTAATAAACACATGAATGAATGGATTACTGAGATCGAGACGAAGACTTCCTATTGCACTAAATCATTAGACATTGGATAGAAGAAAGTAAATACTTGCATTTCATGCAATTGAACTGCTACAACTCTTTATGACAAAATAAAACCCTATTTGCGAATTTAAACCAAACACGGCATCATGTTAAGGCGTCGTATATTTTTCATGGAAGCTGAAAATAGTTGAAAATAAGGAAAAAAATAACAAAGTAAAAAAAAAAATCCCCAAACCCCTCAATTTCTAAAAATAAAACAGAAAATAAAAAGAAATCAATTATAGCTATATTTAAATGACAACAATGAATAACTAATTAATTCACTATTAACAAATCGATATATTTTTTTAATTTGTTACTGTCATTGTTTTGTTTTTTTTAATGAAAATCAAATCTGTAAATCAACAATTAAAGTTGAAATTTTTGCTTTAAATAAAATTACAAATTTATTTCGTAAAGCAGGTATTCATTTTATGACTTATAATTTGTCTCCGAGATGAACTTCAATAGAATAGAAAGATTACGGAAGGCGGATAAGGATAAGGATAAGGATAGATAGAGGGTCGGCTACGAAAGGCGGAAGGATACATTGTATTTCATAAGACGTCTCGACGATTTTTCATATAGTGAATAATTAGGTAACTTTAAGACGTTGTTAGAATTTGCTTATTTCCCTTACAATACAGATAAAAGTTTCTGAAATAAATAGATGGAATAAGGAAAAAAAACATATTTTGGTGAAACAGTAAAAAGATTATAATATCAAGATTTTTGTAAAGCAACGTTTATTTCAGATGAAACGGAATCGTTTCTTTAAAAGCGGCTTCATGTCTGTAACATACTAAAAAGTGATAAATTGAACTAAAATAAATTAACATATCAAGAATACATCTCCCACATGTATTCTCCATTGCTTTTGGCTAAATTTTTGGATAATTTATAATTAGGTCGTTTTACTTATAAAATATAACAACTGTAATGTTATTAGATGATATAATCCTAATACGACATTTGTTACTTTTTATTTCTTTCTTTCCTGTCATAAAGTTTGCATTTCGCAAAACTCTGATTTGTCACTTTTAAGCGAAATCAACCAAAATTTTATTTGAATTTGAAAAGCTGTTATTTGCAAAAAAAGATCAGATATTCAATAATTAAAAATGTATTTGAAATTTTGTCTTGAGAAACATCCACCTAAAACATTTTTGTTTGATATAAGAAATAAATAAATAAATAAATAAATTCGAAATTGGATTATTTTAGTTAATGTGTTATTTTCAAATTATACTTTTAAATAGCTTTGGTTATATGCTTTTGTAAGCAAGAAATATTTTATTGATGATAAGAAAACCCATTAATCTTAATTAGGTAGTCTTTCAGCCTTGTATTAGAATGAGATTCAAATAACAATGTTGTAAATTGTATTGGTTAAACTTTCTGGAAAAAAAGTCATCGACGGGCAGTATGCTTCCATATTTAAATAAACTTTGCCACCTCTAAATTAGAAGTGCAAAGAAAGACAGATGGATTGACAAAACCATGTGATAAGTCCTTCCAAAATATTTTCCAAGTAACACAAAAACAAATGTCGGTCTGGAATTTGAAGATAACCAAATTATAAACTTTCGATTCCTGTGTCAAAGATTCTTCAGTGAAAGGTAATCCGAGAAAAAGACGTCGGATTTGTTTACCAGATGATCAGATTACAAACAATAATGAAATTAATTCATCCACCAATACTTCAAGGACGACCAATCGCCTACGCCACAGAATCTCAGCTTACCATTGCACGTTATTTACAAATAAATCTCACTCACAAAATGCCATTCAGCTGAGAGACAACAAGGACACAAACACAAGATTAACAGTTCATCCATGAGTTCATCCATAATACAATTTCGAAGTTTTTGGGACTCTCAGATTATCATGACAACGATGATTATCCGGATATCTCCATCTAAATTAATCCGCAAAATTGAAAGCCAGATAATTAGGCATTGCTACAGGATTTTTATATAAAGTCTGTTTACTTGCTCTATTATAAATTTTATATTAAAATATGCAAGTTTGTAAATAAAAACAAGGTAATTAATGCTTGTCAAAAACAAA
>JAFIDM010006943.1:65346040-65364286 GCA_023159025.1 Thereuonema tuberculata
TTTTTTATTTCAGTAATCACTTAATTTTAGATTCAATGGGGGGCTAATACTTAATACTTAATCAATCTCCTTGCTACTTTCACTATTAGGCTTATGTTTCAATTCAGTTTTCATAGGATAATATAAAGAAAGCGAAGATGGAATAAAAATTCACGATAAAAATTGCAGATTTTTTGTTTTGAAAGGCATTTAGGATATTAATAGATTAAAATTTAGATGAAATTCATTATTCAATTAATGAAATAATGATTAATTAATAGAATCAGTCAACACCACCAATCATTATTTTTATTATAAATCTGTTTTTTCTTTCATATACACGAATTTACTTCTTTAGGTAATAGTGAAAACAAATAGTCCCAATTGAAAGAGCTCTGATCAGTACATTTATAACGCCCACAAAATTGCACTATTATCAATCAGTGAAGACCAATCTTGTTTTTCTTTGTTCTTAATGGAATTTGCAATTTGTTTCGCCAATCAAACGACAGAAAGTTTTAGAACAGTTGTAATGTAGGAAGCGGAAGGATATGTGACGTCATTTATGAACTCGTTTGAAGAAGAAAAAGCGCAGAACACTTATTACCTAATACCTAATTAGGTATAATATCTAATTTAATTTCATTTGGCATATTAATTGTTCTGGTGTTAGTTGAAATTTTCTTCTGCCGTTGACTGTTTTGGTCAGAGAAGTTTATTTATTCTTAGATTGTAAATTGTTGCTCAACAGATTAAAAATATTTAAAATGATAAAATATATAAAATATATAAAATGATCTATATAAAGAAGTAATAAAATATTAAAACTAACACTCACACAACGTTTCAAGACTTTATATTACGAGGTCTTTTTTATTATGAGGTGTGGGTGTGAATTTTATTATTTCCTGTATCTTATCAATTGGTGCCTAAATGGTTGCTTAAATATATTTCGTATCAAGGCACGTTAATATCTTACAAATACATAAAATGATATTCGAAATGTTACTTATTAAAATTTATTTTGTTAACATTGTGTTTTAAATGTCTAGAAAATATTAAGATTTATATTTAATATATAATATGTTTAGAGCAAAACCTTGTTCCTAAACCAGTTTTTGAGAATAGAGGAATACATGTTGCAATCTGGCTCCTATACATCTCAATATCTGGATTTACCATGCATTTTGATATCTGTAAAATTTGTATTGTTTCTAAAGGTATTCTACAGAATTTCTACTTTTTACAGAAGTGTAGTTAATTCATGTTCGAATATTGTGTAAGCAAGCAATACTCCTTAATATGTGGAGTAAAAAAACATTCTAATAAAAATCAGTCATTCGTAAAAGTGGTATTAGTTGAAAACACAGTGTATTTATGTTGGTTTTGGATATTTCATGAAGATGTAAAGGGTATGTAAAAAAGTAGGGATGAAAATGGAAGTTCAGTATATTGGCAAGCAAGTGGAAACAAAATTTCTTCCAATTTAAATGTGAATGTTTTCAGAAAAATACTATCATTAACTTTACAACAACTATAGCCTTTATTTCTTTAGATTTAATTCTTTACTCATCTAATAGTTATACAACAAACGCATTTATTTATTTTGTTTAAATGATACAAATAAATGCTATTATGATTTTTCGCAATGTCAAAAAAAATACCCAATCGTCCCTTAAACCTCGACCAGACAAGGAATGATTTCCTAACACTACACTTAAATTTCATTGATGTTGTAATTTCATCGTTGGCTGTTGTGAGTCGACTTTTTCTTTTCTATTTTGAATTGTAGTTCTTCGTACTTTGAATATTATCTCTTACTCGCTCTTTCTCGCTAAGAAGTTATCGACCACTGTCTAAACTAATATTTTATTTTTAGATTCAGTCTATACAACAATCCTTGTTTTTACCTGTGCTTTCTCAACCAACGCCTTCTTAAAACTAATCCTTAATCAAGAGACATGGGGGTAAAACTGATTTGCAGCAGCTTCGATTGTAATCTATGTTAACCACTCTTTTTACTCTACTCTGTTTCTTAATAATTTGCTTCAGTAAAACATAACGACAACAAGAACATTCTAAAGAACTACTTCCTTAAAATCTTTTCCTTAATTTTTAATTTTTATTTAAGTCGTGAAAACGACACAAATCCTGCTCTTTCGTATAATAATTTCTGCTGAAAACAAACATTAGAAACTTTTCTTTTTCGAAAAACGAAAACGGATTTCAATTGCTTAATACCGATTAATTTTATCGTATCAAAGCGCGCGCAAATTATATAGTAGTAAAAAAGATAACGTTCATTCTTAAATATCATTATTTTGTTTCTAATATATCACTTTTTCCTGTGAGAATTTTCGAAACCTTCTCGCACTTATTTCTCAACAATGATCTACACACAAACAATATGAAACAGAAAAGTTAGATCGTCCTCACATATGCATACCAATTTTCAAGAAGATCTATCCAGAAATTCAAAAGTAGTTTGGGATTGATACACGTACAAACACTGACTGATTTGCGGGGCTTCACTTAACTAAAATACGTCGTTTCTCAAATCCACAAAAGAGGGCAGATAATCGCTATTCTCATTGGGAATTTTTATAATATAAAGTTATTTCGCAGTTTACTGAAAGTTTCGTTGCATTTCTCTTAACAATGACATCTACGTTTCTAAGAAATTCAGAGGCTGTTGAATGTGAGGGACATAAGTGAATGCTAATTCGGGTACTGAGTCAAAGGATCCTTTCATAGAAGCTACTATTTCATCAGTGGGCATAATTTAGTAGAATTCTGTAAAAAAGCAAGTTTAATTAAGAATGGATGTCAACATCAATTCGTTCCTGGAATTGCGAGACAGTATGTCAGTGCTTGACTTAATTGAAATTCGTTATCTTCAACAGCCCTAAATCGCTCGCTGACTTAAACAAGCCGACTGCAAATTAAAGTTATGAAGAACTCATTTGGATTTCTAATATTTTGCTAATGAATCAGCCTAAAAGAGTCTTTCACTTCTCTTGATTGGTGCCTTTTCTGTAGAATTGAAAAATATTTCAATGCAAAATTTGTATATTAACTTCAACTTTATATTAATTTGAAATGCTTTGGTTTCATTAATTAAGGAAACAAAATACAAAAATTGCAATAATTAAAAAAAAAAATCTTTTTTTTTTTTTTTGAAAGTTGGTGAAAACCTTGTTTGAAAGTTAGCCCATTGTATCTAAGCTAATGACCCAAAAACATTTTTTTTATGAAAAGCTGATTTTCTCCAAACTTGAAGATATACAGAACCAGTAACATGTCCAAATTAGAACGCATAAGCATCTCAGTATAGAGTCTGATCATCCCTAATATAATGCACTCTTCACAGCTATGTTTCATGATACTATTGATGATAAGAGCTCACTAGAGAGCAACGATCTCTTAAAGTTCTTCCAGCTCTTCCCACAATATGAAAGCATTCCATGGAGGGAGACCAATCCGTCATACAATGGTGCCCTCCTGAAGATATTAAAGTACCATTCTATTTCGGTTGGTGTATTATCGTAAAGGAGAAATGTATAGCTTTTTGAACCTACATAAGGAAGAACATAGAGATAATGATCTTCTGTCATTTATGTTTCCTCTAGAAGCATCTACAGGTTTTTGTGCAATTTTTGTAGCTATCTACTAAGATGCCCTCTTAATATTATGTCTACTCCACCGTAAGTGGCCTTTACGAATATTAGGGGAAATGATAGCGTGTCTTCATTTCTTCCAAATCAGAGAAGGCCTGGAATCGCTCTACAAAAAGAAAATCTGAACTTATCTGTGAATAGGCTGATCTTCAAGAGTTTTACGTCCACACAAAAGGAAAGCTTAGCCATTTCAAACGTTCCTTCCTCGGACGATAAGTATAAAGTAAGATAGCAGGTTCTTTCGTGAAGCCTTCTTTGCAATTCCTGTAGCCCAGAAAAGGAAGATCGCAACTGCGTCGGGGTAATACTGCTGTTCCTTCGGGTACATAATTCAAGATAATGGTATCTCTTAGCCTTTGTTCGCTGTATTTTCTGGAAGATGATTTGTATATTTTGAAATTGGTTCCACAGTCTGTAGGAATTCACATTCACATTTATTTTTCTCCTTCCTTTGGCCAGCCTCCAGTCTTCCGACATCTATATTAAATGGTGTCTCGAAGCCATTAGAATATATCTCAATTCCTTTTCAACCGAGGAATGCCATCCAAATACTGTCTTTTCTGCTGCGGCTCATTTGCATCAACAGCTTCACTCATTGGACAATCTAACTTCGCATTACTTTCCATGTATTATTATTCAATGGAAATGTACTTTCCATTTCCATTTCCATCTAACTTAGCATTAATTAAATGTATTCCAAGTTTCGTGTATTTCCAAATCATTTTTACCTTATATTCGAGATTTTTCTACTTTTCTTAATTAAAGGTAGCCAGTGTACAGGATTTTTTTTTTGGCCTATTTATAAATTTTTTATCTTATTTTCCTAGGAGAAACACACATTCGAAGTGTATGTACGTGTGTGTGTCTCCTGTCCTAATAACTTTAGAGCGGTTAGATGAATCTTCTTGAAATCTAACATGCACAATTAAGGATAAGACACAATCTATTTTTTTTACATTTGAAACTTTTGATGTTAAAGAGGAATTAACACTAGAAGATGAGAAAAGTTCCAATAGAACAATATTAGAAATGAAATAACATTATCTAACAGTGAATAATAATCTGCTACGTTGTGAGCGCAATGGTAAGAATAAATTAATAAGACTTAATTCATTTTTAATTAATTAATTAAAAGTTAATTTTTTTCAGGAATTTTTTTTTTTTTATTTGGATACCTTTCATTTCATAACTAAAAAAAATGATAATAATGTACTGCAGATTAATTATTTTTCCAAACGTTTTAGTATTTTTCCCTGACGCTTTTCAAATACTAAAAATTAAAATATTACGCTAACTATTTAATCAAGACTGAAACAATAAAAAAAAGAAGAAAATATTAGCATGATTTAAAAATAATAAAATATGTGGTTGAATTCTAGTATATTATTAAAAGGCACACTAATAATTTTGAAAAGACTATCTTTTGAGGCGAGATCGAGATTATTAGCAACACTAGCTAATAGTGAAATCACAGCACATGAATTGCATCTCGTAGAAAGCGATTGTTGTCAGTCAGGGCCGTTGACTCAGCAACTGTGTTATTCAGTCGTGGTCAAGTTCTTCGTAAGTTAAGTATGAAAAGTTTGAAGTGTATTCGAATAAAGTCGACTGAAGTAAAGTCTGATTTTTCATTAAAGACTGTATAAATTTAGTTACAAATCCTAAATCAATGGTACAAAGTTCCAGCGTAAATATAAGTGTTATTAATTTGGTATGTACCAAAGATCTAGTTAACGCTATTTATTGGATCTAGTTAACGCTATTCTGACCTGAAACCAGCAAGTTCCTGACAAAAATTGTAGGTCACAATTCAAAGAAGAAAGACATTATTTCTGGCCGGTTTCCAGTGGCGAGAATCTATGAACGGTATAGAATTCAAGTTCGAATTATAAAGGGGGAGCTCATCGACGACTGAATAGGCCCATCGATCGTTTGGAGTTCGAATGTGATATTTGGAACAAGTTAGAAGCAAGATGAAGATTCACCATCCGTGTTGTGTTAAATGGACATTAATCGAACATCATCTTATTCTGGTGAACCATATCATTCCCGATGTAAGATCTGTGATTTAAATTGTTCTAATCAGTTAGTTTTACTAAATCACTTAAGGTTAAATCGACTCTTAAGTTTTATTTCTTATTCCTTGCGATTCGATCTACACAATAAGTCACCTAAATAAATATTTATGTTTAAGTTCGATAAATAATTAGTTAAATTAATTTATTACTTTTAATACACTTTAAAAAGAGATTAAAAATCAAATTAATCTATGTGATGATGTTTTAACTAACCTTATTAATAATAATACGAGAAAGAACAGTTCGTATTATTATGTGAATTAATCTCCTGAATTAATTCACTTAACTATCTTTATTTTTATTGTTAGTTTCAACTTTTCAGAGCCCATCGGTTTTTAAATTTACATTTGATAAAAACCTTTCAATCAGAAATTCAAAACTTAGATCTATTGATACATCAAATTTCAAATTCCTATCTGCATTGCCTATATTTTTTTTTTTTGGTTGTTGAATTGGAGATTGAGGGGGCACCTGACGAAATCTTGCCCAGGGCGCCACAGCTAGGGGGGCGCCGCGGCAACGGCAACAGGAGATTCAGTTTTTTTTTGTTGTTGTTGAATTGGAGATTCAGGGGGCGCCTGAGGAAATCTTGCCCCGGGTGCCAACAAACCAAGCGACGGCCCTGATCACATTAATGCTTATTCAAAAAGGGACAAACAGGTTAATTTTTTTTTTTTTATTTAACACTATTTGTTAATATTTGGTGCACAGAGTTGATAATAGTTGCAATTATTAAGGTTGTAATATACAAAAGTTTCATCTAAATTCCTTCTGAAGTAATCTTGATTCAGATTAAACAGTTTATTACTTGAAAACTGAGTATTCGTATCTTCTTCCTTTCCGTTGTACAGCACGCTAAATATATTCAAGATGGCTCACTATAATTTTACTATTCTTCAAATAACTGAAGTAAATATAGTTCTTTATATTTCGCTATTTCTCTATCGATGCACTTAACACTTAATAAATTGTAATCTTCCAATAATCTAGCTCTTGTTAACTAAATATCTGTCCTTACTTGTCAAATATTTCTATTAGTTTAAGTCACTTATTTAAACTTTGGCTTATTCACTTTATGCGAAATTTAATTCTCGTTTAAATTACTTATTCAAACTTTGACTTTTTCACCTTAAGTGAATTTTAATTCTATCTTCGCTTTATCATTGGCTTCATAAATTCTTTGCTTAAGAATTTTCCTTTCTTAATTCCTTAATATCTTCTTGACTAGTAAATTCGAACGAGTGTTCAATAAATAAATAGGTTTCTACTCACAAGAAATGAAGTTCACTACTTTCTTCCGTGAATTCCAACTTGTGGTTACGTTGTCTTGTAGATTTTACTTCTCGGCCTCCGTGGTATCTGCACTTCGGATAATTTCTTCTATTCTCGTTGTTTTTAGTAGACTGTTCTTAGTAATCCTCTTCATACTAATCAATCCATCTTCAAACTTCATAATTCTAGACTTTACAATTCTTCTTAGATACTTGAAACAGCCAAAATCTTCTGTGTAGACACGAGCTTCAAACCTGCCGCTAACTTCAACGTGATCTCGAGAAATGGTGACGTCAACTGAACTTGTCCTCCTGGCGGTATTCGCTGCAAACTGCCTTTTAATTGGGTCGTCTGTCGTCAGCTAATTTCTTGAATCTACTTCGTCTTAATTCTTCGGGAACTTTTCTATTTATTTGGTATCAATTTTATCTTCTTATATCAGTCTTATGGTAGGTTCTAACTTCTATCGGACGACATCCTTGTATCTCCAGTCTTCTTGTAACTACGCCATTCTGCCATCTGAGTTCTTTGCTATTTCCCACTCATTCTCGTTCTGATTCTCGTAATCGTTCTGTCTCTCTATAACTCTCTAACTCTAACTAAAAATTCGTCTCGGGTGTGATTTTTATATACATCTGCCCATGATGTCATAATTATGCAATTGCGTAACAACTTCTTAATTTTAATATGAAGCACAAAACAAAAATTATTTTATTAAATATTTGACTTAAATATTTAATCTCTTCACTTATTAATTGTGAATACATTAATATTTAATATTACTAAGCGTAGAATTTAGTTAATTATTTTAGAACTTCAATATTGGACTTGTAACTTCTAAAAGACTTGTACAAGAAATGCAGACGTCTGGCTTTCTATTTTTCTCCGTCTTTGCATCAAAAATTTATTTCAAATATCTTTTGTTCTGATTTTTTTTTTCAATTGTTGACAGTCTCGAAAAATGTTTTCATGATCTATCAATTTTTATCTTAAGTAAGAATTCCATTGTAAAGAGAAAACTGTTTTCTCGTTTCCTGAAAAGCTCATTCTTGTAAAACTTCAAGAATAATTTGGCATAATTTTCATTAGCCTCATTAATTATGAGTTTTAAAAATTCGAACTTTTTAACTGTTTTGGCTAAATTTCCAAAATTTCATATTTAAACCTTTCTCTTAATCTTCTTTGATATAAATTATGTCAAATTTTTAAGCTAAATAGATATTTAGGACCCTTCCTAGTACTAATATCCGTTTATTTCTTTTGTTTCGTTTTGTTCAGTTAAATGTTTACTAATAAAAATTTGAAAAGAAATATTTTGTGCTCTATCTTTTATTATAGATGTTGATCATTGTAAGAGTTTTTTTAACCCCAGCTGAGTCTAAAATATTTGTTGACCTGCAGTTGCACTTCCAGAAATAAAATACCCCATCCATCACTGACAATTTTCACTACTAAAAAACATTCATTTACTTAAACATACCAGAGAAAGGTTTAAGTATTAAATTTTGGAAATATCTCCAAAAAAGTTAAAAAGTTCGAATTTTCAAAAATCATAAGTAATGAGGCTAAAAATGCAAATTGTGCCGAAAATTACAAGAATGAACTGTTCAGGGAACAAGCAAACAGTTTTCTCTTTACATTGATAGAAATTAATAGATCATGACTGGAAAACATTTTTTGATACTAACAAATGAAAACAAACAAAAAAATATTTGAAATATATTGGCCTTGAAGTTTGTGTGAAATCGGCTTCCTGTCCAGATCAGTTCCGGTAGATACTGGTCGGATCTGGAAAGTAGTGGTAATTGCACGTACAGTAGAACCCCTCTCATCCGACCTCGGCTGGTCCGCCACTCCGGTTGATCCGACCGTGCTCGAGCCGGCCGGATGTGACTCACCACCCGTCGCGCCATTGTGTTGTTTACTTGCATATACAGTGATTGTAGATGTGAAAACGCTCTTAAGAATCGCAAAACATTGAAAAAGCCTAAACTTGAACTGCTTGACAACGAAGTAAATCCGTATTTTTCTATATTTTCTGATAATCCGACCTTTTTTGCGTTCCGACCATACCCCCAGTCCCAAAGGTGACTGATTAGAGGGGTTCTACTGTAATTTAGTTCAATCTGTATAGAATCAACTATTCTGAGAACGAAAAGGACATCCTCGACCCAATTTGGCCAAGTTCAGTTGAAGGATCACATGGAATCTCCCGCAAAGGGCAAAATGGGGCCTAAACAATGAACCTAAACAATTGCTTACATTTGAATAGCTCTCCATCGGAGCTCATTTGTACGCCAGTTGTGTATTTGACCGTTGAACTGTAAAGACTTAAATAAATGAGGTCAATTCAACTACAGTGTAATTTTTAATATTTTTTTTACAAACTTTATAAGCGTTTGATAAATTGAAAAGGGTAAGGCAATGCTTAGTTTTGTGTTAACTGTCAAACCTTGAATATGACATTTTTTTTTTTTTTGCTAATAAGAAATTGCGAATCTTATTAAGATCATTCATTTTTTTTAAAAATAAAAAAAAAAAAAATTGCATTTTCACAATATTGAAAAAATAAAAATAAAATTGCTACCTTCTGTATAAACTGATCTCTTAATAAACGAGTACACAATTCTTCTTTTGAAAGCTAAGCAATATAACGTTGATTCAGCTTATGGTTTAAAAAAAACCTGCATTGTAGAGAATTAGAATAAAAAAAAATTAGAATGGAATATTAAAGTAGAATACATTTGCTTTATTTACATACATAGTGATTCAAAATTCCCTGTACAAATTTTTTGGGTAGGTCAGGAATACAAAAACAAACTGTATTCATAGTGGAATGTTATGTCCGCAAATGCCACCCAAATGCTCTAGAGGGCGCTGTTTGGCATCATATTAGTTGGGCAGTGTGAGCCATCGTCATTTGAGACGTTGACTTTGTACGAGTAGGATGTATTGTTTCACTAATGCTAAGAGGGCAGATACGCACCTAGCCTATGGGGCGGCGAACGCAACGGACGAACCGCTGTAAGATTGTATACTGAACGGTTCTCCAACAGACCAATCATCATCTAGAAATTGTGAGAAACTGGATCAGTCGACGGAAGGCACAATCGGCAGAGATCGACGCGCACATCTGGAATAGGGGAGGAAACGACTCAATTGTTTCAAATTTTATTAATTTATTTCTATTTTATTCATGAAAGTGTTTGTTGGGGATCATAATATCATGTGTATTGTTGTTATTCATTCATGTGGCAAGCATCTGCCATATCACATGTTAATTAGCATGATGGTGCTTTTGTATTGTTGGAAGGATGAAAATTTTTCTTTTTCTTATAAAAATATTGGCATCTGCATACAAAAACCGCAGATATAAAATTGACGAAGCGGGAACTTATTTTCCACAAAAATATTGTCTTTGGAACTCTGTTCAAAAACTGTTCGTCCTAGATTTACTTCTACTTCTACTAGGACGATCATGATTTTATTTATCGGCAAAATGCTATGTTTTCAACTCTTCGAAAACTGTTCGTGGTCGATTCTAGAATTAGGCTTTAAAAAAAAAAACTATTGGCATCGGCTAAAAAGAACGCAGAAAAAAAAATGGATGAAGCGGGAACTTATTTTCCGGCAAAATATTGTGTTTTTAACTCTGTTCTGAAAACTATTCGTAAGTATTGTGTTTTGAATTCTGTTCGAGAACTGTTAGTCCAGATTTACTTGTAGTAGAACGATCCTGAATTTTTTTTCCGGCAAAATATTGTGTTTTGTACTCTGTTCGAGAACTGTTCGACGTCGATTTACTTCTAAAAAGAGGTTTTTTTTAGAAAAATATTGGCATTTGCTTAAAAAGAATGCAGAAAAAAATTGATGAAGAGGAAACTTATTTTTCTGGCAAAATAGAGTGTTTTGAACGCCGTAAGGAGAATTGTTCGTTACAGATTTATTTCTACTAGAACGATTCTGAATTTATTTTCCGGCAAAATATTGTGTTTGGTACTTTGTTCGAGAACTATTCGTCGTCGATTTACTTCTAGAATGGGTTTTTTTTTTTTTAGAAAAATATTGGCATCTGCTTAAAAAGAACGCAGAAAAAAATTGATGAAGCGAGAACTTATTTTCCGGCAAATATTGAGTTTGGAACGCCTGTAGGAGAAATGTTCGTCACAGATTTACTTCTAGTAGGGTGATCCTGACTTTATTTTATGGCAAAATATTGTGTTTGAACTCTATTCGAAAACTATTCGCCGCAGATTTATTGTTAGTAGGACGATCCTGAACTTATTTTACAGCAAAATATTGTGTTTGGAACTCTGTTCGTCACAGATTTACTTATAGTAGGGCGATCCTGAATTTCTTTTAAGGCAAAATATTGTGTTTGGAACTCTGCTTGGAAAACTTTTCGTCACAGATTTACTTCTAATAGGGCGATTCTGAATTGGTCTTTGAAGTTCTTCTCAGGGAACTATTCGTCGCAGAACTAATACAACCAGGAGGACGAAGATGCATTTTGCCCCAGTTATTCTGATGCTCGAAACTCTCTTCGTTAACCTGTTCTTTGCAGCCCTAATCCAAGTCGGAACAGACTGCATTTTTTTTTTTTTTTAAGTTGGCTAGAAGATCAAGTTTTGGAGATCAAGTTCGTCAAGATTCATTCATCTTCTAGAATTCAACTTGACTGAAGGTTCTTCGTAACGTATTCCAATGGAATGAATTCAACGAAGATCCGAGGAAATTCGTTGAATAGGAAATTTTATATAAGCTCCATTCTCCAGTTGCTGAGTAGACCTCATTAAAGTTAAGTGAAATAACTGTGTTTTTTTTTTTTTTTTTTTTTATATATATATATATTTGGATCCAAATTTAATTCATATAGGCCTATTTGTTTTCTTACAAATAGATTTTTTTCCATCTTGAAGTTAAGTTAACCAGAATGCATAATTGGTAATTTTTTTTTTTGTTAACTGTAAAGATCTATAAGCTGAATAAATTAACATCTCTTAACTTAAAAATTCATTCACGACTATTTTCTTCTGAGTTGAAACATACAGTTTTTGAAAACTTTAATTTAAAACAATATATTTAGCAAGAAATTTGTGTTCTACTTCTCTTAATATCTATTACCACTAAGTTTACAAAAAAAATTTAAGAAACTATTTGTAATTGTAGAAGTTAAATTTTTGGAAAGAAATTTTGAGTTTGTTTATTTTCAAAAGAATAGCTAAAATAATATAAGTATTTATTCATTAAATTTACTATTCCAAGTTGGGTAAACTTAGAATATGGGTTTTAAAAAGGTTAAAATTAGACATATTAAAATACGAGTCCTGTAGTAGGGGCGTCACAAGGAAGAGATTCTACACCGAATTGAATCTAATCCACGTAGAAGTACACGATCTACTGCGAATCACCTTGCTCACTCTCAATCCAGCGTGTGGCGAATATTAAAAGAGGGGTAGTGACATATTTTTCGCATGTATTCACTGTCGTATTGTAAACGTAGGACTAATAAACATGTTGTCTAACTTACTTGTTGTCTTTTATTTCTGAACATTATCGTACCTTCTAGGACAGTTGTGTGCCGTATGCGAACATACGCTCCACTATAAATACGGTTTGTTTTTGTATTCCTGGCCTAACTTTAAAGTTTATACAGGGAATTTTGAATCATCCTAAATATACATCATCTGGGCTTCACAGCAGTGTGACGCAATTCAAGAAAGTTGATAAATGTTACGATCTTAGTGACTTTGATTGTGGAGGCATTGTCTGCGCAAGAAAGGTGGGTCACTCTTATCACCAAATTATGACTATCCTAGGGTTTACGAAGATAGCCATGTAAAGTGATATACAGCGAGTATATCATCGACGAATATATTAGGGTCCAGAGAATAAGCGGTGACCGCGCACTCGCTATTGAATGGCAGGGATCAACATCTAGCCTCGCACAGACAAACATAAGGGTGGCGCAGATCACATTTAGTCCTATGTCGGAGCACCAAGCATCATCATCGAACGAACGGTTTAGGTACTGCACACTCCAGGCTTTGGGAGCTGATGCTCTAATCGTGTTCTAATGCTGACTACTCATCATCGGAAATTCTGCCTCAATATCAAAACTTGACCTCTAGAGACTGGCGCCGAATCATGTGCTCAGATGAATCCCGTTATCAGCTGATGGGAGGATGCGGGTGTAGCGTCGCACACTATTCAAGTCGGCCCTGTTAAAGGAGATGGTGGGTCTGTGATAATTTGGGAAGTCTTCTCAAGGGACATTAGGTTCATTAGTGTGTCTAAAGAAACTCTTAAACGCTGCGATTTACCAAAAAAGTCCTGGCTAATCACCTAAGCCCCTTCATGGTCTTCGTGCATCCGATAGCCGATGGGTTTTTCAGCAGAATAATGTGCCGCCCCATCGGACCTTTCAACCCAAGATTTCAACCCGAGTGGTCCCAAGATTCCACTAATTCTATGAAAAACACGCCACGCCGTAATGACATCTCCTGCAAACTTCACTCTTAGCATGATGGCAGACATCCTTCCTAGGGCATTCGCCACATCCAAACCCTCCCATCGGACGCTAAATATGTTCTTCACACGCTTCTATGATATATCACACGTTTCCAGTGTTCCACTGGCGCCGCTCATTACACCGCCGTTGGCGCCGCTCATTACACCACTTAAGGCGATTTTAGAATTTACAGAGGACAAATGCCATTCCGCTGATCTCTCGATCAACAGTAATGGTGCTGGCTGATATGTTAGTACTACTGTTAAAATCAAGGGCGATTGTTTCAATCGATATCTGGCTAATTGCACGACCCACCTTTTTCATGCAAATAGGACCACCTTCTTCTGCCGTAAACGTGGCCTACCCGCTCGCTGTTTTATTGTGGTTGCGCCTTCATGTTTCTACTTCACAATCACATCGCCAAATTCAATTCAGTAACTTTAGAAGGCTTGGAATGGTCCGGACAGACTTATTACCCAAGTGGGAGCCAACCAGCTTTGCTGATCGACCCATTCTGCTGTTACTTCGTATCAATTAACAACGTACGACTCCCTGCCTCTTTTCTACCAAAGGTGACGTTGTCGTGCCATCTAGGCTTCAGTTCACTATTGCAGAGGAATATCAGGATCTTTTTGATCACATAGTGTAATGTATTTCTGTCTATTATTTGTTTAATATCATTAAGTGATGGAAGCTATGTTGCCTCAGAAATAAGTAATTTTATTTAAAATAAGGCATTAAAAAGGATTGAACAGAATTATCCAGAGATGAAACATCCAACTCAACTCTGGGATTTGAACATAAATTCACAGCTATCAGCCATATGGCAGGGTAAGCCAATAAACTAAAAAAAAAATATTTTCTTCCATAAAGTTTCTTAGCAACGTCACACATTTTTTTAAAGTGTCTGTATAAATCACAAGAAATGCATATTTACGTATTTCTGTATTTTTCATTTACTATGAAAAACGAATACGCTGTGTAGTTGACCGAAAACTCTCGGTGTATTTATAGCTATTTAATTTTACAGCACGAAGATAAGTAGTGTTGTCTGTATCTGGGATTTATAGAAATGTAAAAGATGACGAACAAAATGGCGGCAGTGACTTCGTTAAAGAAAATTGAGGGTCATTTGCATTTATTTTTTTTTTATTGGCTTTATTGCTTTCAAACGCCCATTAGTGAAGATGCACTCACAAACACATACTCGAAACTTTTTCTTGATCAAAAAAAATAAAGAGAGAGAAAGAAATTATCAAAAAAAAGAAACAGTAAACAGTTAAAGATCAACTGAGAATAGCGAAAGAATAAATTACAGGGAAAGAAATACACTGCACTTAAATGAAAAATTCTTTTTTTTTTTTTTTTTAGTATTTCTTTTTTTTTTGTTTCATTGTTCACGCCTGATTAGTATCAAAATCAAAAGAATTTTCCGTTTTAGTATCTTATAAAATCATTGTACCTAAACATTGTATCTTGTACCTAAAGTTCAGCCTTATAGGGCAAGTAATTTTTAGTTAACTTACTCAGAGACGGATGCTTAAGTATTCAGTGATTGCGTTTTACGCTCTACGCCTTTTTTTTTCTCCGGTGGAAGGTGAGGGAAATGCCTAAGTTACATTAAATTTGTAAAAATCGGAAAATGAATCGTAAATATTTATTTACTTCATACGAATGATTTTATAAGTGAAGATTCTTAGCTTTATTTCATTCCTTGAAGATTCTTTAGATTAATTTTGATGGTAACCCCTCCCCCCATTCAATCAAAGCTTTTCTAATAAAAAGTCTTTGTTTTATTATCATTGATTTCTTTTCATTTCCTGTTGGGCTGCTTCATCTTTGGCATCGAATTGTCCTAAGCACAAAAAAGCAGCATTAGTTGGGAACGAGGCCACGTAGTCGAGTGTTCACATACCTCTGAAACCACGCGTGGACATATGAGCCAGAACACCAGTTTAATCTCTCTGGCTGAATTGGGGTCCAATCAAAAGAGGTCAAAACACTCTTCAAAGGTCAAGTGGCCATGTAATATAAGGCTCTTCAATTTAATTGAAAGTAATCGATTTTTATCAGAGTCAATTGGAAAATGCCACAGCAAAACAAAACTTCCTCTGTCAGCTATTGTCTTACGACAAAATGAATTTTTTTTAATATTAATGGCCAGTATTGGCTAAAAAATGGGTCTAGTGTCTCAAAGATTGCGTTTGCTCTGCTAACAGCAGAACTCCAGTTCAGTAGCCAAGTAAATATTTTTAACTTTTTATTTTTAATTCTCCTGCGGAGGATCTATGGGACACCTAGCACTAAGCAAAATATTAACCTGATGTATTTGTTAGGTTAAGAATGCCCATTTCTTCTAGAAGCCTCTACTTCCTGCTGATCCATGACCTATGGATTCGAAAAGAACCAACTCATTTCACTTCTTTAGCTTAAATAAAATGAGCTTTAAGGCTATTTACCTAACACTGAAATTTTTTGTAGTTATTTCTTTTTTCTTTCAAACGCATGCGTTTGTTTCAAATTCAAACATCTGCTAAATATAATACAAATTTTGCCTTTTCAGCATAAAAAATAAGATAATCACTTACTGAAATTGTCGAAATAAGATTAACTTTATAATCATATCAATCCATGCATTATTCAGTGGAATGCCTAGAAGAGGATTAAAAATTACTTTGAATAATATCTTGAATAAAACATTAATAAAAGTTGGAAATTCATTATTTAGATTCTAATGGGGTGTTTTTTTTATTGCCTTCTCGTGCTAATTTCTCAACAAGGATCCACTTGGTAAAGATTTGAAATACAAAAACTAATAGTGTGTAGTCCTTAAATATGCTCCTAAGTTTGAAGAAGATCTATCAGAGAGGTTCCAAAGTATTAGTAAAAACGACTCACAGACTGATAATACACCTTCTTTGCTAATGAGCAAGCTAAAAGTACCAGCAATAAAAGTACTATTCGGGACGGATCCGAATAGTAATCATAATATCATAATTCATAAGGATTTTTTATGATATTAACAAGGAATGACTGAAAGTGGCAGGGGACAATTATCTCCCACTCCTTCCTGGCGATATAGAAATGTTTGAAGTTAATTTCACTTCAAAGAAATGCTTAATTTCATTTCCTTCAGTCAGTTAAATGCAACGAAGTCTGTAATGGTCGTCGCATTTGCTAGTAGGATTTTTCTTTACTTTGACATTCTCTTCTTCTACCTCTCTTTTGCTAATTTAGTTTCTTTTGTCGGTTTTGGTTCACTTTAGTAATACTTAAAACACAAAACATGAAAATAAAGTAGAAGATAAATTATTTTAATGTGGATGGATTTCTGTAACTTTTTATTAACATCGGATCGTTAAAAGACAAATTAACTAAGTAAATTAAATAAATAACTTATTTATAATATTAATAAATAATATATTAATGTAGTTTCTTTTTTTTTTTATTTGACGTACTATCTTAATATTTGCATCGTAAAATTACACATACTATTTTGTTGTACAATAAATCAAACCCCATGACGTAATGGATGGAATGATTCATCACAACAGATGATTATCACAGAACAGTTCATTTTTACCTACTTACAAAGTTGGTGTTTTAATGAATTTTTAATGTGTAAACTATATAAATCGATACCTTTGTAAAGCTCCATTTACAGATAGAATTTAACCTTTTTTCGTTTTTATCACTTTCCTTTCAGCAATGACGTCAAAACAATTTTACGCAGATTACATCTAGAATGATTTAAATGATACAAATAGTTTCTTTTCTGAAACAATATATTAGTCCTTGTATCGTCTTTCTTAACAAGCTCATAACACTCAGATAACTAAGAATAAGTTCAATGTCACAATCATGTAAATCGACTAAGGCTTATCCTACCTCTATCTACAATAGGTTCGTCCTAATGTCCTCCAACCAAACATTCGGTTTAGAATTATGACATCAATTTGGAATCAGAATCACTAATTAAATTATTAATAAACATAAAACGATTAACAAAGCATTGCTTTTCTAATTCAGTACAGAATTAATTTTAAAAAAAACGAAATTAAATAAAATTAAAAATATTTAAAAATATTAAAACTTGAGTGCGTTTTTCGCTAATCGTTCTGGGATAAATTGATTAATTAACTATATGAATTTATATTACTAAGTAATTAAAAAGATAAGTTAAAAACTTTCTTCTGACAAAAACAAACAGCATCTATTTCATTTTGACATCCTCCATTTTTTTTTTTTTTATTTGGGATTTAATTTGAAGCAAAATTTTTGTAACTGAAGCCTTTATTTTTCTATTTTTTTCAATAGTAATAAAATTAATTATTTCTCGCGAACAATCAAAAACGCAAAGAAACTGCGCTCCGCTACCATTTTAATTTTGTGTCACGAAAAAAATAAACATAAATTTAATTTTGAACAGTTAAAGGAAAATGGCTTTCGATCTGCTACCAATTTTTCACAGGTTCAAAGTTAAGTTTTAAACAAAGTAATATTAATTACATTTTGAAAGTCAAAATTTATATTAAAAACTTGTTTAATATCTGTTATTAATGTGCTGGCCAGAGTTTGATGTTAAAGTATAACATCTGAATTCAATAAAAAAATCACCCATCTTAACTAATAGGAGAAGAAAAAAAAAACAAAAGGATTAGATTGAATAAAATATCTATATATATTTCAATTTATGTTTTTTATGTGTATAGTTTATTAATTAATAATG
>JAFIDM010006943.1:65364686-65377789 GCA_023159025.1 Thereuonema tuberculata
CATTATTAATTAATAAACTATACACATAAAAAACATAAATTGAAATAAAATAAAAAAAAATTGGCAGTTCTAAAAAGAATTGTCTTTTCAATAGATACAATATGCTATTGTAAGCAAATGTCTATATGTGAGTGTCCGTAGCTTCTCTGAGTGGCATTTATAAAAAAATAAAAAGTACTTAAAGTGATTTTCGTCACACCAATCATTGTTGTTGTGGTCCCATGTTTCCTATTTATTTTCGACGAAAGATTTTTCTAAAAGAATATACGAACAGAGGCGTCACTAGGGTTGGTGTCACCTAGTGCGGTAGCTCATGGTGTCACCCCCCCCCCCCCCAAAAAAAAAACCTTCTAAAACTATCTGCTCAACCAAAAAAAAACACACAAAAAAAAACGGAAAACCTTGTAAAAGCATTTTGGTGTCACCCCTTGTGATGGTGTCACCCGGTGCGGTCCGCACCCCCCGCACCCCCCTAGTGACGCCACTGTATACGAAGCACTAATTTTAGATGTTTCACTTTCGTAGAATGATGTCAATCTAACACACACACACTTGCTTTCGAGTATCCTGGCATCAATTATGGAAAAAGGTTTTCCTCAAAAGTAGGCTTAACTACAACAGCGGTAATTACTGCGTTGGTTGCGGGGAAGAATTAGCTTGACCGCTTCAAGACATAGTTCTGCTTTTCCATCTCGTGCGTTCTCTCAGGACGTCAAAGGTTTTTACTTTTCCACAGGTACTTGAAGAACACAGCAGTTCTCAACTTCCTCGCTTTCTATCGCCAAAAGTCTGCATGCAACAGTGACTGAAGTTTTATTTCGTTTATTCCACAGTCAGTTCGGAGGAATAAAAAAGTGATGCCACATTACCCCAGTAGTCAACAATCATCTCTCTCGTTTTACAAAAACAACATTTGTTTTTCACTTTTCTTTGATGTCAACAAATTAATAAACAGCCACTCACAAAGCTTAGAATTTGATGTAAGATAAGGATTTATCTTATAACATTTTATAGAAAGAAAGTGATAAACAAAGTTCCCATGTGCTTATAAGGGTAATAAAAAACAAGTAGAGATAGCGATTAGTAAATCAATCACAATGCTTCGCAACGGTTCCTGATACGTGAATGAAGAAATTATTCAAAAGTTATAATAAGCTAACAAGCTAAACAGAAAACTTTACAATTCACAATAGGCTCATGAACACTGAAGAAGGATGAGTAGAGTACAGATTGAGTCACCTTTACGTTAGAATAGACTGCTTCGAGACACGTCCGTACCTGGGGGAACTTTATCGCTACCTTGGAGCCCGACCAGCTAGACACACAAACTCTACGGCTCTGAACTACTCTTGGCAAGATCTTTTCAAAGACATCCTAAGCTCTCTAGCTCTCGTGGTTGCTGAGTTGATACTTGTCCACAGACAGACAAACCGGGGATATAAGGCTTCACGCTATCAGAAGCCTAAAAACGATAAAATTGAAGCTTCAGAGAAAAAAAGAATATATGAAAATTAAATTCTAAAAATAAATGGATTTAGGATAAAATAAATATTGATTGATCTTATAGTAGTAAAGATTTATGATATCAGAAAACAAGGAATGCAAAATATATAAAAAAAGCATATAAAAATAAACCTGTCACGGGAAAAATAATCAAAATAAACTGTGATAGTTTTCAGGGTTGGTAAAACAACTGTTTAATATACTATTTTAAACAATAAAAAGGATGTTTTAAGCAGGTGCTTTAAACAGTGTTTAAACAGTTTAAACAGGAAAGAAAACATAATAAGAAACAGAAACAAAAACAATTTTTGCCTTTAATTTGTCCACTATAAAGAAACGTGACTCAGTTGTTCACGGCCCCGTCAGCGGCAGAAGATTTTTTCATCTTTCAGCGTCGTACATTCAAAGTTGAGAAACAAACTGGGAACTGACAAAGCCGGAAAAATCATTCTCGCTCTTAAAGCATTTTAGCACGGAAAAACTGAAACATTAAACTTACTCTGCAAATTAGAAGCGCATGAATAGTAAAATGTCCAAATTACTAAGTAATTTGCTGTCACAAAAAAAAAAAATCATGAGTTAAAACATTAAAATGACAGCTTCAATTCAGTACCGAATTATCATCAAATTAAAGTTGCCTCAAAGAAAGAACTTCCAAATATGGAAAATTCTAATCATTTGATTGCTTCTGGAACTCATTGCTGCACAATAATATGGCGGCCTGGAAATGAGGAAATACATTTTCTGAAAATGCCTGACGTTGTAACCCATCAATTCATTTATTTTAAATTTTGGAAAAGGAAGATGATCGATTATCTCTATGAGACTTCGATAAATGCTCGCACAGGCAAAGAAAGACAATGATACAATGATGAATATGGCCCAGTGGCCACCGGGAAAGAAGGAACTGACGCCACGCTTTTGTCTCCTTCTCATTTGGAAAAATAGAAAATTAAAAAAAGTGAATAATTTTATATACTACTAATAATAATAATATGACTAAAGGAAGGGAAAAGAATGGGATCTCCAAATCTAAACTAAAAAACAAGAAATATACAATAAAAATAAAAGAATAGAAATTCATGTGCCAGTCTCAGCTGGCCGCAATGAATTTTTTATGCGCATCAGTTAAGAAAAAAAACCGCCTAAAAATGCTAAAAACTAATTAAAAGTTAGACCTAGTGTTTATAAGTGCAAAAGTGACATCTCAAAACAGCTGTTTCACGGTTTATTGCCGATCCTCAGTTGAGAGTGGTCACTGTAAACCATTAGGTCCTTATTACCGAGGTTAGTGTGAGTAAAGGAAGGGAAAAGTAATTATAATAATAATAATAATAATAATAATGAAAAGATAGATTTAAAATGTAATGAATAAAAAAAAAGGAAAACAGAAAACGATCTTGTTATTTTCTGTAGAATGTGGAAAGTATAAGAGTTATCGTTGCTGAAAATTCCTGGAAGACACTTAAAGTTGAGAGAAAAAAACAGACTGGCGGAATCTAAAATTTTTATTTCTTAAAAATTTCTTATGAAAACGTTCCCAACATTTTCAGCATGTTATAATACGAGTTATAACAATTGATTAAATAAAAATAAAGGCACAGACGCAGAAGAAGCGTAGGAATAATTCTTTAATAAATCTTAAAATAAATCTTATTAGTTAATTAAAAAATATTAGAATAATGCCAAGACTACGAGTTCCTAAGCATTCTTATTCTCTGTTTGCGAATACTAATTAATAAATATGTGAAATTGTTGTAATAACTGTAATAGTAGGCCTATTGTTTTTAAAGCTATCAAAAATAATAAATCTAGCTTTTCATAATAATGAAATAATATATTAGTAATAATTTTATAATTTGTGAATGTCTACTGAAATGACAATGCAATATCGTTTTATTACAAATAAATTATTACGACAATGGCATGATCTCTGCCATTATTTAATATGTAAGCCGGTAGAAGCTACGATTATTCTGGTTAGAGAAATATTATTATTAAAATGAATATTTGTTTAAAAGAGAGATCCTTATACAATTGTAGAATTAATGATGGTGGATTTCAGAAATGAAGTTTTAAACAATTTCAACACGTACTCATTAATAATCCTTCATAGGAAAAAATATAAACTAAAAAGTTTTTTACATATGGAAACATTGTGTTCGAGATATACGTAGCCTAGTATTGTTGATCAGATATTGCAAATGCACTGAAAATAAACATTGTTTCTAAGTATCTAATTAGAACCTGATTAAAAATGTGAAATGTGTTCATTACATTAATGGCGGTCTACCTAAAATGCTTACCACAATAGTAAAATTATGAACAAATGTAATATCTGTTTTTCCAGAATTGATTTCTAATTGATTTTGAAATTTCGAACAAAATTTACCTAGATCACATAACAATGTGAGCTTTGATGTAACTATTTTTCATAATAAACACGATATAAAATAAACAATTTATTATTCTTGTCCCTGACCGCTGAAGCCCAACTGTTTTGCTTATTCCTTAATAGCGTCTGTTTAAATTTCATATTGCAAATCTTAATATATAATAATGAATGTTTCTTTGTTTGTTTGCCCTGTATGCGTTCCTATACCAGATTGCGATGAAACTTTGGTGAGTTGTTTTTCGCACGTCCGCGAAGGATTTTGAATTAGTAGAACCATTTTTACAATATCTGGTGCGCGAGGCGTTTCAACAAATGACTGTATTTCCGGTTTCAACGTTTGCAGTTTCCGGTGCGACTCGCATTGGCAATGACTATCAACAAAGCAAAGGGACAATCAGTACAAGTATGTGGATTAAATTTGGATAATCCATGCTTCACACATGGACAGCTGTATGTGGCCACGCGTTGGAAAACCTTCTGATTTATTCGTGTATGCACCAGACGAAAAAACAAAAAATATTGTGTATCCAAAAGCACTTCAATAAACAGAATTAAAACACAAACACTTTCTTTCTTTGAGTGGCATTACAACGCATGCCGGGTAAAGCATATATACCGGGTAAGGAATTGTTACAATATAATAATTTCATGCATTACATGCATAAATAATCTTGATAATAACATCTACGTAAATGCTATCTTCAAATAATACATTAATCTTTATAAAGGTTAGATTAAAATTAACAAAATGTAAAAATTGAATTTTCAGTGGCTACTTAAAAAACGAAATTGTTAATGCACTGTCAATTCGATGATGTTTTAAATATTCATTGTTGTGAATCTAATTGGATAACTTAATGAATTTTCATGATTTGCATCATTGCTTCGAATTATGCATCATCAGTAATGGATTTTTATGGTATAGAATGTTGTATTTTAATAAGTTAGAGATGACTGTTCCTGTTTCCAAACGAAGATTCTGTAGAGGGTTTATCACGTAATTTATTTTCCGTCTGATTAACCATCTCGCCTGAAGCACGACTGGGATGAAATTCGGTCTCTTGATAAAGAAATCAACTCGATTCGCTGATCTTGAAGGCAGCACTACTTTCCACTCGGCCAGTTAACGAAAACATACATTTTTCATGAGATCGGAGAATTACGAGAATCTCGGAGCATCTGGGAAGCAATCTCTAATTGTTTCACAGCCGGATTACCCAACTAAAGAAGGAGCAAATTGTTGTTGCTGCAATTCTTCAGGGTTTTGACGAAACATTGAACAGAGTCGATGCAAATGGAGTGCATTATCTCAAGGTTATCAGCACAGATCTTAATATGCCACCCCTGCTCTCTTCCTCTTTGGAGATTTTTCTGGTTTAGCCTGATACTTTCATTTTTTTTTAACTGCAAGAGAATTTGCCAAATGTGCGTCTTGCAGGTTCCATCATTTGCTCCTTCATTGTGTTAATAGTCGACTTAACCCTCCCACTATTCGTCGCTGCCCGATCTTAAGTTGGATAAGTAATCGTTCTGTCTTATTGTAACGACACAAACGCGTCTCACAAATGACGCAATTGTTATTCCAATTCCTTATTTTCAGGGATCGCTTTTGTAACAGGAAGAGATTGACTACTGCACCGAGGCATCAAATTAACTAAATGCCACTTCACGCTTCGAAAATATACGCACTTGAGCTTAATGTTCTGCAGATAATTTTACTTCCTCCAAAATGGTTTCGGAAGAAGAAACACGATAATGCTCTTCTAATTGAAAATACTTCAGAAATCTCTATAACCGAATAACGAGCAGGTAGTTAAAAAAGAAAAAAATAGGACTTTATTTATTTTTATCGCCTTTTAGAGAAATGATTAGGGTTTGTTGGCATCGTCAACAGTCAAGTAGTTGTGAAGTTATCGATAGGAAAAAAGACGAATTACCAAATGTTTTTGAAATTTGGATTTTGAACTATATAGGTACTCTTGATATTCGACGTAGAACTAGATGCTGGTCTAGTGATAATGTCATTTGAAGTCCCAAATCTCTTTCAAGTTTATCTCAAAACATTTTCAATGAAAAATTAAATGTCTTTAACCTTAGAATTTACATAAAAGTGCTTTAAAAAAAATTTAAAATAAATACTTAGTAATAATAGGGCAATATATCGCTTAAAGAAATACATTCACGGTTTTCTTATCTCTGAAGAAACAGATACGGCTATTTAAAAATGATTTATAATTGATTTGCACATCGAGGTTTGCTGTAGGAAGGAGGAGAATCAAAAATTTCCTCTGCAGAAGTAATCCAAATTTCCGATTTCAGAAACGGAACAAGTGTTGCTGATCATTAGACCTTCAGCGGTTGTCGGTCGGAAGATTTTATGCATTTGAATGAATTAACTACATTTGAATGAAATTCGAAACTTTTTTAACTTATTTGGATTAAGAGGAACTATCTATTTTCAAGGCAATGTGCTTAAATATAGGAGTCTTCAACAATCCTTTCTAGGCTTCTCAAGACGTTTCTCTTGAGGTTCAATTCCCCTGTGTTAATAGCAGAAGCTATTTATTTTTCATCTGTGAATCAATTTCTGACTATTCTGTTGTGCGATGTTATATAACTTTAGAACATAACAAACACACGTGTATTTAAGTTAAAAATTATTTCAGCCAACACACTTGATTACAAGATGCAAAAATATCCACAGTTTAAAAAAGCATCCTACTAGTTGCGTCCAAATTGCAGATTGGACATCGGAGGGGATTACAACTATAGGATGCTTTTTTAAACTGTAAATATTTTTTCATATTAAGTGCGGTGGCTGAATTAATTTTTAACTTAAAAAACAATTCCACGCACGTTAAATATTACACTATACGTGTATTTCCACAGGGATCAATAAAAAGAAAGTGAATTAAGCAACAGCGAGGGTCCGTAGATATTTTTCCGGTAATGTTAGGGTGAGGGGGGGGGAGCACAGCAAAATAGTTTGACAAGGCATTTGACATTGTAACAAGTAGTTGAAATAAGAAAAACTAATAAATTAAGAAAATTTTCCGTTTTTTAATATTTTTTTTTAATATTTCCATCCCTCTAATAAATTTTGAACTAGTTGAATTCTCTTGAAACTTATTTAAATTTATTTAAAGACAGATTGTCTACCTTCTATATTTGAAACATTCTGTGCTGGTCGCTGTCGAGAAATCACCGCGTGAAGACAAAATTTCCTTGGAGAAGCCGAAACAACGATATTTAACAATGGATTGTGATTCCTTTAAGAAATCAACGAAGTCCGCTTCGTTTTTTTTTTGTTTTTTTTTCAGAAAATAAAAATTGAAAATGAAAAAATTCTATTGTTTGCTGATTACAAACAAGTTTTTAATTTTTTGAAAAAAAAAAGAAATATAACAAATTAATTTTATTAATATGCGCAAATTACTAAAAGGATTACTAAAAGGATTATATGCATTGTTAAGACATTGATTAAAATCAATTATTTCTATGAGAAGTTGATCATCTTCATGCGCTAATTCTCAAAAATTCTCCAACATGACAAAATTTTGAAATACAAAACATTAATAGTCCTGCATATTCATATCGTATCTTATGCATCTTATGATTTCTTCGTGTAATGTTTTTGCAAGAAAATTAAAAAAAAATACAAAATTCACGATTGAAAATATTAGTAACCACACAGATGGAACTGAAAAGAAAAATAGTTTTTCCGTTTTTGTAAAATCTTCAAAATACAGAAATTCAAATTAAAATATTTGTTGCAACAATTTTAAAATCAGGTTTTCTTAATCTATAAAGAAATATAAAAGTGTTCTCAAAGAATTCAAATTATTTGAAAGAATGAATTATATAAATAACGTGTTTATGTATTTATGTAATTCAGACCATTAGAGAAAATATAATATTAACGTGTTTATGCAATATTATATTTCCTGTATTAATCTAAACATTCATTGTGTTAAATACATTTCAAGAAAACCAAGACTATCATCTGTTAAAGAAAAGAAGCTTGTATTGTTTGAATATTAGCTTCTTAACATCCGTTTCTTTGCTGAAGTACTGTTTACAATCTGTCTTGATTTATATGTATCGCCAAAGGATTTAGGTTTAGGATGTAGAAACAGAGTTTACATCATGTTTGTTTGCTTATTACGTTATTTTATTCATAAATTTCATACTGAGGGATTTTTAATTCTGCAACAACAGTTAGGATTTAATAGACGAGAGAGAAATACAGTTATTTAATACTGTACTTAATACCATAAAGTATAAAAGCATAGATAAAATATATGATTATTAGATTAATATTATTCTTTTGAAAATGTTTAGCTATGGCTGTTTTTTACAAATAACGGTTCGTAGAAATTTCTTCATTCTATCAAATCAAAACCTTAAATTTTCAGTATTTCTACAGTGGAATTAAAATTATAGAATATTGTAATAAACTTTATATATCATACAGTTTTACATCGTATTTCAGAAATTCATATCTAATACATATGCATCGCAATTACACATATGCATCATTATACACAAATACATCAAGATAAACGTAGAAAATACGAAATCAAGACCAATACATTCAGAATATTTACTTGTGAAATTCTAGGCAACGACTATATCTACAAATCTGTAATTTCTTTAAAGTTCTATTTTGTATCACAGAAAATCAGATAAAATATAAGTAAAAATTTTAAGTAAGATTTAAATTGTGTAAAATTGTAATTATTTTAAAAAACTTGAGGCCAAACACACATATTAATTAAAAACATTTAATATATTACAATTTAATTACTTAAGTAAAAATGTAAAACCGATAACTATACGTAGAATCTTCAAAAATAACTATAAAATTGTAAAAATCAAGAGGTTCTATACATAATTAAATAAAGAATATAACAATAATTTAGTTTGTATTTATCAAATAAATATATCAAAAAAATGTGTGTAACTATCTCATTTTGGCAGTTTTCTTTTACAAAATCGATAAAACAAACATTGAACAATAACAGAAAAAAAGATGGCTTATAAGATTTTAATTTGATATAGATTTGGATAATTTTGAAAATAATGATTTGTCCGATAGTATATTTAGAAAAAGAAAAATAATTCAAAGGATTATAACAATAACATAACAATAAAGGATTCACATTAAGTCAGGAATATTTCCAAATTCGTAAATAAAATTGCATAATAAACGATAAAAAAAGAATAAAAATTAGCTAAGCCAAAGCTTCAAAGTTTGAGTCAAAAATAGAGAAATAAACAATAATAAAACATCTATTGAAGATAGAAAGGATAAAGTTAGAAGCCAGATTACGTAAGGTAAACAGTCAAAACACAGCTTGAGATGTTGTGGGAGACTCTATCTACTATTTCTAGATTCCATAGTAGAAGGTCTATTTCAGTTAAAAGCCTTTTGGATGAAGTAAAATCTGTAAATGTTTTATTCTTGTCTAAGTTGTTCAGATTTTGCCAAAAATGTTTGTAAGTTTCTACGCTTCCTGTTTTATGAAAAGCGATGTGATAAATAAATCATGAGCTCAAGCTTAATATTAAAATGATATGTTTACTTTGCTACTATGTTTTGTTTTATACACTTCATTGGATGAAAAAAAAGATCAAAAACATTATTGTGTAGAATCAATCAGAAGCCAATAGATAATCAAATGTACGGAACAACACCTTTTTATCTCCCATTTTGGTTTGTACGACGACATTCCTTAGCTGACGGGGAAAAAAATCTATATGTTTATAAAGCCTAAGATTTATAAAAATGTACGGCATATTATATTATTCGCAGAATAGAAAAGTATTAAAAAAGTAATGTAAGTATCATTAATTCCAAAATGGGACCTAGTTACTTAAAAAATGATTACCAGTTATTGGATGGTGTAATGCATCATTTGACCAAGCACCAAAATTCGATTTTGAGATACTCGCACAAACGCAAAAGCTGATGTATTAATTCATATTTTTTTGTGGAATGAAGAGTAATATATATTAAAATGAAATGTACCGCACATGATGATTTATATTTCGAATCAAATGGCCATGCGACAAAGGTCGTTAGTCACGTGATGCAGTGATCATAATCTTATTCGTTACGATTAGTCGATTGGCGTTTATTCAAAATTAATTTTCCGCAGAATTATGTTGAGATAGCAAAGCAGGAACAATTTTTGTAAAGAGTTTATACCTTTCGCTAGTAAATGGAGCAATAATCTAAAAAATTCGAGTCGGTGCTTGGTCAAATGATGAATAACACCATCCAATTCATCAATTAAAAGAAGAAACAGAAAATAATTTCCAATTGGGAAATAAAAGCTCCAATACAGGTACAAGAAGTTGAAACAGTGAAAATTAAAAAATAAAAATACTTACTGAAAAAGAAAAGTAAGTTGCTTATAACCGCGATTGATAAGAAGAGTTTATTTTTCTGACTGATAGAGAACTTCCTAAAAAAAAAAGATTTTCTGTGTTCAAAGAAAATGAGAGTATCAAGTGTCTGAAGCTGAAGAGGAGTCAGATTGAACAACCTCCAAGCTGTAAATTACAGCACATAAGGCAAAAGCACTACAGATTTGAAAAGAACTCTACTGGCATTGAAATACAATTTAGACTTATACTATAATTGCAGTAGTAAAGAAATGACTTTTAAAAGGTGATTTTATTTTTCAAAGAAATATGGTTAAGAAGAATCTTACTAGTTATTTTAGACTTTCAATTAAAACTTATTTCTTATTCTAATTTTTCAACAATAAGTATAATGCTCCTAGAAATGTGAATTTGATAAATGTACTCGTTTCTATAAAAAATACATTCATTCTAGTAATGGGGTACCGTTTCACCCACTTCTCCTTATTAACAAATATACAACATCTCCGCAAATAATATATTCACAAAATATATTTATTTAGTAAATTTTCGGATAGTATTCCTTCTTTCCTTTAAATTGAGATAATTACAGATATCTACATATCACTGAGCTTAATATAACAATCACTTACCCATGACTAACAATATTACTTCTAACAATTCCTGTATTTACTTTAATTCATAACTTCAATTCTTGAAAAAGGAAAGAAGGAATACTTTCCGAAATTTTGCGTAATAAATATATTTTTTTTGGAGATGTTATGTATTTGTTAATATAACAATAAGTAGAAAGAAGATAAGAAAGAAATATGGACTTAAAACACTTCTTATTATTAAAATTCTTGATTTTGAATTTTATGTGCATTTTAAAATATGGTTAGAATAACTGTTAATAAACATTTTGTTAAGCTTTTTGTTACATTTTTATTTATATTTATTTGAGAAGCTGCGGAACTTTTTGAGCAATTAATGGATTTAAAGTGTTTATAATAATATGTAATTTGAATTACTCAAATTTGAAGTTTTTGAAAACTTTCCAGAAATTATGAATGCTTGGCAAGAAACTGGAAAAGAAAAGTATTTAAGTGCGTTTAAAATGACGTTTTTGGAAACATTTTTGAAAACATTAATAATAGAAAAGGACTGGTCTGCAACTTTCGATTTGTCTTCTCTGCACTGTCCCTGAAATAAGTGGAATTCCGTCGACCACTGGTCACATGTTGTCTTAATCCCGGGTAAATTCGTTCAGACCAGACATGGGAAGCGGGGACGGCCGTAAATCACCTCGTACGATTACCAATCTGTATCCGGACGCCAATTGCCCTCAGCGTTCAATCAGACGCCTAAGCATTTATCACGAGAATGAAGCCAATCCACAAAAAGCACAAAAAAAAGAGACAGACTTCTCGGTACTATATGTGCAAACGAAAACGACCAAATCAGCCTCTAGTGAATAGACAGTCACGTGGGTAGCGCACCACATCAGTCACACACCACAATGGTGGAAACACATTAACAGGCTGTAACTAAGAGCACTGAATAGCCTCAAATAGCGTCTCGTTTTATTCGCCCAAAAGGACATCCTTCAACTTTTATTTGTACGGATTACTCAGGACGCCACTAAGATACATCAAAGAAAGAAGAACAACTAGCACCAAACACGAAATCAATAGAGGAGCAATCTACTGAAAAGAAAAACTTTACATAAATATTTTGGCAAATAACTCAATTCCACCAACATTTCAGCTATTCAGGATAGCTTTTCAGATATTGTGATCGCAGCCCCATTAGTAAAAGATTTTTGAAATCTTATTCCAACAATCTACAAAAATCACGTTTTATTTAAAACGTTTATTTTACGAAAATCGAAGGTCAAATATTAATACGGAATTCGCAAAAAAAATAAAATAAAGTCAAACATATGATTTAAATTTTAATTAAACTATTAATTATTTAAATATATCTTTGATGTAGTTAATATCCTTGACTTCGGATACAACTGAAATAGTGACATACTTTAGTTTAATTACATTATAAAGTGAAATAGAAATGCTTTTAAATAATATTCTATAAAGTTTATAATATTCTATAAACATTTTCTTGAAAAATATACGCTTCTATCTGGCCTATATTTATATAATATTATTAACAAACTTTACTTTTTAATATTCGGTATATACTATAAATTGTTTTGAAATTAATACTTCAAACGCAAAATCTAAGTGAAACTTTTCTATTTTATTAATGTTTAAGTGTCTTTACTTTTGTTAAGTCTACACCATAATCATAGTATGCAATAATCCATATCTTACATTCACTTTCTTGTAACTTACTACATCATAGCCATACATAGATAAATCGCTATGTTTTTTGGAAATAATAAAGTAAAGTAAATAATAAAGTAGTTCAGCAGTAAGTGGAATGTAATTAAGCTTTCAGAAAATTAATTCACATTGCAAAGAAATTCACAAACTGTTGCGGCTAAATTATGATTTTAATAAAAAAATATATAAAAAATGTTTTCTTCTTAAATTATACAATTTAGTAAGTTCTAAATAACATTATTTAGAATTATTGTTTCAAAAATAATTCAATACTTTATTTAAGTAAATAATGTAAATTGTACAAATCTTACCGGTTATGATTTAATAGTCGAAAACATAAAATTGTGATTGATTGATTTATTTGTGAACTTACGAATATTGAAGATTTGGAAACCCCTTTTTAAAACTTTTTAATACAGCACAGTTTTCAACAACAAAAAATTAACCATAAGTCTTCTTAATTCTCCCTCTTCTAGACATTCTATCTATTG
>JAFIDM010006943.1:65378189-65396741 GCA_023159025.1 Thereuonema tuberculata
ACACATTTTTTCTTTCACCTTTTTTGTTATTTATATATAACTTTAATATCTGACCAAAAATAACAATTCTCGTTTCTTACTTCACTAATCTTAAAAAAGATGGGTGTAAGAAAGTCTACGTTAGGTATTCCACTGGGGCCCATTGGGAAGGTGGAGGTAAGGCTCCAACGTTTCAGTGACCTGGGACTGAGATGAGGTCAGGTGGTCAGCCCAAAGCTCGCCCGCCTATACACCCGAGAAAGAAAGAGCTGGTTAGACCTTAGGACCCGTTTGGAGGAGCATGGACCGTGGAAAAATCCCGCCACCTCCAAACACTTAGTCAACCGCCCTCACCACTCGGGTGTCGGAGTTTAATAAGAAAGTCTAGTGTAAACTTATTCGAGTTTCACACATTTTAAATAACATAGAATTGACTCAAGTTTACAGGTAATAAAGTTGTTCTTTTATCAGCAAGGATATCAGAGAATGAAGATTGAAGGTTTTCTGAATCAACATATGCCTGTAGGCATTTCAATGAAATTGAAACATATTCTCTTCAGCAAGTTCTCCATTGAAAGGAAGAAAAAAAAACTTTATTTCAGTTTGCAATTAGAAATAAGATTAAAGTAATCCGTATTTTTCAATATCAATTTTCAACACTATCGTTTACTCCCCCACTAGGATTCGTGAACTATCAGTTGCAAAACACTGTTCTTTATAATTTTGAATAGTAAAGTTAATTTCAGAAAATATTCCACTCAAGAACAAGATAAAAAGAGAAAAGGTAAGTCGCCGTTTAAGAACAGCGTCTCCATATGGATCTTTAAAATAGATATTATTGTTTTGCAGGAAACATGAATCTCTACATTAATGGAAAGATGCATTAATTCTAGGCTAAGCATAGAAGATCTGTTAACTTGCAAATAAGCAAGTTAAAGTCTTAGTATATGATGGAAGATTTGGCCTCCAGCTAATTTTATTTAGAGATTTTATTTCAGAAAAGCATCATTCGGTTGACAATATTACCTTTATTTTTTCAAAATTTAACGGAATTTTAAAAAAAAATGAAATAAGGTCAAGCTTTTTCTTTAGACCTACTTTCTTTTGAAAAAAAATACAACCCGTAAAATTATAGTAGATGAGAGTATTTTCTTTGTCTAATAATTTTTGAACAGGTATAGGATTTTCTTGAAACCTGGCAAACACATTTAAGGAAAAGAAACAATGTACTTTCTGTATTTGAAAATTTTTCATTAAAGGTGACAAAAATTCCTGTTTTAATCTTTTAACAAATCCACTAATTTGTGTCTTTTGATTTTATTACAAATGGTTAAAAATAGTTATGTGGATGTAATTAATTTCCAGAAAAGAAACATGCTGTTTGTAAAGATCATAAAAGTTGAAAATAAAAATATTGAGAATGCAAATTTTTCATTCATCTTAAGTCATCCGGAGCTTGACACAGCAGTTTCAGGTAGATAGCGTGAAACAGCTGTTCCAGGGTGTCACTTGTGAATAATTTGGTCTCATCCATTGTTGTTGTAGATGTACATTCTATAAGCATGATTAATGAAAAGTTATAATTTAGATCATAAATTTTTTCTCGACTGTCTTATTCCGCGAATCAGTTTAGTTTAATAAGAATTTGCTTATCTTATCTCTCCAGGTTTAGAACGATAGGGGTCAACAACGAAATTATATACTTTTTCATTTTAATTTGAAACTTTAATAATTAAACTTTAATCATAAATCCAGATAAGATTTGGTTAATTGTCGTTAACTTTTGTAAATCAAAATATTCAAAGACAACAAGTAAAACAAAAACAATAATTTTCAAAATCTTACGAGCATTTAAGATTTTTAAAAATTCTAGGAAAATTATGATAAAAATGACACGTGTGTTGATGAAGTTGTAGTGATTAAAAAGATTACACAGTAAAATAATTTTAAAAATGTTAAAATGCAACATGTTTCATCCCCGTACGTGGATGTCTTCGGGCTATACACAATTAAAATTGAGATACATTGACTTTTATACAACGAAGAGAAGAAATCAGGTATTCAAATTAGATACGAGGACGGTGATTGGTGGTAAATGAAGAGGAATCCATCCAATAGAGGTGGGCGACTGCATGTTGTAATAGACGCACATCTGGACTGTTCCGTCGTAACCAGATGTGCGCCTATTACAACTACAGCCGCCCACCTCTACTGGATAGATTCATCTTCATTTACCACCAATCACCGTTCTTGTATCTAATTTGAATATCTGGTTTCTTCGCCTGCTTTGTATAAAAGTCAATGTACTTAATTTTAGTTGTGTATCACCCGAAGACATCAACATACCGGTATGAAACATATTGCATTTTAAATTTTTTAAAATTATTTTAAAGTATTTGAATCACTAGAAAATATATGCTTTGTAATGCTCTACCACATTGAACACTAAAGAAAAGAAATATTTAGAAGCTTTTGAGATGTGGTGTTACCGTAGAATGAAAAAAATCAGCTGGACTGAAAGAAAAACCAATAGCGAGATTTAGAAATGGTGGATGAAGAAAAGAAAATTATTAATATAATTAAAAGACGACGACTAAAATGGCTGGGACATGTCTTGAGACACGATAATCCGATACTGAAAGCTCTAGAGGGGAAGATTCCAAGCGAGGGCAGAGGAAGAGGAAGACCTCGCAGTAATTTTATATCACAAACATGCAAGGATTTGGGAGTAAGAAGCTTTGTGGAGTTGAAGAGGATGGCGGACGATAGGAAAAGATGGAGGAACATGACATGGATCTCATCCCAACTAGTCTCCGGACTGAGCCACTGATCACACTAAATGCTCTACCATTCACAATTAAGTCAGAAACATTTTCAGCAAAGTTTTGTAACAAAGGAATACGTTTAATGCATTTTTTCAAAACTCCATGCCGTCAGCAAGAAATGATTTTTTTCGCAACAGTTTCAGTTTGTGCAAAATTTACGAATTCAATAACTGGAATAAATAATTTTTCCCAGTCCTGTCCAAACTGGTCGAATAATATGCACTTCGAATCAGAATACCTTGGTTCAGAGCCTTTGTCAAATATTTTAATGTCCTCTTATCAGATAACAATTGATGGTTTACGGCATTTTTTTTTTTGAAAAGAGAAATCTAAAATTTCAGTCTAAAAATTTTGAATTGATTTCTCTTAAGCCCATTTTTTTCATATGGATTTATTCAAGTTTTATGGGATGAAACACTTTATGAAATCAATAATTAGATTAAATTATATAATTTAACTTTTCAATAAAATTTACGTTACAAGGCTGAAAAACTACTGAGTTATCCAATCATCAAATAATCAAAGATGGATAGATAAACTTTTTTTTTACTTTAAACTTCATTTGAGAAACTATTTTGAAAGATAATCAAATAATAAATAAATTGAAAGATAACCTTTCAAAATAGCTTCTCAAATGAAGTTTAAAGTAGCCTGAAAAAAAAAAGTCTATCTATCCATCTTTGAATATTTAATGATTGGATAACTCAGTAGTTTTTCAGCTTGAAACGTAAATGATTTATTTATTATTTGTATCATTGCACCTTTCCGAAACTTTGGTGTCTCACACACACATCTCTTAATTTCTGTGATTTAGAATATGCTAAAAAAAAATATTTAAGCGAAATTACTTTAACCAATCCTTTTTCTTTATCTTTATAAGTCGTAAAAAAAACCAACTTCTTAAAGTACTGCTGAGTTACAATGTATCTTTATCAGACATAAGTTGAATTCGTCTTCGTTTAATTTTTTTGCTTTGAACCAAAGTTCTTAATATTTTTTTGTTGCGTTTTATTGACTTTTCATCTTTGTCGTTCTTTTTTTACTTTTGAAAAATAAAAACACTTGTAAAAGCAGAGATTACAGGTCAAAAGAGTCATCACTCTTCTTCTTTCTTTTATTCTATAGCCTTCTTTCAACTGCTGCTTCCTTTTTCTTCTCTCCGTTACAGGGATTTATTTGCTTTTGGGTGGTGTCCGTATGGTCAGCTACAACCTGGGCTCGGCTGGGATTTGCTTCTCCGACCTAGAATGTAGGGGGGTTTCTGGTTTACTGAAGAGCTTCTTTCAACGACGCATCGCTGCCATTAATGGGTCCGCCTAGGCAACCTCGTGCTTGCAATAGGATCCTGGGGACCTTCAAAACTGCAGAAAGGAAGGGAGAGGGCGGCACAAGTAAGATGTACGGCTCTTGCAAAACCCAAAGCAAGCAGTACTTGACTTTTTTATGCATAAAGTTATTGGATTGGCACAACACAAAGACAACGAATTTGAGACACCTGTTGAACGTCTTCTAAAGCCCCGCCTCCACTGAGTTGGCTTAGAAATTAGGAGAATGTACGTCAACTTAAAAAACAAGGAACTTAAACGAAAAAAAAAAAGATTCAAGTTTTCGAAGGAAAATGTTTAAAAATAATGGAAAAACACAGGAAATTAGCTGCACATGGGTTCAAGTAAAGAGATGAGAGGGAAAATTAAGAGGAAGTGAGAAATAAACGAAAAACAGAATCATAAATCATCATTTATCAAGATAATGATTATTCCAAAATCTACATGAACGATAATCTTACAAAAATGAAAAAAGAACTATTTTGGAAATCTAAGCAAACAGCAAAAGCAAAGGGCTATAAATTCACTTGGGTAAAAAACAGCAAGATATTAGTGAGAAAGGATACAACATCTAGGATCCTCAAAATAACAAAGGAAGAAGACCTAACAAAGCTATAAAAAAAAAAAAAAAAAAAAAAAATGGCCGATAGAATGACAAACGAACAAAAATCAAACTCTCTCCATAGTATTGATGATTGGTACGAGTCAGGTAAGACTACCTTGTACAAATCTGATCAAATGACAATATTATGTTTAAATATCAGAAGCTTAAGGAAAAACTTTGATTACTTCATCTGTAGCATTAGTAAATTCTTGGATCTAATTGACATTATTGTTTTGAATGAAGTGAACATTAAAAACTCAGAAATGAACTGGTATCAAATCCAAAATTTTCAAACTATTTATAAACTTAGAACTGAAAAAAGAGGAGGCGGCATCGTTATATTTTATAAAAGTAACCTCAACATTACAGAACACTTAATTAACACAACTAATTACGAAAATATAACTTGCGAAATAAAGCATAATGGGAAAGGTAACAAAGAAGACAAACTCATATTACTATCAATATACAGACCCCCTCATCTTGATAAAGGCAGCTTTTGTAAAGAATTAGATAAGAATTTAGATCAACTAATCAAAACCTTCAAAAATATACTGGTAATTGGTGATATTAACATAGACATAAGTAAAAAAATTCCCAACTACGAAACTTTAAATTATCTAAAAATATGCTCTACTCATGGCTTACAACACTATATCACAGAAATCACTAGAGAATCCACGACTAAAACCCAGCATTCTGAAACCTGTATAGATCACTGCTTTGGAAAAATAAAAGATTCCATCGTAACAGGTTATGTAATTGATAACAATATCTCAGATCATAATATGATACTTATCAAATTATCAAATATCAAAATTAACTTTCCCACCAACAACGAAAGAAAAATTAAGCAGAAATTAATTATGCCTCTATCTGACGTTGCCTACTTCAATTCACAAATAGGTAAGTTGTTGGAAAAACAACATACCTCACACTATCATGATGTAAACAAAACTCTCAAACATTTTTATAAAATTCGCTACAAATCCTGCATGAACACAATACAAAATATCAATACAAATGATAATGATTTCGCTAATGCTAAGAAAAATCAGAACCAAAAATTTAAACAAATATGGATGACAGATGAGATTTATAAACTCATTAAAGAAAAAGATCAGCTATATAAAAAACATAAAAACAATAAAACGAACATTGCATACGCCCTTGAATACAAAAAGGTCAGGAATTTGACAATGAACTTAATAAAAAAAACCAAAGAAAAATATTACTCTGATCAGCTTGAAAAAAACTACAACAATAACAAAGAATACTGGAAAATAATAAACGATACAATAAATACAAGCAAAAAAGAAAACACAGACAATAATTTATCTTATATTATAAATAAGCAAGGCACAGACAAAACACTAGAAGATTTTGGAGTACATTTTGGCAATATTGGCAACATAAAAGAATGCAAATGTAACAGCAATTTTCTAAATTATAACCTCAACACACCTTCAGGCTCTATAGTATTAAATGAAATGTCTCCATATGATGTGAATAGAATTTTGATCAATATGAAATCAAGTAAATCAGTAGGACTGGACAAAATACCTATAAAGGAAATCAAAGAACACATCGAGTCGTATACAGAAATCATTTGCGAAATCTCAAAACAAATCATAAAAACATGTAAGTTCCCAGAAAAATGGAAATGGGCAAAAATCATCCCCATTTACAAAAGTGGGAAAAAAACTTCGATAATCAACTACCGTCCTATATCAGTCTTACCTAACATCTCCAAAATCTTCGAATCACACATAACAAACACCATATACAATTTCATAGAAAAAAATAAAACCATAAACACTAACCAGTACGCCTATCAAAAAAATTCCAGTACCACAAACTTATTAGACGACTTCAACGAGTACATAAACACTAATTTAAACAAAAGCAAAATATTATCCATTGTATTTATAGACTTTAAAAAAGCCTTTGACTGCTTAAATCATGCCATACTGATAAAAGAATTAGAAAAACATGGCATTCGAGGTAGCGCACAAAAATTGATAAGTAACTATTTAAAAAATAGAAAATTCAAGGTATCCATTAAGAACAACCTAAGTAAGTTCTACAAATTAAAAACAGGAATCCCTCAAGGATCTAATCTTGGTCCGTTATTATTCTTAATTTATACGAATACAATATTCACGACACTCAAACACTCCAAAGCGTTTGCCTACGCAGACGACTTCATAATAATAAATGCTTCCGATGAAATGGAGACTATTCATCAAAGAACGCAGTACGACTTGGATCAAATTGTCAAGTGGACCCATGACTACAAAATGGAAATAAACCAAGCAAAAACAAAATTCATGGTAATCAAAACTAAAAACAAAAACATAAGCACCATACCAAGCTTAAAAATACACACATTTGAGTGTCTACACAAAGACAATGAACAAACCGTTAATTGTAGCTGTGAAGTATTGGAAAACATATACAATTACAAATATCTTGGTATTCACATTGACAATAAATTTACATGGCATATTCACATAATCTCAATACTCAAAAAACTCAACACTTACACTTACATTTTCAACAAAATCAAAAATTCTTTTCCTTTAAAAGCAAAAATCTTAATTTATAAAGCTTTTGTTGACTCAACAATAAACTACGGCATAATTAACTGGATACATGCTAACAAGAACGAAATAGACTTAATAGACAAATCAATGGATAATATATTAAATCTAATCTTCCCTAATTTCAAGCAAATGTCACGCTCTGAAAAACTTGATATCCTAAAAAAGTACAAAATATTATATCCACGACAAAAAATAATATACACAATTACACTAAAGAACTATTTTACTCTTCTAAATAACACCGAATGCACAACGCACTATCCAACCAGAAACAACTTCTATAATAAACCAAAATTTGAACAACCCCGAAATAACTACGGATTAAGATTAAAAAGTAAAACAATAGTAAACATATTTAATCAATTTGACAAAAATCTAACCAACCTAACAAATTTTAAAGACTTAAAAAGAAAACTCTTTAATTACATCACAGAAAACAAGATAAAATGGCTCAAATAAGTACATATCTGTAAAATCCAAACTCCAGAAAATATCTCGCTTTTGTACAGAACTTCTCTAGAACTTCCTTAAAAGCACCTACCTAACCAACTATAGCATTGGTTATAAAAAAACAAAAACAAACAAACAAAAAACAAACAGGAAGTTGTAGCGAGTAGTAATACTTAAATACTTATCCTCGTATTCTTGAACTTTTATGATATTAATGTATATCCGTACCATACGTAACTATTTTAAATTTACATTTAAATACATATCCTCTTATTCTTAACTTTTATAATATTAATGTATATCTGTAATATATGTAAATATTTCAATTACATTTAAATATATATCCTCTTATTCTTAAACTTTCATAATTTTAATGTATATCTGTAATATATATAAGTCTGAACATGCACATATGTGTATTTACGCTCCTGTGTGTGTATATTATACATATACACAGAGACATATACACATGTCTGCATCTTCATATTAGAGTGAATGTTCCTAAATATTTTGCATTTTATTGATTGTACTTTGTAGATATGTAGATTATATGTACATTGCATCATATTATCAACCATAAATTAATCAGATTGTAACTATTAAACTCCAGAACCTACTGACAGGGAAATTTCCCTAGTAGGACTGTAAAAAACTCAAATTATATAAATAAATAAAAAAAAAAAAAAAATAAAAAGGATAATTACATTAGGGCAATGAAATAGAGAAAAATATTGTTTCGATTAAGTGAGCATAATATCCTCAAAGGTGAGATAAAAACTCTGTTGTTGTATGATAATCTTAAAGATAATATCTAATAAAAACATCTTCCCCCAAATTCTTTTCTTGCCTTAACATAATTTCATTTTTATTGTTTTCCAGTTTCTTTTACTTTCATTGCATTTTACCTCAAAAAATATAAAAATATTACGTAATTTCCTGTTAGTTACCCTTTGCCCTTCAAACTGATTAAATGATAAGTAAAAACTTATCATAGGTTTTGTTTCCTTATCAGCTACTTTCCCAGGAAGGGAGACTGATCAAATCACTCAGTCTGTAGGTGTGTGTTTTCCCCCTACACATCCGGATGGATCTTCTCGAAATTTGATACGCATATTTAAGGATTAAAAGAAGATCAAACATTTATACTTTAGTGCAACACAAGAAGATGACAAAAATTATCATGGAACAAAGGATGTTAATCTTTTCAGCTAAGCCAATAATTGAGTGTTCTTTACTGTGAAAAAAATTGATCAGATTTAAGCAACTTAAGGAGGATTGATTTTTTTTTTTTTTTTTTTTTTTTTCAAAATTTGAAAATGTTTTACTCATTGATGTTCAGCAAATATAGTAATTTAAAGGTAGGCTTTTACCCTTTTTTGTGTTTTTTTAAAAAGAATCTGGAAGTTTAATGAGCGTAAAATGAATAATGAAAAAATGGCGAATATTGATTAAGTACCATTTTTCGTTCACGTGTTCATTTATCATGAACCTATCAATATTTAGGACCACATGGTGCTTGTCGTATACTTAATTAAATGCTCCTTATGCCTACAGTTAATAGGCCGAAATCCTCATGCTATACTGATTTTAATTATTGTGTTATTGTTGTTTGTAAATCCCACTCTCAGGAGATGGAACGATATTTATACTGTTTCACTCCTTCTGACAAGCAAAGGTCACGATAGTGTCACCGGAGTTGCCTGTTAAGACCATGTGCATTCGAAAGATCTTCCATTTCTAAGTCAACCAGCAAAAGTTTAGCGGCAGACAGCCAGGGGTATAGGAGCTATAAGGAGTCAAAGATAACATGGTGGCCTATGGGAAATCACTTATCAGTCACTGCAAGAGGCTTATAAGTAGCCTTAGATACAATCTGAGATAAGGATGAGACAGACACAATAAGCAGATATTGATTGAAAAATAAGCAGGAAATTGTTATTGATCAGTTTCAAATCAGATACAATCGATGTGAAGTTCAGATAACAGGGCATGCGATAGGCAGATACTCTGTTCACAGTGAGCACATTTAAGGAAAAAACATTAAACACAACACAAAAACATATAACAAGAAAAAGTATCTTCCGATGTGTGGAGAGTGTAAGAAGAAGGAGAGAGATGTGGAGAGGCAAAGAGAAAAAAGAGAAGTGAGAGGCAGAAAGAGATGCTCTGCATGCGTCAGACAGGCTGATCTTCTCCCAGACTTGACCGTCTCCTTCTCCTCTCCTCCTGGCTGTCTGTCTGGCAAACTCTGCCAGTGAACTTCCCCTGGAACAATCTTTCAGGAAAAGTGCCACTTGCTCGGCAACTCTGGTGACGTAGTCGTACCCTTTACCTTGTCAGTGAACAGAGTATCTGCCTTTTGCACGACCTTGCTCTGAACTTCATATCGATTGTATCTGATTTGAAGCTGATCAATAACAATTTCCGCTTATTTTCCAGGCAATATCTGCTTATTGTGTCTGTCTCATCCTTATCTAAGGTTGCAGGCTACTTGTAAACCTTTTGAGATCACTTATAAGTGATTTCCTCTTAGGTTACCATGTTAACTTTGACCCTCAGAGCTCGTATACCCCTGGCTGTCTACCGCTTTTGCTAGTTGACTTAGTTACGGCAGATCTTTCGAATGCACATGGTCTGAACCGGCAACTCCGGTGACGCCATCCCGTTGATGGTAACTCAAGGCGTGAATGGAAAGATTGTGCATATTCAATATTTACCTTTTTTCCCAAAAAAATTAATCATTTTAAGGAAAGTAGGTTTCAAGTCCTTTTATAGGCTTCTTGTAAAAAGAAGTTCAATTGCTATTAAATCTGTGGTTTACAATATTCTCTTTTCGCAACAAATATGTAAACTGCTTCACTGTGACACGCCGATGCTTTACACTATTCATTTTCTTTATTGAGGAATTTGGCCATGTCATGGAGAAACAAAGTATTAAGCCTAATCATCCATTAAGAACAAGGGAAAAAAATCCTCAAAATTTTTGGATTCACAAACTTTCATTAAATTAAAGATTTAAAAAATGAACTTTATGTCCGCAGAATATTGAAGTTGTCATTGTTCGGTTTTGATTGAAACGAGCATATAGAAAGAATGGATGCCTCAGAGTTGGATCTCGTGGACATCGATGAAGAACTAGAAAATTCGTGATTAATTAATTTTGAAATAGAAATAGACCATTGAAAGTGACGATGATGATGACTTTGAAAACGAACTAATTAACACGGTTTTGGTCAAACAAAGCCACATGAATTAAAGTAATTTAACTATTGAATGTTTTCGTTGAAATGTTAAATAACTTGCAAGGCTTATTTTTGTTTGTCTGTCTATTGTTTTTTTTTTTCTTTAAAAATCTAAGGAATTTCTTCTTCTTTTTCTATCCAATTCTTAAGTCCCTTAAAGTTAATAATGAGATGTTTAAAACTTCTTACATCGATTTTGATTCAAAATTTTGATTCGATAAATTATTGAAACTATCAAATTTCCAAATAAGTTACTGATTACAAAGAACAGGGAATTTCCTGAACCCTTTCACTGGAGAAAAGCATGAGTATAGTTTGTTTCATATGCACTCTATTCCATTTTTCCAAATTATTGAAAAGTACAAAACTTTTAGATAATAGATCTATCGAAAAACTACGTCTTAAAAACATCACAAAAATTGAAGATAAATGAAATTAAAACGTTAATGATTTGTTTCTCGATAAGAATGCTTTGCTTCGAAAGACTTCTATCGGAAAAACAACTTACATTCTCCATTTATTATCTACACAAGACACAGCAGGGATTGTTTATCATTTTTATCTGAATTCCTGTAACCAAAGCCTGTCATCTAACTACATTTGACACTTTTTACAATTCATTAGGTTTTTCTTTCTTTTTTTATTTTTTATTTCAGCAATCTGGATTTTGAAAGAAGAATCAGTAGCGGCAATTAATATCCCAGAAAAATGATTTATAACATTTCAGCGATGGCATTTCGGCTGTTATTTCAAGATAAAAAGATCTTCTTTATCTTTTCTTTGTCTAAGATATTCTTTTTTTTTTCTTTGGCTCATCATTTGTGGCAAACCAAATTAATCAATATTTCCTCATTTCAAAAGAACGCTCTCTTTTGTCTATTCTCTTTGCAGTGAAGTTGTGATTCAAGTTAAATAACAAAAGTTAAAAAAAAAAAACCAAGGCAGACTTAGTATATTCTGTTTTTATATTCTCTTCCAAGAACCATTCTATTTACTTCTAAGAAAAGCTAATCAAAGTTTTTAGAATTTGATTCACTTGAACATTATTCTTTGATATATTAACTCCTAAAGGCAAAAGAAGTAACACATTAGGAATGTTTCATTTCTTCTGAAAAGAATTCTTGTGGAAATTATAATGAAAGTTTTATTAATGTTATTTTATTCACCAACTCATTTCACGTATTGTGTAGGTAAAGCGAAATAAGAAATAGAAATAAATAGAAAGAAATATCGTTTGGTAAAAATCAAATTATCGTTTGGTAATAGGTACAAAGTTTATTGAAGATTAGATATATGATTTTTAAACAGAAGCTCGGTTTTAACGCATCTTTCGGATCCAAGATTTCGAAGACCGCGATATAAGCGCGATACAACCGAACTTTTATTACTTCGCGACGTCAAATGTCGTTTATCGCACCCTATTATCGCCCTCACGATTCCAAATCGATTTAAAATGGTCATTTCGCGATTACCTACATCATTCAGAGGTATGTGAGAGAATTTTATATTTATAAATACATAAATCATTACCTTTTCAACACTTTGATGGGTTATATTAGCCAAAATCGATTTGGCGCCGCCATCTTGGCATCTTGTACAAACGACGAGTCATAGGTGTATTCATACGCCTATTAGATTACATGGGCCTCATTACTGGTTGTCATTGGCAGAAAAAGAGATCTCGATATTCATTTTGGTTAAACGAAAAAGTCCGCGATTCTGGTATTTTTTAAAAAAATACATTGTATTTGACGCATTTTCGTGACATTAGGGTGGGTATAGAGTCTCAATTACTGTAAATAATAAGGAAACAAGCATATTAATTTACATGTTTGATTTGATTTGAGGCGAAAAAACGATAAATTTTGCAATTTTGCAATTATACACCTTTTCGAAAATAGACGGGTTCAAGACCAAATCGCGTTACATGCGAATTCGCGATATAAACAACCGCGTTGTAACCGAGCTTCTGTGTAATTTGCAATTTGATAAACAATGATAGTCATATTCATTAATAACAGAAAATCTATTAAAAATACTGTTTATTAAAGAGTATATTTAATAAATAAGAATATATGAAATAATTTCGTATTAAATGCATCGAGAAGTTAAATATTGGGAAATAATTGGCTAAAATTGGTCATCCTTATGGTAGGTATCTATGAATTTTGACCATAAGAACTTTATCAATGTAATACGACATCAGTCAAACCAAGACACGCCAGAAATTTCCGTTAGAGATTAAATGAAATATTTATAAAATGCATTACAATGTGACAGCCTTACCATTAACTCTAATCATATGTTTGAGGTGTCATGATGGTAATTAAAACAAAATACTTCAAACACATCTTCAAATGTTTTTTGACACAAAGTTGTTAAATAGCCCGAACCCTGACCTATAGTCAATTGCTTCTTCAAATGAGTTTGTTACAGGGCTTGTCTTAAGAAAACAGAGGTAAAAACTAAAGAAAAGATGATTATTTCCCCAACATGCACCAATGAAAAGAAAACAAATTTCACGCCTAGAGGTTGTCAACGTATTGGAGTCTGAGACGGCCGTTTCATGATTGTTATTATTCCTCAGCCAGACAAGCTCAGTAAGGCAGAAAAACAAATGAAAACCGCTCCTGGATGTGAGATCCCACAGAAACAAATAAGAAAAAAAATACCTGTTACTCTGTCTGGCTGCGGAATAATAACAATGATGAAACGGTCGTCTCAGACTTCACTTCGTTGACAATCTCTAGGCATGAAATTTGTTTTCTTTTCTTTGGTGCATGCTGGGAAATAATCCCCTTTCCTTAATAATTTATTCTGCATGTTAAGCTTATTTAGTTTTGTCTTTGGTTCCTTCCTCAACTAATTTAAAAACATAACTTTTGATTTTTTCGAGGAAGGTCTCTATTGTTCAATGGAATGATCCGCAAACAAAAGCATTTCATTGATAGATGGGTTCTCACTGAAACGTTTGCCTAAGACCGTCCTGTAAGCAATCAATACCATCTGTTCCTTTGTTTCAGAGGCTATCGTTCAGCTTGGTTTTCTTTCTCTCACCCGACTTGATTTATTTGAACCAGTTTTACAGCAATTTACAAAAGTTTATTAAAGTCTCAACGACTCCCCTCAACAAAAACTAAAAGAAAAAAAAAACCATCATCTGTTATCCAACGCAGAATTACCAAACTCAGGTAAAAAATACATACGACAAAAAAAGTCACGAAGTGGCGTTCATTGGACAAATAGAATTGGATCGGATTTAAGTTGTTCTTTTTTTTTCCTTCGTGATAAATTACAGAGATCTTTGTTTTAACGATAAAAAAGGTCCAAATTTACAGCAATTAAGACTCTACAAAATGGAAACTAAAAGAACAGTTCGACACATCAAAGACTACGACTGGCGAGATGCATGACTTCCTGTCATATCAACAGTAATCTCTTATCATGTAGCTCTGATTGCTCTGATTGCTTTCAATTGAAACTATATCATAAATTTATTTAAAAGAAATTATTTGATCTTCCTTTTTTTTTTTTTTGAAACCTCGTTTCCGAAATTAACTAAGGCTCCGGTGCTTTGAGGCGTTTTGTTTTTTTTCTTCTGTGTAACACAAAACACAGACGTCATAAATCTCGTGAGTCCTACTTATATCTCGTCGATCATTTACTTTGAGGTGACGGATTATAAAAGAGAGACAATATTTGTGTTGTTGTTATTTAACAAATGAAGATTATTTGTGTGTTATTTCGTTTAATGACTGAGATGTTGTGTTACGAGCAAGTTCTTATAGAACAAACTCCCAGGGTGAGTTTCCAGACATTGCTCGGAACAAAAGTAATAAATGACCAGGGATTCGAACAAAACAAAAGGCAACTTTTCAAATTCTGACCTTCGAATCCGTCAGGCGCAAAAGAATTTGCAGACAAGAAAGCCAACGTTGAATCCAACCCGGAATTTAGTGGCACGTGAAAGCCTTTTATTTAATTCCGGATTGGATTCAATCTTGGTTTTCTTGTCTCCAAATTTTTTTGCGCCTGACTGATTCGCAGGCCAGAATTTGAAATTTTGCCTTTTGTTGTAACTTTTTTTTTTTTTTTAAATTTTGTACTTTTGTTTCTTTGATCACTTTTGCACTATCTGAGTATTTCATCTGCTGAGTGGGTCTGGCTGATGAGTTCTCAAAATGGACGAAGCGGCCGTCTCAGACTTTCACCAATTGACATCTCAGATATTTTTATGTTTTGTTTCTTTTCTTTATTCTTTACAGAAATGAAAAAAAAAACCGAAAAGAAACCGAGAGAGATTCGTTGTTAATTGAATTGCGTTATTCAGGCTCATCTCAAGGTTTTTACGAACAGGAGATCAGGACACTGATACCAAATTAAAAAGAAAAAAAACCAAAAGTTCGTGAAAGAACTGAAAGCAAATCCTCAAAACTGTTGGTTTTCTTTTTCTCTTTGTTTCTTTTTTAATCGTGAAGACGAGACAAATAAAAATCCCTTTACTTTAAAATTAGACAATTTATAATTAACGAAAATAATCAATAGAAATTTTTCATTTTCTAAAAAAAAAAAAAATTAAATCAGCAATAACTAATTAGATCCTATTAATTTTATTTATATCAAAATCACTCCAAATTACTACACAGAGTTCTATCCATAGTTACCGATAAACTCCTTCATTTCGTTTCCGATCTTATTCCAATTTTTCTCGCCTTCACGCTCTTATTTGTCGTCAAGGACTCATTTGCAAAATAAAAGCAAAAGTTAGACTGTCTCATAATTTACAACATAATTTCCAGAAGATCTGTGTATTGGTTCAAAAGGAACAAACACAAAATACAAGGACTGAGCCACAGTTTCTTAAGAAAATAAGCTAAAACATGAAGAAGTTCTTGAAAGATTTGAAAGATAACTTAGCTTACAATCTTTTTTTTTTATTTTTATTTTCTTTCATGAAAAACCCCAAAACAGAAAATTCTAAGTTTCCTTTTAAATTAAATCATCCGCTGAATATGATTATCTAAGATTCATCATTTTCTTACAAACTTACATTGTAAGGAAATTAGCCTTCCTATTCTTTTTGCTGCTGAATTTTGTAAATATCATCCCTGTCTCAGGCATCGATCGCTCCAAGAATAATTATGTACAAAAGAGGTAATAAATAATTTGTCTTAGGATCTACTTTTAATATTATTTGCATAAACAATTTATGCTGTTCCTTTTAAAACATATTCATCATTTATTTTATTTCCTAAAGATCTCGCAATATTTGATTTAGTTGTATTTAAGAAAAACTTCAATTATTTGTCATTGTAGATCTATCTAATTCTCAGTAACTGTTTTGAACTTTATTCTTAATTGATAATCAATCATCATCACGTCCCATTCGAACAAACTAAAGTTCATGAAATAATGTAAGAATATATTTGTTCTTAATAACTTTTTGCATCCTTAAAATTTCTTAAAACTTGGCTTATATATTTATGAACACAATAGGATACAACTTCTGTTTTAGAAAAACTTCTCCTAACAGTCCCATTATGGAAATATCCTTGTGAAGATGATAAAAATTCCAGAAGAAAAAAAAATTAGAAGCGAAACCCCATGAATTTCTTGAATGTTTGACAATGTACATTTATTTATCCGTTTTTTCAATCTAGTATCATCTGTGGAAGTTTTTATTATAATTAGGCTACTAAAATTTATTGGATGTAGGCAAGATTTATAACTCATTTCCAAAAATTTAAAAGGATTTATTTAATTTTAATTAATTTATAACAGGATTTTATTGAATTTACGAATTTATAAATTTCTGTTCTTTTCAAAAAAAGCACCATTTTGTTTTGATAAAAAAAGAGAATGACTGTTCGTTACAATTAGTCTTTTGCACTTAAACTTAATAATAAAAAGAAAGTTCTTTCAGAACATCATTAAAATATTTAAGTTTCAGTCTAAGGAGATAAGTGAAAGTGATATTTCTGTACATTCAGTAAAAAACAGTTTTGTTGTTACTGGGACGGGATGAGCAGTAATTAATAACAGGAAATGTGGCCGCTAACGGCGCTGGGCCCTGATGGATCGCTTTCTCATCTATAAGAGTTAATTAGAGGGAAATAATGAGAGCATTACGGCACGTTTTAAGGACATTGGAGGGAAAAAAAACAAAGCTGCAACGAATTTCTTAATACGACATATTCTCTTTATTGTCTTGAGAAGTTTTTCTACTGTTTATTAAAATCCAGGCAACTCGAGAAGGAACCACTTTACGAGCTTCAAGGATTAAGAATTAGATTAAGAGAAAAAACACCAGCGCTTTTAGAAGTTGATGAGTGTGTTTAGATTTAATATGTTTATTCGCTCTTCCTGAGATTGATAATAAGCATTTTTAATGGAGGGAAAAAAGGGATTTGTGGAATAATAATAATAATAATAATAATAATAATAATAATAATAATAATAATAAAAATTATGAGGGCTCTTGAGTCTTGCTATATCTTGTAATATTTTTAAAAAGGATTGAAAACAAACACACACAAGTAAACTTCACTTCTTAACGTCAGAACTAAAAACATACATTACGGGAAGCTTTTCGGATCCATGTGGCCTCCTTTGTCAACCTACAAAGGCCACATGGATCCGAAAAGCTTCCGATAATATATGTTTTTACTTGTGAAGTTTAGAAGTGAAGTTTACTTGTGTGTGTTTATTTTCAATCCTTTTTAAAAATGTCTTTTTAACACACGTTAAAAATTTAAAACATCTTGTAATAGACATTTTCAGCTTTGGGTGCTCATCAGCCTGAACTTCTCGACTTGGAAATTCTCATGGTTCGATAAGAAAGGTAGTTTATTTATAGAAAACAAAATTTATCCTTCAAAATTATAACTGCGAAGAAAGAAATTCAGCAGCAAATGTCGAAAATAAAGCAAACGAAAGAACATTTGATATTGCGTAAACGATTTTACTGCAAAGATTTGTTTATTCCAGATTTGTTTGTTTTTGTTTTTAGTTGATATTTTTGTTTTCTTTTCTTTGTCTTTTATGAAAAAAAAGTAATGTATAATTAAGAGAATGAAACATTTCATATAGCTAAAAAATCAACGCCACCACACAAAGACATTTATATTAAGTTTAGGCTATACATTAAAAGTCACAAACGTTTTCAAAACGATCTGCGTTTGCTTTTCAAGTCTTGAAACACTTGAAAATGAAACGCAGGGCAGGTTGTTTTGAAAACGTTTGTGACTTTTAATGTATAAACGTATTGTAAATGTATTTGGTATGGTGGGTCTCTATTTTTTGCTATGAACATTTTACGCACGTTAAACTATTAAATATGGAACATTTCCTGTTTCTTAGTTCTTAACATTCATTCGATAGAAATAAATTCTCAGATTAAACTGCAAAGGCGACTTCACCAATGCTCAACCATGTACCCAAAATAATAATAATAATAATAATAATAATAATAATAAAGTACATACCACAAAGCGTATTAGAGTCACCCTCATATAAACTATA
>JAFIDM010006943.1:65397141-65438552 GCA_023159025.1 Thereuonema tuberculata
TCAAAACACAACTCAATGCCAGAAATAAAATTAAAGCCATTAACACTTTTGCCGTCCCCACACTAACATATTCGTTCGGCATAATTTCATGGACAAACACTGAACTCGAAGCACTACAACGCACAACACGCACTGCATTCAAGAAACACAACATGCACCACCCCAAGTCCGCTACGGAAAGAATGACTCTTCCCCGCAAGGAGGGAGGCCGAGGACTCATCAATCTCATCACCCTACACGAAAAACAAGTACACACACTTAGGGAACACTTCCACCAAAGAGCACAACACTCCTCACTCCACTCAGCCATTGTCAAGGCTGACACACACTTCACCCCCCTGGACCTCGCAAACCCTTCTCTAACACTCACCACTCCCGACACCCACACACAGCAGCTGCGTGAATCATGGGCTCGTAAGGATCTCCATGGCAGACATCACCACGAACTCAGCCAACCTCATGTCGACATGGAAGCGTCGAACAGATGGCTGATGAGTGGTGAGCTGTTTGGGGAGACCGAAGGGTTCATGATCGCGATACAGGACCAAGTCATTCCCACACTCAACTACAAGAAACACATTCTACACGACGCAAACACACACGACGACAGATGCAGGAAATGCCACACTACACATGAGACGATCGACCACATAATATCAGGCTGTCCCCTTCTCTCTCAAACAGACTACCTCCACCGACCCAATCAGGTAGCATCGATCGTTCATCAACAGCTAGCACACAAACACTCACTTATTAAGAACACGGTCCCCATACTACAAGTACACACCACAAAGCGTACTAGAGTCACCCTCACATAAGCTGTACTGGGACCGTCCCATTCACACAGACAAAACTATACATCACAACAGACCTGACATTACACTTGTTGATAAGGTCAACAAACAGACCTATCTCATTGATATTGCAGTTCCCATCAACAAGAACATGCAGAACACTCACGCTGACAAGATAAGTAAATACACAGACCTAGCACACGAGCTCCAGAAGCAGTGGAGGCAGGACCGAGTACGTGTTGTACCCATCATCCTGTCCGCTACTGGTCTGGTGCCTCACACATTGCATCACAGCCTCAGCACACTAGGACTTCATAAAAACACTTATGCACAACTCCAGAAGACTGTAGTACTCAACACAACACGCATAGTTCGGAAATTTATGGACACAAGCACACATCCCTAACTATTCTTCCAAATTTTTTTTTTTTTTTTTTTTTTTTAATACACTTGGCAATATGTGCTTTGGTCCTTGACCCGCCATATTGTCTTAGCTGGGGAATCCCATGGTTTGAAACTTTTTCGATATAATAATAATAATAATAATAATAATAATAAACATTGTAAACAAATTGCAACTTCACGAAATAAATATTTGCCACTAAAAACATTATATTAAAAAATGCTAAGAAGCTTTAAATTAAAAAGCTTTCATAAAAAAAGAAGAGAATCTAAGTAGAACAGTAGAACATTATAGAACATTGTAGAACAGTATAACACTAGCATTTCGCAGTTACATTTACAACTACTAGAGAGAGATCGTGGGAAAATATCCAAAATGCTAACCTGTTACCATTACTGCAGAGGTTGTGAAGTAAAATTTCTTTTCTAGAAGTTTATTAAAGGAAAATGAAAGTACATTACGTATAACGCAATATTCTGATAAAATTTTACTTGTCCCAGTAGGGTTCATATTTATTTTTACTGAGGATTTATTATTACATTATTTTATTGACTTATAAGTAAAATCTTAAAAATGTATATTATGTAACTGATTTTATTGATTACATACACAATTAAAGCAAACAGAAATAAAAAATTTGCATCGAAGAGATTTGTGGTGATAACTAAGGAGTGGATTATAACTATGAATGTCAGAAAAAAAGTAGGTAAAAATTAGCTTGCCGTTCACGTTCAGCCTTGTCATCAAGGAGATTAGCTTGCCTGCCACATGTTTGATGTTTCTGAACCTGAGTTCAAATCCCGGCTAAAGCATGGATAAATATACTTTCTTTTCCTATGTTTGTCTGCTTCTTCTACACTTTCTCGCCAGTTTTGAAAGCTTTCTCGCCAGTTTTCTATAATTGTTTCCTGAGGAAGGCAAGGAAACATCCTCAGTATTCAAAAAAGTTTGGGAAGTTAAATTCTACCAACTCTACGTTTGGTTCTTTGGGCCCTTGGGTAGCACTTGGCCCAGAATATTTTCATGGATCCTTCCATGGGTGAGTTCCTCCGTATCGCAGAACGAACTTCAATACAGTCACAAAGATTACCTAATTAACGGAGAAATTATCCAAAGAGGTTATAACATAGAAAAAATAATTTGCTCTTGCTGAGAGATGTCCAATTTCCAAAAGTTCATTTTCCATTACCATGAAAAACAAACTGAAGCGAAAAGGTAATGTAGTACAATATTCGTTTTAAATGCCAAATAACCAATTCATTTAATCTTGATATTTTAACTTGATGTAATCTTGATTTTGTCCTTCTTGATTTTGTCCTGACAGATGCATTGCTGTGAAAAAAATTTCAAACAATAACTTTCAAATTTTTTTTTAAAAATAATCTAGAGCTATTACCCTTGCCAAATTTCATTTATAAGAGAGTATCATTTTGTATTTCATAATTGCATGCAAAGGTTCAGTTTCTTAGTTTTTCTAGTAATGCAGCATTTCTCAACAATGGTTTCACCATTTTTTTTATTTACTGGAAAGATGGCAATCAACTTCAAAGATATCTTCATCAGTGGACTTGCAGTGAATGGTTCCATCGATGCTTTACAAACGCCCCCTATCCACAGGGTTATAATTAGTTCTGACGAAGGGATGGTCAGTGGGTGTCAGAAGGAGAGAAGTCTTCGACCTAGTCAGATACTCCACCAAGGAAATGACATTACCAGAGCCTAATCGTGGCCCTCCTCGGCTGCTCTTCCCCTTTCCCCTATTGAATGTAATGATCCATTGCTCTGAAAAGAGACGAACTGCATTGAATGGGGAAAAGAGTCAGGGGCAGGTTTCTTTGCTAACGAGAACCAAGTTTTAGAAGGGGAAAAAAAAGACATTTTCTGCTGTGTTGGAGCAAATCTTTTTTTGAATAAAATAGAGAGTTGTAGATGCGACTATTTAAAATACACTAATTAATATTTCTTTCGTGGCTTAATAATAAAAAATATATTTGTGGTGTAGTAATAACAAACCTGCAACTTATTCTCGTATGAAACTCGATAAAAAAATCTTTCTTTACGAATTATAATTCATAACAAGGAAAAATCCTTATTATATGTCTCTTGTAAATCCTTAACAACAGACTGTATAAAAAATCAATGGATGCTGTAAATGTAAAACTTTATCTTATTATGCTATTATACTATTATTTTGAATGCATTAACGAATTCTGTAAATGGAAGTTAGGTAAGACTTGTCTTTTCAACCTCTGGACATGAAGAAGATCAGTAATTTGCCGGTTGGAATATTATATGTAATAGAAAAGGTCAGAAAACTGAAGTTTGTAAAATACACCTTTGAGTTATTTTACGAATAATGAACCATTTAATAATCAAGTGCCAAAATGCGAGGCCCTTAAGTAATTCAGAGACTACTACATTATTTTACATCAAATTTAATCCTGCTCCTTACATCTTATTAAATTTTCGTGATTATATAGTAATTGTAAGGTTCATACTTTTCTTAAATCCCAAGTTCTTAAATCCCCTCTTGTAGCTCAAATAATAATGATATAGTGGAAATCCTTTTCTGTTGTTTTAGATATTTAAAATGCCGTAATGATGATTAGATTTTATTATTAAAAAGCTACTTAGGACCAAACCTTCCTGACTGAATAAGACATTATATTTTCAAAAATTACATTATTTACCACTACTTATGGTAAAAGATAAAATCACGACTAATTTGGCAAAAATTATTTTAGAGACAGGCCAAATCAGATAGAATTAGTAAGATGACTGAATGAGAATTCTTTTGTGATCCAAAAAGTACAGAATCAATTTTAAAGCAGCCTCGCGAAGGCATAACAAAGATTCGCATGCAAGCTAAAACTTTCATGGATACCTACTTTATAAGGAACTTTATGAGCACTGCTACTTCGACAATGCTACAATCTATCCTTCCTCCAGCAACATGAAGAATGCTTCCACAGAAGAAGCACAAGATTTCTCTATGCTAAGAGTCTCTATTTATCCTTTCACTCTGTCGTTGGAAATAGAGAAATGGAGAAAATGTCATTCGTTTGGTCTGATGGCCAATGGAGATCAGTATATTCAGATGAAGTTCGGATTTCAGAGCGATTCCAGAGTGTTATGGAGAGAATGAGGGACACATTAGCATCCTCTAAAAGGTGCTAAAAATCAAAGGTAGACTCATGATTTAAGATGACATCTCGTTATGTTGACGCACAAACCTGTGAGTGCTTTCCAAGAGGAAATGTGAATGCTTAGAAGATACTGAGATGGTGTCCTGATTGGATAAATTGTACCTTACCACAAATGGAACAGGCGATACATTTCTCCTGCAAGACGATACAGCAGGTCCACACCGAGCTAGGCTAGGAGGTTAATATCTTCAAGAGAAAACCATTGTTTCCCGACCTTAATCCTGTTGGGGCTTATCTGTCGGCAAGCAGATTGCCCATAATTCCTCTTCCCCAAGACATGGAATGGATTACAAGAGCTTAAATGATCGTTGCTGTCTAGTGAGTTCCTACATTAACATCATTAACATCATTGCTGTCAGCTCTGGCATTGCTTGATATTGAGGTACTTTGGCTATTTAATTTGACCAATTTATTTTTTACTTATTTTCTGGTTATGTATGTTCTCATTATTTTGGAGGAACTGTCTTAAGGAATGTTTTTGAGTTCTTAGATAATGCACAATATGCTACTAGTTTTCATCAATTTTCAGACAACTTAATCATGTATTTTTAGCGACTCGTACACTAAGTCTAAAGGCATAAAGCTCTTCCGTTCAGTCCGTCCATCTGTTTGTAATCATCTCTTCAATTCCAAACTACAGTCGGGCAGACATGAATCATACCTCACTGGAATCTCAAGATGACAGAAAGAACCTTTTTCCGATTTTTTTCTGTTGGTTCTTTATTAAATGGAAACCAGTGTAGCTTTTTTATGGAGAAAGTCTTTCAATGTTTTCATTACTTTTTCTATTTTTTTTAGTTTTTCAATAAAATGTTACAATATTATTTATTTTAAAATAAAAATGTTAAAATTTGTTATTTCTGATCTTCCTAACTGAAGCAGCAATATCTATTGCTTATTTGAAAATTCCTTAAAAAAATTAAAAATATTTTGGAAAGATAGAGAAGATTAGTCTGAATATATTGTAATTAGACTAGTGTTTAATCTAACCTATTTTTAATTTCTTCCACCTAGCCTTTATAGTTCACTTTAAAACTAAGGATAAGAAGCTACTGCGTCAAAACCAAGATATTCAGGAAGAAGTTAAAGGAATTCCATTAATTGTCGTCAAAGTCAAAGTGTTGTAACTGAAAAATATGCCACATTAATAACCCTCAACCAAACATTACTCACTTCAACTGTTTCAGTCTTTCTAAATAATCCAGAAATAATTCAAAGCTGGATTATAAACAGAGAAATAATTTAATATAATCCAGATACAGGTAACGTATATTATTTACATCCATTTTCAAATCTAGGGAACACTGAAAGTTACATCTACTTTTCGAAAGACTTATCCAGATTGTTTTGCTTTCTTCAAAAGGTAGTAATTGCAGAATACACTAAGCAAGCAGTGAAATATATTTTTTTTCTGATAAATCTAATCATTCTAATTTTGTTAAACTTTTATGATAAACTGATAATTAATCATTATCCTTAATCATACAAAATGTCCCTGGACTTTTTATTTTCACTAGTTCCTTTTACTATCAGCAAAAACATTTGATATTAAATACCAAAATCCTTAGGGGGTACGATTTAGGCAAGTCTTCCCTATGTGCGTAAATGATGTAAATAGCGCATTTTTAACTCAAATACACAATAGACACAGTGATTGATAACTAAGAAATAAAAATACATGTAACACATATAGGAATAACTAAGAAATTAAAATGCATGTAACATATATAGGAATAAATAAGAAATAAAAATGCATGTAACACATGTAGGAATAAATAAGAAATAAAAATACTGTAATACATAGGGAATAAATAAAAATGTATGTAACACATATAGGAATACATAAGAAATAAAAATGCATGTAACACATATAGGAATACATAAGAAATAAAAATGCGTGTAGCACATATGGGAATAAAGAAATTCATTAAAAGTAAATGTCCCACCCACATTTAGCTTTCGGGACTCGTTTGGGACAGGATTGAACGCCCTGTAGTTTTTTTTTTATTCTATAGAACTGCCCTACAAGGGGTGAAGAAAAAAGTAGAAAAACAACATTTGACCTTAACTTCTTTATCACATTGGGCTGACGGATGGGGTGAGCAAAAGAGTAAAATGAGGATGCACGTGGACGTTAATCCGACGTAAGGGCGAATCAACCGACCGCGACAGGATGTCAATTGAAAACGGAGGAAAGACCGAATCCATGTGATTGTACAGAAAAAGTATTCAATAGCTTTATTATTAGTAAAAAAAAAGATGCCAAATACTGGCCTAGCAGACAAACCAAAACAAATCTTTTCATTTAACCGAATCACTGCTCTGAAGCTAAGAGATAGAGTGTGGGAGGACTGCCTCATCATTTTTTTCCCCATTGTGTGTAAGTGATCTAAGAGAATCATGACTCCAGACCCTAATACTGTTTGTTTCCATCCAAAGCATTAACCCCCCCCCCCCATCAATGATAACATAGCAACAGTAGAATGAACACTCACTGACACGACTGAGAACGGACAAATAAGTTTCTTGTCTTAATCGTAATAATCGTGAAATCCTGCTGAAGATAATGAATGCACATTAAAGAAATTGTTTCTTCAGAAAATTTATGAATGTATTAACCCTTGTGGATGAAATAATTGTGTTTATGTGTTAACAAATTAAAGAAAAATTAAAACAAAACTTTAAGAGATAGAGGGCGACAAAATATTACTCAATTAATTAAGAATCCAAAAATACAAATATACCATGCCTTATATATATAAAACAGGCAAAACTCAAACCCTATCCTTCGAGTTTTGCAAAGCAAAGATTTCAATCAATCATTTGCATTTTTGAAAATTTAGAAAAGTATAGATTATAAGAATAAAATTAACTTATATTACTAAACATATAAAGCCGGACATGTATGTATATTAATGTCTTCCTATAATTTGTAATATATAAGTTTATTCTAATAAGCAACTGCTTTCCGCTCAGGCATCGCCCCAATGGTTTAGGGTTGCTTATATTATGAAAAAAAAAAACTTTCCCATGATGATTAGAGAAAATTCTTCTTAAGTTTTTTCTCGCTTTTGTCAAACCCTATTGAGAGTAGAGTGATGACACCTACACCAAAAATCTTCTCTATAAAATTCAACTTCACTAAAAAAAAAGAACCATCCATATCGGTACAGTAGTTTTGAAGAAGTGTTACTGTAAATGTTCGTTCGAAACTGCATTAGGATGTTCGCCGTGCGTGTGCGTTCCTTGTGAGACCAATTCTCATTGCCTGTAACTGACTGATATACTGTGATTGTAGTTCCAGCAAGAGTTAGTCTTGTTCTAGGCTACTTTCTCGAGCCAGCCGAAAGGATATGGCCGAACTGAAAGCGTCAGTCAGACGCTTCTACTCTATCTCATTTAGCCTTGAGGCATACTTTCCTCACCTGGGCCTCAGACATATTTTTGATAACTGCGATCAACTTTTAGGATGTTGAAGTAACTATACAGGAAAAAAAATGTGTTTATATCTCCATATCCGCCAAAGCCCAACGAGTTTATTTAATTTAAAACGAAGTTTATTTCGTGAATTTCGTCGGGCTAAAAAAAGTACGCCGTGGGACCGATGTCGCCACAAGGTGTGAGAAAAATGAAGAAAAAAATTGAAGAAACTTTAATTGAAATTGAATATCTTTAAGTGTGCAACGTGGCAGAGGACGAAAATGCATCGGTGATCACGTGATTGAAGATATTGCCGCATCAATCGTTCAGCAGTCGTTGGAGAATGCTGCAAGTTCAGATAGTGCCCGCATCAAGACAATTAGATAATCTACCCTGGAGCACAGTTAGAAAGATTCTGAGAAACTTAATTCATTTTTTCCCATACAAGATCAGTCACAGACAAGAACTGCTTCCAGACGACAAGGAGAAACGACTCACTTTTGCATTGACCTTTCTCGCGAGGATGGAAATTGATACGTCGTGGCCATGGGACATCCTATGGAGCGACGAAATTGCTGTGTGGGCCAAGGAAAATCCACACGTTTTCTAGGAAATGCCTCAGCATTCGCTCAAGCTTACAGTCTGATGTGGATTCACATCCAACTTTATCCTGGATCCTTATTTTTTTGAAGAAATTACTGCTCATTGTCCTCAGACATGTTCCGTGACTATGGCTAGATATCGTAACATGCTCCAAAACTTTGTGATACCCCAGCTGCAGGAAAGACAGTGTCTTGATTCAACCTCTTGTATGGAAGATGGTGCACCTTCTCATATTGGAAGGTTCGTGCAAACTTTGTTGCATCAACACTTTACCAGTGATAGAGTAATTAGTTGCAGTTCCCTACTCTCCTGACCTAACATCTTGCTATTTTTGGTTGTGGTGATACATACAGGATGTGGTATCGTGGACGAACTGCAACATTAGCAGAACTAAAAGACAGTATCACGCTAAATGTGCGAACTATCTCGGGGGATCATCTCCGGTCAGCGGTTGAGCAATGCAGTTTATCTTCTGCAAATGATACACATTTATCAGGGGGAACATATTGAGCAATATCACATGACTCGTTCAAACATCTGATACTGTTTGTGTGAAATAAATGTGTTTTTGAACATTTTTTTTTATTTCCGTTCATATAGCTGTAAAAGCGCTCTCTAGCGGATGATTTTGTAACTAATTTTTTTTTGCAGAATCGTTGAGCACATCCTTTGAATAGTATGTGTCAAACTTTTGATGTCTCTCCCACTATTGCAACTGCAACTGCAGGATTCTCTAAATAGGCCAACTTTAATTATAAGCACCTTATATAACGAAGAGTTTATTTAAAGCAAAGGACGTTTTGCTTTACAAAATGTGCTTTCTGTTTGTTTTATTTCCTTATATATAAGCTTAGCTTTAAAATTTTGGCTGATATTTATTACAAAAATGGATGGTATGAAATTGCAACAAAATTACAAAACGAAAGATGCTTATTGTTAGCTATTTATAAAATTAATTAGTTCTATGAAAAACTACCGCGAAGTTTTTCTTAGAACTAACTAAATGCAACTTCTTTCATACATAATTTTCATATATCTCTTAGTTTAAACAGCGTGACGACTTTTATCTGCCGCGAGCTTTTTTTTTTCTTCCCAGTTTCACATTTTTATTCAATGCTGAGCCTCTTGTTGTTGTCCTGAAGAAACATAGTCTATCTCCTCCAGGGATTAGAAAGAATTTATGAAAGAAAGTTTCATCAAATCGGTTCAGTAGTTTATTGGGAACAAACAAATTAACTCATAAGATTAAAACGATTTATAAGATTAATATAGACTAATACAATATGGGCCTGGCGATCTAGGGATCTAGTCTCTAGCCTTTTGACTGGAGAAACCGATGGGGATGAGATATTTTTCCAGGTTATTTCTCCTCCAGACGATCTCTAGAGTTCATCCAATCCTCTGTAAACTTGAAGCCAGATTTCTTAATCGTGAGGCTAACATTAGGTTGACCACCGAATCTCAACTAAACCTATTTGTCACCCTAAGTCGATACCATTGCTTCTATGGGAAGCCATTATCACAAACAGCTGACTCTTGTGTGTGCTCTAGTATTGGTCTCGCTTATTGAAAACGGAATTTTTTTTAAAGGAAAGAGGGAAAATTTCAAGAGAAATTCATATTTATTTCATCTAAGTTTTTCCTGTTGCTTAAAGGACAATTTATTTAACAAAGAAATGTGTCAAGACAGCATTAAACTATATCTTTTAAAGGCATTTAAATTTAGCTTTATATAGAGTTGTGGAAAACAACAAAGAATACTATATGAAGTATGGAATTACAAATTTTTAATGTTAAATTTTTTTATTAATGTATTTTAATTCAAAATTCGTTCCTTTGCTTCTTCTGTTCTCAAACGCAAAGTTCATTTTCTTATGTAAAGTTGAAATGGAAATTCCTAAAAACAAATTCTTCATTTCCAATGACTTCAGTTCTGGTGATGATAAAGATGATATCTCATTACGGCAATCAAAAGTCGTATATTTTCTTAGAATTCCTGATTAAAAGAAGTCATTCTACCTCAATAATTTCCGTTCTTCTAGCGAAGCGTCTGTCGGGAGTTCGAAGCAATTTATTTGACTTTACCCTCACCTTTGATTTTGCAAATGATATTTCTCAAAAACTCCGGTGGTTGTTTTCTTTATAACAGAATTAATGCTTCTTCTCAGAATTTTGCAAATACATTCACAATATTTCGTGTGATGCTAATGTTTTTATTGTTTTTGTAAAAAATTCACTGTCGAAGTGGTCGAAATGCTTGGCAGCCATTGTGAAACAATTGGTTGTCATTGAGAAATGGTCGAGGAGTGACGTCATTGCGACTATCGAATATCGTTTAGCTATGATTTAAATTCTCAAATTAAATTCAAATTCTCAAATTAAAACAACTGTTCTTAATACTTAGTTAATTAAACTTGTGGTAAAACTAAGCATATACAAGTTTAATTCATTTAATATGTTTTATTGCCTGAAAATTAAACAATATCATTGGGCTACTTTTTAACTCGTTGTTTTACTATAACCCGTTGGCCTAAATTAGTTATAGTTTAGGGAATTCAGTGGTATCGTCTTTAGGATGAAAAGATGTTTTAATCGCGATGGTCTTTGAAACGTCGTAGCTTATAGCTTCGCCACCCCAATAGCTACAAACGCGCGTACGAGAAATACCTTGTATGTATTGTCACAACAGAGACAAGCACATCTACGAATCAACACAGACATACATGGTGATATTCACAAACACCTCCAAATTCAAAAACACCCCCAAATGTAATTCTTTATTTTCGTGCTGTCTATTACGGAAGTGTGAAATAAGTTCGAATTGAAATCTGCACTAAGACAGTAAGGGGACAACTGTCAAATTAATGTAATACAAAGACCCTACCATTCCGATTCAGAAAACAATGTTTAATGCTTGATTGGCAGGGTCTGTCCCTCACAGGAATGAAGATATCCATTTGCTTTATTCTTAGTCACCTTGTTTTCTTTCTTATAATTATCATTAAGTTTTCTAAATAGCATTGCAAAAATTACGGTGCATCAAAGTTCGGCTTGCCAATGCACTTCAGAAATTAACCCTTGACCTAAAATGATCCTAATCTGATATTTAAATAATGTAATCGTTTATGAAGGATTTTTTCCCCCCACTTGTGAGATTTTAATTCAATATTTCGGTTTGGTTCCTTGAGCCTTGATGTGTTTGAATTACTTCTACGCTGTTACTTTGTCAATATTTCGAGAAAGCGATTTCGTGGACTTCTCTGCGACATTGTAAACATATTGATTATACATATGGATTATGTTACTTAAACATCCATTCAACATTTCCCTCTCCTTCTTCAGATCCAAGTTATGAGTTACTACATTTAACATTCAGTACGCCGTTCAGGCAGAGCCTTGTGGTCAACTGACGTCTCAGTCTGGGTTCATATCCTGGCAAGTGAACTTGGATGTTTCTTTCTTCTTTAGTGGTTGTGTCTTTTATCGGTGCGTCCTGGTTAGTTATCAAAACAAAATGGAAAAAAATGGATCTGGGGATAAGTCACAACAACGACAACTTCATTCATTATGAAATGATCTTCACTATGAAGATCTTAATGGGCTTTCATCTGTTGAAAAAACAAACGAAGAAAGGTTTAATTACCGAGAAAGTGGAGCAATTCAAAATACTAGGATATAATTTGAAAATTTGGATCAGAAATCTTCTCTCCAGGACTCAATTTCAATCAAATTTAATACAATGACATCAAATATTCATCTGTGATCAAAGTTTCATTTTCTTATCAAAAGTAGATTTTTTAATAATCTTTTAGATAAAATCCTGAACTATCTTCATTTATATTCATCACATCTCGTTTTGATTTTTGCATTTACATACAATATTGGTCAGGCGTAATTTCCTGACTTTCTCAAGCTGTTTCTAAAAATTAATAATACATAGATTCGAAGAAACTTCCACTAAATATAACAATAATATAAATTGTCTTCTAACATAATAAGCGTATGTAAATTATTGTTAAATTTAGTGTAAGTTTCTTCGAATCTATGTATTATTAATTTTTAGAAATAGCTTGGGAAAGTCAGGAAATTACGCCTGACGAAATATTATATGTAAATGAATAAATCAAAATGAGATGTTATGAATTTTAAATAATCTTAATTATTATGCATCATTTATTTCAGGGGAATTTTATATCTCTTTCCAGCTTATATGATCTGTACCAAAGTCAATCGGGATCCTTATTTTATTAATTAAATAAAAGAACTAGCTTCATTAAATAAATATTTTTGAAATATCTTGATCTGCGAAAATGGACGAATCTACTAGTTATTCTCAACTTACTCTGAAGCGTCACGTCTCAGATCCTCTTTCTTTCTATTAAGAACACTGGGTTACAAATTTTTGTCTGGTGTTTTTGTTCAAATAGTTGAATATCCTTAATTCGACTTTGGTGAATCTGAATTTGCACTTACTTTTCCCCTATCATTTACCAACTTTTTTCAGAATGCAACAAACAAATGTTCATAGTCTGACACATTTCGAACAAGTATTGCAAAGTACCAGTAATTGGTTGAAACAAAAACATTTCTACATCAACACAGTTTCTTCTATTGCCCACAAGGTCCTTTCTCTTGCAATAATCGTTTCTTAGTGTTCCTTTTGTAAAGTGTTTCCTGCTCATCTCTTTTTAATGACCTACAGTACTCAGCTATCATATTTACGTTTCATCTTCCTTGATCTCGCCTCTTTCCATGTTCTTTATGTCTTGGTGAAATCCCTCACCCTGCTCTTCATTAACATAATCAAGATTTCCAGGAAAACAATCTTAAATTTAGTGAAAGAAGTGAACTTTGACACTCATATTGCAACCCAATTTCTGAAATTTGTCAAGTCTAGATTTTCGTAGACTTTATTTTTGGATCCTGGCATGAGTCGATCCCTCTGTTTCCACTCCTTACTTTTCCAAGGAATAGCGAAGGGCATGTTGTTTTTAATACCTTAACTCCACTTTCTTAATTATTCGATACACGCTTGGGCCACACTTTATGTGGAGTACAGTTTCTGTCCTGGTCTCCCAGCTTCATACCAGAGTAGGCATAATATCTTTAACAAAATTGGTAATATTCTGTCTTCTGTTTCTTACAACACAGGTACTATTTATATAAGTAAACATATCACAGTTTTTTTTTTACAATTTCTTGATGGCATATTAATGAAAAAAAAATCCAGCAAACACACAAGAAAGATGCGTATTAGTATAGAGACAACTCGACTAAATCTAGTGAAATTTTAATTAGGTCAAGGTCAGAATAGGAAGATAATGCATTATTGTGACTAGAATACAGTTACATGGTTGTGAAATAATTGCATACAACATTACATGTTAATTCAGTACAATAAATTTGATGACTTACTTAAACAATTGTATTAATAACATAAAGAAGAAATAGTGAATTATGAAAAATTGATAGTGATAGAAAAAAATACTTCCATTTTTGAATTCAGCATGTCTAAATTATTAAATGATTTGTTTTCTAGTGAACTTCCTAAAAACATGTTGCCCTGTGTTATTAGAAACATCAGACGAAACCTTAAACTTCGATACATAAATTACGTTACAACTATCAAAATAAAATAGCTCAAATATCAAACAGATTAGAATTATCCCTCTTGATGATTTCTCTGACAGAGTCGTATTTTTTCCATGTGACGATGCAAAGAAGTTCCATTCTCCATTAAGGACAAAATCTCTCTTGTTGAAAGCGGAGATTGATGAAATTCTTTTTGTTCTGATATTGGCTTACTGCTCCATCTGAGAAGTACGTAACTTTCCAAGCCAAGAAGGGTTTTTTTTTCCTTTTCTTTTTTTTTTTTTTCTGTGCTGCAGCAACTGGGATTGGAATGTGTGCAATGCTACCTTGTCATGTTCTAATTGATCGCCGATAATACAAAGAATGCGGGCTAATACAAAGTTCACGTTAATAGAAAACAAAAGAGTGAACAGTATTTTCATCTAATGATGTCCCTGTATTTCATTTTGGATTACGAAAGTGTAACTTTCTGCAAAGTCAGCTGGCACGATAATTCTATCTCTGGCACCTCATCTTCCTTATATATCCACATAATCTTGTTTTTTCTGTGTAATAATATCTTTTATTATTATATTATGAGAGTTTATAGCATTCTATCATGCAAGAATCAAAAAATAATAAATGTCACTTCACAAATAGCATATTAGTGCATTTTTGATGGGTTCACACAACGAGATTCAACTGGTGCAGTAAATATGGCAGTCAGAATTTTAACTCAAGTTAGCTTTTATATAGTGCCTTAATATATATAAATTTCAGATTAAACCAACTACCCACCAGAGATATTCATACCTTAAGTTGGATAAATTTACAAAAAAAAATTCATATTAATATCTTATGGAAAAAAAAAAGAATTAATTCCAAACCTTCAATTTTTTTTTTACAAAGACTTTGGGTACACTTTGTAGCCTGCCATATGCTTAAGGTCACAGTTTTTTTCCATGGTCCTAGGCTATACCAAAATGAGATAAGAAATTTACTGAGAACCTATACAAATGATAAAAAGGTCTTGCGCTGAAGTCAAAAAAAAATGCCCGCCATGTTGAAACCACTTTGAATAAAAATGTAATATTGTTGGTTTTGAACTGTCCAAAAATAGGTGTAACAACACACAATTTTTTTTAAAATAGTCAAGCTACCAATAGTTTTTATTTGAACCATTTCAAATGTATGCTTTTTTTCAAAGAAAATTTTCAAATTCATCCAATTCGTTTTCGAATTCCATTGGATTTTGATGATATTGCAATTTTTGTCTAACGGTGTAGCAGCAGTGTTTGTGTCTTCGGTGCAATTCTAAAGGCTTCTTTGATGCTTTGCTTCGTTTGATTGCGGTTTGCAAACGACACCAACTTCTGCATCTGACAACAACGAAGCTTTTCTCCGAATTTAATTCGACCTCCACAGCTTATCCAAGTTCTCGAATCTATCGGCTTTCGTTTTTCTTGTTTTCATTTTGGAAAATTCGATCAGTCTCCGAACGGCAACGATTCATTTCCTCCGGAACAAAGAATTTTCTTCAGAACCTGCTTCAGTAGCAATGAATTAACCAATGAAAAAAAAGCGGAAGTTTTAAATCTTGTTAATCTTCCCTCAGAAATATGATTTTGTTTCTTTCATTACGCGAAGCATCTTCTGATTCAAAATAAAGCCGAAATTAAAAAAACAATAGAATTAAAATGTAAGTGACTTTTAAAATAATCTTTAAGCCTATGTTCAGAGATAAGTGAGGTCCTGTTCATAAAAAAAATGGATCGATCTGTGTCTGTTCTTCATTTATTACAACCTTTGAGCCAATGAACAGATCATAAAAATTAACAGGTAAGGCAGTGAGACTACTTTTTAGGTTCGAAAGATTCTTCAGAGAAATTTCCTCATGAAGATCATGACCGAAAATTCTCTTTCAAAGAGGAGCAACAGACCTTCATCGATATCTAACAATGCATATTAATTCGCTTTTAAAGCTTCCTGAGCACGTTTCAATTTAACTGGCTTACGACAACTTAGTAATGAACTTTTCAGAAAATCAAAAACTTATACAAACTATTAGGAAGACATAGAATTAAGTCTTTTAGTTGCCATTTTTCGCTATTACAAAACCAAAATAATAATTAACAAAATGTAATATTTGAAAATAAGATATTAAGTTCTTGACACCCTTTCATTGGTACACTTTATATTGAAATCACTAAGATACTTTCATTGACCAGCATTATTAGTAAAACAACTGCATTATTAACTTTTTTATCATGAATACAGTTTTCAACTGGACTAAAAACCTTGTTTTGTTTTAATGTTTGTTCCACTACGATCAGTATTAAAGCTGTAAAAAGTTACACCTATAAATAGTATGTGAGAGATAACCCAATGCTGGAAAAACATAATTTAATCAAATACAAGGATAAAGTTACAAAAATTCATAACGATACAGACTACTTCAACTGACATCAATATTTCGTCTTTATTCTACATTCCAAAGACTTCTTCAGGATTACTACAAACATTTTTTTAGGAGGGAGAACATCGCTCCCTTACCTAACACCATTGAAATAAAAAACAAGACAAGAACGCTAAAAAACGAGAAAAACTTAAACAAATACAACAAATACATACTAATACTCATTTTGTTGTATTTGTTTAAGTTTTTCACGTTTTTTAGCGTTCTTGTCTTGTTTTTTATTTCAATGGTGTTAGGTAAGGGAGCGATGTTCTCCCTCCTAAAAAATGTTTGTAGTAATCCTGAAGAAGTCTTTGGAATGTAGAATAAAGACGAAATATTGATGTCAGTTGAAGTAGTTTGTATCGTTATGAATTTATGTAAGTTTGACCTTTAGAGTTATAGAAGATAAAGTTACAAGTTTGTAGGATCGAAGTAATCGGAAAATCAATGTAGTCAGCTTTTGAATTTATTTAAAATTTGTTGTTGAATTTGTTGTTTTAAAAATCTATAAAACATTATAAAAATAAAGACTTGCTAAATAAATTATTAAATTAGATATATAGTGATTTTAAAAACAAAACATTCAATTGTCAAAGTTCTATTTACAGTATTTATAAACTAATGAGACTAATCGTATATATTCAAAAAAAAAAAAAAAGAATAAAAAGTGCAATACTAGAAGATTTCCAAAACTCAATCGAAAACAGTCTTTTTGACTAAGAATTCCCATTTTGTGATTCGTGAGAAGAATGACAATTCTCTAAGGGCATTTCCATGACTTTCTATACAAACATCGTGTAATTACTGTTAATCTACGGGTTCACATAAAAACTTTTGCCATTTGATATGTACTACTCTCTCTTTTTCTTAAGGGGCACTTTGGTTAAGAAAAGGGATTCCTCTTAAAGTGCAAGATTGAAAGAGATTCGCGAGTCAAAAAAAAAGTTTCAGAATCACTGCTCTACACTGACTGTATAGTCTTTGGGAATGAATTCAAATGATAAAAAATAAAGATAAACAGAAAACAAATACTACGTCATTCATTTTTAATCCTTGTTGTTTTTTTCTTCTGAATACCATTTCTATTTTTTCAATGAAAAAAAATCCATAATTTTCGTTTTTGATATTAATCTTTCTTTTCGCTTTGTTATTAATCTAAGTAACTTATGTTAAAAAAAGAAGAGATGTATACATTGTTGAAGTGTTCATCAAAAATTAATAACACTACCATATTTGGAATCAAAAACATTTTGGGCGTGGATGGAATAACGTCTAAAACCTTACAATAGAACGGCGAGTTTAGTCTTCGTGATCAGTTAAAATTTCCAAAAACATTTCTGAAATGTTTACTTTATTTTGTTTTTACCGAAAATAAAAGCTTAAGTAATCTTACATTCATCATAAATCAGCTTAAAAAAACTAATCATTTAAAGTACAAAAAAAAATGTAAAGTTAATTAGTGGGTGTGATTTATAAATATTCGTTTCTTCATGTCGTATCTCTCTTTATCCCATCCCCTTTCCTGTCCCATTCTGCTTCTCCTCCCTTTCCTGGTTCACTCCCACTATTTTACCTTCCATTTGTCATTTTCTCCTATTCCCACCCCCGTTCCTTGAGTCCTTCCCATCGATCCAGGCTCAGCGAGGTTCTAGGTGCACCTTTCCTCCTTGACATCCAATATCACCGCCATTTATCCTGCCTTCGATTTGCTCAAGGTGTTTTACACAACCATTAGGCTATCAATGACAACGTCTCATTCACACAAGTTCATGATTGTCCATCTTCACCAACTCTGCTGCCTTTTCTCCATCTCTCTCCCCAGCAACGAGTTATTCGGTCTGTATGCTGACCCTTCCATTTACAGGCAGAGGGGTTACGCAGAAGACGGTACATCGCTTTTTAATCTCTTTGGTGAACGCACAAAGCCCAGGCAGCTAGGTCGACCGTTTCGTTTTTTTATTTCATTAGCCTACAAGAAAGTGTTTTACATTTCACTGGTATTCAAACTACATGTTTTGAAATACCGTCAACATGTTTTGACACTATTCCAAGTGATGTCAGTTTTACTGAGAGCTTAAAGTTATGGTCCCAATAACTTAAATAGAAATGCACTATTTAAGTTAAGATTAACCAACTCGAAACGCCGAATTTTCCATTTCTTTACAAATTTTTATATTTACATGGTAATTTCTTACCAAAATTGTATTACAGATGTGCAAACACTTCATATGCAACGGAGAGAAAAACTAGTATTAAATTTTAAAGAAAACAAAAGTCAGGAAAAGATAAAAAGTTACAAGAACGTGGGCCGACATTTTCATGCAAAGAGTTTAGTAAAGCTATTGCGAGTCAACTCAACAAAACATATTTCAGAGACAAACACACTAAAAAAATTCCTTGAACAAAAATATTTGTAAATCTAATATTATTTATCTATTAAATCTAATATTGTAAAGTATTTTTTTTAGACTTATGGCATATGATTACATTTCTGAATATTTTACTAATCATTCAGAAAGCATTTAGAGAATTTAAGCTCTCTTGAAAAATCCTTTGAAATAAGTACCACTCTTCAATCAATATTGATATGATCTCAGCCTTCGTAAATAATTTAATGAGAAAGAAAGTTTGTAATTTTGTAATAAATTCTAAACGACAGCCATTGCTAGTTATATCAGAGAAACTTTTGTAAAAAAAAAAGTGAGATTTTTGGTTTTCAGTTTGTATTTTCTTTATTATTAAAAAAGGTTGTAAGTTGAACTAAGCATGTTCGTTGGTTCTTTAATCTGTGATTATCCTAAAACTATTAGTTTAGGTTCTGATAAACACGATCGCTTTGATGTTTGACACATACTCTCTTGAGGAACCTTACTTTGCTATTGGAAAGAAAGTTAAAAATGATGGAGGACTTTGCATAGTTTTCCCGAGTTTTAGTAACTGGAACTGCTTAATTCTGTCAGGATCTTGTTTTTGTTAATAATTTTACTCAAAGCAAATCAGGATTTTCGCTATGAATGTCTGAACTGGTTTCTTTCGAATGGACCTTGGATATTTTTTGTCTTTTTGATGGAGACCCAGCATCGACAATGTTGGAATAGATGTCTGTTATTGAAACAAGTGCTGTGACAGATGATCAATATCTATTTTCAGTCAGCCACTTCATTTCAAAGAATAGTATCTTACAGACTCTCTGACTGTTTTGCTCCTAACAAAGAAAAAGCTCTTCATCGAAAGCAAAAGAATAAGCAAATGGTAGCTAATTAATTGATAGCAATGAATATAGAGCGAGAATGGAATTGAGCTAAATTATAAGTAATATGTTAAAGTAGGGATAAGTTACAACCAAAAAAGATCGTTAACCAGTGCCGTAGCTAGAGGATTGGGGGCCCCGGGGCAACAAGTGATTATGGTTTCGTAAAAAAAAAATTCCCCTTCGTTGGGGGCCCCCTTTGCTCGGGGGCCCCGGGGCACTGCCCCGGTTGCCCCGGTGGTAGCTACGGCCCTGTCGTTAACCCAATAACAAATTAGCAAATGAGAAGAGCCGCAATTCATATATTTTCTTTACTGAATTAAAAGTAATTTCACAACAGAAGTAGGAATTCCTTCGGAAAATTTCCCCTATGAAAGATAATAACAAACAATATACAGAGACTTGTGATTGAGTATTTTAATTTGAGTTATTATTAATAATACACTTTTATTAGAACTTTTAAACGAGAATGTTCGCCCAAGCCTGTTACAAACATTATTAGTGTCCCAAAGTTTAAAAGAAAACATAATTGATTATTTACCTTATTAGCAGGATTTTTTTATGAGAATTAAAATAAGGGGAATTTCTTTACGCAAAGAACAAAAATCCATAACCATAAATTCATTAGTTAAAAGAAAGAACGCATAATTGAAAAAAAAAAACATGGTTTCGAGCCAGAATGTATGATGATGTTAATATTCGTTTAAATAAAGCCTTAAATATAATAGATATAATAGAATTTTCCTGTTTTATATCTGATACGATTAGCTGTAACAAATAATTTTTCAATAGTTTAGAATTTATAATAATAATGTTGGTCTGAAATTACTTTTCTTAAAATATTCCCAAAAATAAATAATTATCTTGAATAGTGGCGGGTTTTTTATCTCAAACTTTCTATTTATTAGTATATTATTTTTCTGGTCAAATATTCTTTACAAAACAGAAATATACAAAACAGAAATGTGATAATACAGTGAAGTCTCGCTTATACGAAACTCACTTATACGAAACATTCAATTATACAAAGAATTTTCCATTCCCCGGCGAAACCCCCATAAGTCCTATATGTAATTCACTTATACGAAATATTCACTTACACGAATAATTTTTGGTTCCCCCTCATATTCGTATAAGTGACACTTCACTGTACTTCTTTTTCATAAATAACTAATTTAGTTTTTCTTTTGCAAAACTATTTTTTTTTATTTCCAATAATTGTTATTTTTTGAAAAACCCTTCCCCATTTTTCAAAAATATGATAAAAAATGTTAATAACTCTCTCGTGGAAGGTTGATACAGATATCTCAATAAATATTTTTCGAGACTTTTAAAACTTAGCACGTGGCATTGTTAGGTCCAAGATTAGATCAATATAATTATGATCAGACGGACAAAAAAAAAAAAAAAAGATAAGGAAGGATTTTCTCAGCATCTTTGAGATAATTTTAATAAATTTCATCCACTTTTCGAATGTTCTCTGAATTCTTACTTTGTTCTAATATTGTCAAAACCAAATGTTCGTCTTAAGATTTCTTTTATCTTCGCAAGTCATTGCTTTCTGTCTCTTGACAGTCCGAACTATCTTCACTCTAAATCCAGGAGAGGTAATGGACAAAACATTCTATTTTCCCTGAATGACGCCAGTTACTCACCTTTATTTATTATTCCAAAGCAATGAAATAAAGAGTTTTTATTCTTTACTTAACATCAGTTCAATTTCGATAGGGAATTTCTTACTTAGTAAACTCGTAAGAATTCCGCCTAAACGTGATGAAGTCCTTCAGACTCTGAACGATGCCACAATCGTACGATGATAGCAACTTATCAATGGAAATACTAGTGACGGCACTAGTATGGTTCTTATAATTGTTGTCTTGATAGATATAACTCCTGCTAACTACACAAGAGATATGTATAATTGCTATATATAATTATAATTGCTATATATAGTTACGTTCAAATTACAATTAACGTTGAATGTTGTGCGGGTGTCCAAACTAGCCAAGCATTCTGTAGTCCCTATTTCAACTCCACTCGATTGATTACGGATTACATTTCAATTAAATATAGAAACTAAACCTGGATATAAAGAAGGTCAGATGGTCATGATAAATAAGTGCTTTTCGGTTTTAAATGATTGAAGCTTTAATTAAATAGAATAAGCTATCACTGGATATCAGGAAGACGGACTTGACGAATAAGTGCGTCTTAATTTTAAATGAATGCGTATTTAACTTTAAATAAAATATTTAATTTCAAAAAAAAAAAGAAAAAAAGAAAAGAAAAAAAAAGATATAAATATTCATGAAGTAATTTTCAACTAAAATTTCTTGCAGAAAATGTTTAATTTACTATATTAAAAAGCTTAATAAATTTTAGAAATAAAATTAAGTTTTTTTTTTTTTTATTTTAAGAAACATCAAATCTAACTACGCAAAAAAAAAGATATGCACCCTGAACGATCATCGATGTGAATCTGGGACGGCCGTTTCTCCCTTATTAGGCGTCCTCAGTCAGATTTACCCTGAGTGATCAGCTCAGAATGCGTGCAACAGTGAAAGATCCCACCTCCACTCCCTAAGCACAAAATACAACAATAAAAAATAAACTGTCAAAAAAAATAGCTTTAAATCTCTTGTCCTGACCAGGCTCAAAGTGATTTAATGTGGAAAAAAAAATCAACACGACAGAAATTCAATAAAATAAAGTTTAATCCCAATATGTTAAATAAAGAAATAACAAATCAAAATGCCAAATTATAAAAGATTTGCACCCTGATCACCGACGGGAATTAGGGACGGCCGTTTCCCGAAGGTGAATCTAGCTGAGGACGCCTAAAAAGGCAGAAACGGCCGTCCCAGACCTGTCAGCTGCAAATCATTTATTATGCATTTCTTAATTTAACATATGCACTTTAAGCTTTATTTATTTTTTTTTATTTCATTTTTTGTTGTTTCTTTTTCTGTCATTCACTTTAAAAAATCATCGCTAATTCTGTTATACATTAGATAAAAGGGCAAATCGTTCAGACAGAGTTCATGAAATGTCATCCAATCACTATAAAGTGATATCAACCAATCAGCATTAAGCTCTTAGAAAAGATTAAGAACGCAGTAAATAATGATTGAACTGCGCTGAATCTCGTTATATTAAACCCATGGGGAGAAAAAAATAAAAGAAAGCTTTACTGACCAAAGATTACGGAGTTCCACAAACCAATTCTATCGTTGCTGAAAATTAACGTAAGAATTACTGATGTCGCGACCGTAAACAAACTATGCGAATGAGTACCTGGATTATTAGTCGATAGCCCGATACTGATATACACCAATCATGCGAGGAGAAGCTGCAGCCTTGTTATTACGCCGCAGGACTGCTCTGGACCTGTCATTTATGATGCAATTAATTCCGGCAAATTACGTTTCATGCTGACGTAACTGTTATTTCCCTGTGTAATTACTCTAGCAACACCATTATCCACCACGAATTATCGCTATAAAGAGATCGGATTATGAAACCGAGAATGCGATTACTAACGTCTGACTCGATGCGAATCTTTAAAACAAAAAGAATAAATAGAAGCTTTCTATCAAGCACCCTCAAGACAAAAACAATTTAGCACTAAATAATTTGAGGATTACGCGTTTCCTTCTTGCTTTAATATAGTCTATTTTTACTTCTAAGAAAGGATTGTCCTTTTGTATACATATTTTCTTCATTTTGATTTAAAATTTTGTTATATTTCTATTCATAGTTTTATTCCTCGCGAGAGACCTTCAATTATAAATTTTCAACACAATTTCTTATTGTTACTGCAATTTTGTAAGGCAGTGTAGTAAGCAATAAAACCGACTATGAACAAGGTAACACGAACAACGACATTTTATACTATTAACTCTTTAAAAATAACAATACATTATTTTTCTATTATTTCGTCTAATTTAAAGTTTAGAGAGTTTTAATTTTTTCTAATGTCATAATGAAAATTATACTTTCGCGACCGTTTTACATAAAGATGTAAATTCATTAAAAAATATAAAGGTTTTTGTGTATTTATTATGTATATTTTTCTATATTTTTCGTGTATTTATTATAAATGTTTTATATAATTTTTTATTATATTTATATTTCATTTAATAATATAACCACTTGTTTCCTACTCAATATTTCGGTTCGGTTCCTTGAGCCTTCCTCAGGAGGGGTTTTGAGAGTTTCATGAACTTCTGCGTTGTTGCTCTTCTAACGAAGGCTCAAAGAACAAGAAATATTGAATCCACTTCACCCGGAGTTGAAAGAGACCTCAAAAAAGGATTCATCATCATCATCATCATGTGCGAAATTCGTATTCGAAGGAACGCGGTCTACGGAACCCTAGTTACCCCCAAAGGGCGAACCTTTAGGAGAAGCCGTAGATACTGGGAACAGATACTGGAGTGGTTTCCCGTTGCCTTCTCCAGGACGCCATTACGGAATGACGTCAGACCGAAGAGAAAGTGAAGAAGAGGCTGACAAACACAGGAAAGGAAATTGAAACATCCACGCTCTCGACCGGGATTTGAACCCGGGTACCGGCCTGACGGCAGACCGCCGCCTCAGAACGCACGACCACGCCGGCACGGCAAAAAAGGATTATATTGTTTACATATTCAATTATCGTGGCCCAATCTTCCTTCAGATCCAAGTTATCTATAAGTTTTATCACAGTTTATTAAAACACCTCTTAATCATGAAAAATAAATCCTTCATTTCCTTTTAAAATTATAGTCAGCGATTAGCATTGTACTAGTCCGGTGACTTATTTACTACAAAGGACTAGTACTAGTTGACCTGTGCGTATAATTCGCATAGTGTCTTGATCAGTGACCGAATGGAAATGTGGAAGTAAACGCAACTATTTATTATTGAGAGGTATTTTATTTTGAAGAGAATAACATATAAAAAGAAGAGATTGGCTTTGTCAGATAGAAACGTTATCATATGGCGTACCGACAAAAAAACACCTTTGAGAAATAATAAACAACTCCAACAGCTGTCGTTCATGTTAGTTAAACAGACTGTCAATAGATGACGCCTTCTATATTTTTATAAAAAGGTTTTTAAAATAAATTTTTTTAACGAAAACATCAATTTTAAACAATTTGTTTATATTTCGTCATTAGCAATGAACGTAATCTTCAAAATGATGTCTCAATCATTGATGCTGATGAGGTATTAAGGGAGATATGACGAACTGACAAAAAAAAACACCTTTGAGAAATAATATATAGAGATTACTTCTTTATTTATTTTCCTGAAGATCATATAAAGCAGTAACAAGATGTCTCTATTATGTTTTACTTTCATGAACAATAGTTAACTAAGTAAAACGTTATTACACGAGGTAATTGGACAGCGGCCATCTCAGATAAAGAGATACCAGATAATACAAACTTACTTAAGTTTTCTAAGAAATTACCAATCGTTATCAAATTCTGACTTCGACTTTTCTTAAAGGTTCCATGCACAAACAAACAAACAACAAATTTCACAAAAAAGGACAAAACAAACCAATGTTTAATTTATTGTAGTAAAGCATTTATTTTAACAGCAATAAATTAAAAGTTATTTTAATTGCTTAGTAATAAGGAAGAATAGTGAAAAAAAATTCCAGAAATATATTAAAAAAAAAAAAACAGCTGGTGTAAAGTCCCGAATAATGGTTTCCCCCCTCGTACTCTTATAGTTTTTAGGGGTTATTACTAGCTTTTTGTTTCCTCAATAGCAGGGATGGCCAATTTATGGTACACGAGTCAAAAGTGGAGAATTGGATGATTAGAACTGACGCATTGGTAATAATAATAAAAGAAAGTAAGCTTACACATTCCTAAAGTAATAAACCAAAAACCTATTTATATAAGTTCTCAGAAAAAGAAAAAAAAACTAACAGAAATTCAACGAGTCAAAATAAGAAAGAGGGAAAGATGGTTCTGCATCCATTCCATAATTGTTTATTACAAGTTTGATACTTATATGAATTTGTTTCTATATTAAGTCATTATTCTGTATTATTATTTATTCACTAAAGCATAATATCAGGAGTGAAAATGCTAAATGTAACTATGTATTTTATACAAAAATTGAAAAGTGGTACAAAAAGTTGTGTGGCTCATGCAGGAAACAATTGGCGCTCGGAAAGTAAAAGATTGTACACCTCTGCTATTGAGGAAACAACAGAGAATTAGCAATAGTTTCATTATTATTATATAAAACAAAGACAAAAAAACAACCGAAAGCGATAAAATAAATGGTGTGCTCTACTATTGGTGGCGCTCTACCATTTGAATGTGGGCTGAGCCGATAGAGCACACGCTAAAAGGGCACCAAAGGAACTCTGTTTAAGATGCAAATAATAAAGATTCTACTGTCATTAAAGCTTAGTGAATATGTAGATCTCTACAAAGTTTACAGAGAAAGGCAACAAAATATCGTTCTGCATAAATAACGTTTACTGAACAAGCACTTGATAACAGCCACTCAATAAAATTACAAGCACATAACATTTTTTTAAAAAGTTTGAAATATACAGGGTGATTCACGAAGATATGCAGAAACTTCGGGAGCTCATTCTACATGTAAAAGTAAAGAAACAAAGTTATATAAACATAGGTCCGAAAATGCTTCGGTAGCGAGTTACGACTAGCGAAAGATTTCGCCCCTTAATTTACCTTTCCAGACTTCCAGCAAGTCTTTATTTCACCCAAGGTACTAATTTATGGGCGAAATCAGTGGTTTCTTATGGTTGTTGACCTGAAAAATCGAATGAAACATGTCGCAGAACTGTATCTCCCTGTGTTTGTAAGCGTAACCCACGTGGAACCTACAAAAGAGGGATCACGAAACAACGTTTTCTCCTTTTGACGTACAATAACGTTGGTAAAGTAGGTTAGACACACAAAAGTTTACAACAAAATTTGTAGAACATTTATTTCTGAACAAAACGGTGCAAATACAGTATACAGAAAGTTAATAGATGTTCGATTATTAGCATTTACATCCAGGAGACAATGCCCTTAGCTTGGAGTACTGCAATTGGTTAAACACTCATCGTCAACTCAACAAGTACATTTTATTTATCGATGAGTCACAGTTCACTCGTGATGGCATTAACAATTTACGAAATCAACAAACATGGGCAGAGGTGAACCCTCATGCAACAGTGGAAAGCAACTTTCAACAGCGCTTTAGCATTAATGTATGGTGTGGTATTATTCATGATCAGCTGATTGGACCGTTTATTTTCCAAGAGCGCTTAACAGGTCTGGTGTACTTAGTTTCTGCAAGAAGAATTACCGACATTGCTTGAAGATGTTTCTCTTGGAACGCGACGCCGGATGTACTTCCAACACGATGGCGCAACGCCACATTTTTCAAATAATGTTTCCACCTATTTAAATCACCAATTCCCAAATAAATGGATCGGTCGTAGAGGTCCTATACACTGGCCACCCAGGTCACCAGACCATGCGCCGATGAATTTTTGCATATGGGGATTGATGAAGGAAAAGGTTTACGCGGTCAAAGTAAACTCCCGTGATGCGCTACTTGCCAGTATTAATGAAACATTTACGCAGTTAAAGGACAGCCCTGCTGAACTATGCAACAAGAGCAATCGTTAAACGTGCAGAAAAATGCATTGAGGTTGATGGAAACATTTTTGGAATTTAAAGTAATTTTATTTATTAGGTGTAGAGTAATGTTTTTCAGTTCAACCTACTTTGCACTATTTTCCATGATAGTTCATGTAATCGAACATCTATTAACTTTCTGTATACTGTATTTGCACTGTTTTGTTCAGAAATAAATGTTCTACAAATTTTGTTGCAAACTTTTGTGTGTCTAACCTACTTTACCAACGTTATTGTACGTCAAACGGAAAAACGATTGTTTCGCGATCCCTCTTTTGTAGGTTCCACATGGGATACGCTTACAAACACAGTTCTGCTACATGTTTCATTTGATTTTTCAGGTCAACAACCATAAGAAACCACTGATTTCGCCCCTTAATTTACCTTCCCAGACTTCCAGCAAGTCTTCATTTCACCCAGGATACTAAATTATGGGATACTCGCTACCGAAGCATTTCCGGACCTATGTTTATATAACTTTGTTTCTTTACTTTTACATGATTGTAGAATGAGCTCCCGAAGTTTCTGCATATCTTCGTGAGTCACCCTGTATCTTAAAAATTATTAATCTTGCTTTTGATATGGATTTAATTTCTAGGGAAAATATCATTTGTTTTATATTAAACTGATTGAATAAATCCAATAATGAAATGATAAAAAAAAAAATATTTACTCAAATGTGTCATTAAGTTCCCAACTTGTCTTTTTACTTCCCCCTCCCACTATTTATAATGCCAATTATTTCTTATTATTAAAAAAAAATCATTCTCTCATTTAAGAACTCTATTGATTTTTTTTTTGCTTAATGCACGAAAGAAATCTGCCTCCACAAGAGGATTAATTACATTGAGGCTTCATTAATTTCTATGTAATTAGAACTCCCTGTTCCTTAAAAATGAATTTAATTTTTAAAAATGATCTTATTTTTGTAATTTATTTTTTAAGATTGTCTTATCTATAGTTAGTTTAAAATACTGATCGTTTCAATTCCTATTGGACAAACGATTCATTTATAAAAGTAAATTAGGAATTAATAGTTTTAAACATGGTGCAACGTGAATATGATGGAAAAATGATTTTTTTTCCCTTATTCATCTTTCTTCCATATACTCCCAATATGATGTTCTTAATGCTGTCTTTTTCTTTCATGCATCATTATTCAACGGCCTTATGTGCCAAACGAATAAGTGTCAAGGTTTTGAACTGTATTGAATTGATTTTTTTATTCTCATTTGTTTTTCAAGGTCCGTGAATTCGCACAAGATCCGTCATTTTCCAGATCTTTCTGATGCACTATATCCATCTAAAACTAGTTGCTGGGTCTAATAAGGACAAAAAAAATTACCACTGATGATAACTGAAAAATTTGATTTATGTTGAGAATTTTTTTTTATTTTATTTGATGAAATTTTTTTATTGTTTTAGAATCAATGATAAATGATTAGTTTTTTGCAACTGTATGAATTGCAGCTGAAGCCATAACAACTGTCATGAAAAATACGAACTGATAAATCATTACAATTCATTTTTAAGCAGCAAAAAAATATATATATTTTAAGTGCAAAAATAATAATAATAATAATAATAATAATAATAAGCAGGACCGAGTACGTGTTGTACCCATCGTCCTGTCCGCTACTAGTCTGGTGCCTCACACATTGCATCACAGCCTCAGCACACTAGGACTTCATAAAAACACTTATGCACAACTCCAGAAGGCTGTAGTACTCAACACAACACGCATAGTTCGGAAATTTATGGACACAAGCACACATCCCTAACTATTCTTCCAAATTTTTTTTTTTTTTTAATACACTTGGCAATATGTGCTTTGGTCCTTGACCCGCCATATTGTCTTAGCTCGGGAATCCCATGGTTTGAAACTTTTTCGATATAATAATAATAATAATAATAATACATATACAAACCACAGGAGGTACTCGAAGACGACGGAACTAGACTTTACTATGATTTGCCGTTGCATACAGATAAAAACCATCAATACAAACAGGCCCGATATATTTCTTCATAGTCTTCAAGAAAGGAAATTTCGTAATCGATATCACTCATCCAAATGATAACAATATCAACAAGGCGAAATCAGACAGGATATCCAAATACTTCAATTTGGCAGAAGAATACAAAAAGATCCATAAGCTTAACTCCATAGAAATTATTCCAATTGTTATTACAGCTACTGGACTCATACATAAAAATGTACCTAATCACTTCATCAATCTACATTTAAACCCAGATAAAATTTTATATACAGAACAATATAAAATTGCTCTTTATGGGTAATTCTTTCATGTATTGTATTTGTATCAGTGATTTTGGAGACTTGCCGTATAGTTCGCAATGTTTTGAACATACCATCAGGCAGCTTAGAATAAGGTTTGCTATTTTGGCCCCTTAATTCTACTATACCGACTGCATCGCACCGAGAACTGACAGTATAAAAAACAATAATAATAATAAATTTTTATAACGCACTACAATACATCTCTGCATTAATATTTACATATATATATATATAATGTTATATACAACTCTATTCAAGAATCCATCCGCTGTACCGCCAAGAATTCTTTATTTTGATAGAATTTAGATTTCAAAATCACAGATACTGATGATAAACTTTCTTTAAAATCTTCCACTAATGATTACCTTCCTCTGTAGAATCAATTCTCATTCCTGAACACCTAACTTTGGTCTCGGGTCATTTTCAAAATGGCTCGTTACGTAATCTTTCTGTCTTCGCGAAGCCCGAAATGTTTATTTCTTCTGCGCGATAATTTCATCAGTGAGGGCTTCTGTTTTCTTCTACTTATCACAAAACTCTAATTGTTTATGAGTTGAACAACGAAACTGAACAGCTCTTAGTCATTTACAGTGAATCCAACCATGAGTGAAAAATTACCCGAATATCCAAAATCTTCAATTCCTCTTAATAGATCTGGAGATGTTTCGCAGAAAATAAAGAACTGAACTGGAAAAGCATTTCAAGAACACGAACCATCAATAATAGCTTAATAACTTTTACAGCCTAAGAAATTGTTGCCACCTTTTGCAATACCTTAATTTACTTCTACAGGTGGAAATTGGGTGCATTAATCTGAAAGAGAAATGATCCCGATTAGAATTAATACTGCAACTAATGTTAGTAGAAAATGAAACTCTTACAAAGATGAACTGAAGTTATTTCTATTTTTTTCCCAACGTATGTAATTAAAAATAATTATTAAATAAATTGTATGATTTGACATTTTTAGCCCTAAATATAAGACACAAAGTGGACTTTTAATGATGGTGGAAGTGCTTTTATCATAATATTTTACTTTTTATATCGTATCTATTTTAACTAATATTACAGAAATATTTTTATGAAGCACAAAGAACAAACTTATATTTGTTTTTACAACTAAAAACCTTTGAGAAGATCAAATATGAGATTACGAATTTATAAAAGCATAAACGACTTATAAGATAATTTTATAACATACTTTGAACAAGACTTGTATATTACACATATCATCATAATCGTTATTTTTAGCTTTCTACAGAACGAACTTTATCTTGTTTGTATTTTTTTTTCTAGGTGGAACCTTTGAATTGGTGGAACCTTGGTGGCTTCTCTGTTATTATTCTCGGAATCTGATTGAGAATGTCATTTGGCCATCTACTGTCTTTTCCTCTTGCAACTTTAAGTTAAGTATTCTGTCAACTGACCTTCGGGCTTCTTAAGGTCACTGGAAGAAAGATTCTCTGCGTTATCTGTCTACCAGAGATCAGTTGAGATCGGATGATCAGCTCAACACGTAATCCCACTTTAATTCCAGGAACGAAACCCGCTGCCCCTTTGATAGTGAGCTGGATAGCCTTAGGATCAATCTGAAAGAGAAGCTAGCGCGGAAAAATTCCGACCTCTGCCGCGGATTGAATCCGGCTCCTCAGGTCCGCAGTGTAGCGCTTTTCCACTTGCCCACAGGCTCTACCGGCTTGCTACATATCCTCCTCCATTACATTTTATTTCTTTGTAGCGTTCTTTTATACTGTAGATCACTCTTCATTGTTGTCTTCCAGTTTATTATTTTCCCCGATCACATTATCTAATTCCTAACTCATCGTTCCACATTCCTTCGCGTTGGCTGTGCATTAGTTTTGTAGTTAGCATCCATGTCTTCTCTCCGTGGATATAAACTGATAAAACACACTTATTAACTGAAGTCCTTCTTCAGTAGCTTCCCTTTCGTTCAACATTATTTCCCTCAAAGGCATTCTATCATAGTTTCATTCCAATTTTGCTAAATTTGATTCCAACCATTTCCTTTAACAATCAGTCGTAAAAAGTCATTAACATTAATTTATTACAAAAATTCCTTGAATTAATATAATACGTCACTTATCACTATAGACGTAATTTAATTATTTATCCGAGTGATTTTTATATATAATTAAGAAAGAAACTCTTGAGCCCAGTCATTAAAAAAACATGATGAATATATTCTTACAAATTCCTACATAAATTAATTCTTGCAACCAATCTATCTTATAACAAATTCTCCTTTGAATCATTAGGCACATACATTCCGATTACAGCAGAATTTTGATCAACATAAAGCACTGGTTTTCGTTAGACAAATCGATCTTTCATAGGATTCATTACAGCTCACTTATCCTAAAACTTTGTAGAAGACGATGAAACATGCTTCGATGCTTTTCGTTCTAAACATGATTCGTCCTTCAGTTGAAATATCAAACTTCTCGGGAATAAATTCATATTATTGTCTCAAAAGAATAATTATGGCACAAAAGTTTTTCTTTTACAGTTCATTTACAGTTAATAATTTTTCCCTGGCAAAAACTCATATTCTCTGGGACTTCTATCTCGTCATGGCACATAAGTACGACTTAGGACTTGTTATGGCCCATATCTAATGTCTTTCGTTGTTAGTATCACTATCCCTTATATTTTTATTTTAACTGATCAATATCACTCTTTTATATTAAATTAAATTATTAATAAAGTAATTAATAAATTATTAATTAATACTTAATTAAATCAAATTAGTAATAAAGTTAAAATTAAATCGCCTCTAAAAATGTAATACCAGGTTATTCAATATGAAATTTCCGCAATTGTTAAGAGCGATGCCTACTCCCCCACCCTTAAGTTAAAGACGGGATCAGGCCCAGAGGACCGCGCGAAGCCACAACCAGCCTGTTCAGGCTGGAGAGGCCGCTGGAGGGTAGGCTCCAGTGATCATAACCTAAGCGACAAAGTTGAGGACGGAGGGTCGGGGCATCACTCGCCCGCCTTTAACTCCCGGGAAAGAAACCCGGTACCCATTCTATAGAGGGTTGGGTAGACCCTGGGACCTGTTTGGAGGAGAAAGGAGCGGGGAAAAATTCCCGTCCTCCGCCGAGGCGGGAATCGAACCCGCTACCTCCAACCTAGCGCCCTTACCCACTCGGCTACCGTGCCCACATTCCGCCACCCTACAGAATAGAAATAAGGAGCTTGTAATTCGTCATATGAAAGCTGATTTCTCGGTTGTTCTGACAGCACGATTTCATGCTTGAAACATGAATGACTGAGGAATAAATTATTGTAGTACTTAATCATGGATACCAAAGAAATACGGTAAGTTTTACGTTGAGTTCAAATTGAATCATTCTGCCGCAGAAGTTACTCGAAACATCAAATTAGCCTTTGGAAAGGATACAGCTTCTGAACGTTCGCCGCTGGTTTGACAAATTTTGTTCCGTAAATAAGGACCTTCAAAATGAACCTGAGAAACGCCTTAATAATGATGAACTAAAGGTACTTGTGGAGAGTAATGCAGCTATAATCGTAAGGGAGCTTGCCTCAGACCTTGCGGTAAACATTGCAACCGTTTCAGGACATTTAAAGGAAATTGGCAAGATTAAAAAATGGACAAATAGATGCTCCTACGAATTGATAGATCACATAAAGCCAGAAGTCTTGAGATCTCTCTTTCTCTCTCTCTTTGTGTTAGAAACAAAACCTACCCATTTTTGGACCGTATCATCACTTGTGATGAAAATGGATATTGTATGATAATCAAAAACATTCTTCTCAATGGCTAGATAGATCAATGGCTAGAAAGATCAAAAGGCCAATAATACACCAGAACCTGACCTTTACCCCAAGAAGACAATGGTTACTGTTTGGTGGTCTCACAGAGGGTCCATGTAATGACCCTACAGCCTGGTCAAACCCTCCTGTTAATACTCTGATCAAATTGACATTGCTCATCAGATATTATTAAAAACTGAACCACCATTAATATCAATCCTTTGCTCCTTTTGCACTGTAACGTACGCCGCATATGTCAAGAAAGACCCTCCAAAAATGGGATATTTAAAGTGGAGACTCTGCCTCGTCCACCTTATTCCCTGGACTTTTCACATGCTGATTACAATTTGTTTAAATCTTTGGATATAGGGTTGAAGATAAACATTTCATGATTTTAGACAGTCTTCAAGCTACAGTCAAGGATTGTTTGGAGACAGACCAGCATCTTTTTATGAGAATGGCATTAAAATATAATCGTTGGGACAAATGTATTTCAAGTTATGGAGATTACTTTGATTAAATATTTTACTTTCTTGTGATTTTATATCCTTTTCTTTCAGTCAGTTTCACGGCCATTTCATATAGAACAATCTGATACATATCAATATAGCCAATTTTGGCTACAGTACTTATATTCACAATTACTTTTCAATATCTAAATATAAAGTTTAAAATTTATTAATAAAAATTTTATATTAAAACTACAAATCCCTAACATTCCATTTTATCTATTCATTTTGGATTCGGAAGTGATGAGCTTTTTATGAGATGCTTATTTACTATGAATCTATGAAACAAAACTGATCAAAATGTTATTTTTTTCCATCCTAGCGTTACTGCAGTATATAAGCAATATGTTACAAACAATTATCATATTATAAACATTTTTCCGTAAATCATTCCCTAAGTATAATTTACGAAGATAATTACTCTAGATGTGGTACATAACTATCCAATTCAAGCAAGAAAAATGTTGACTGACTTTACTTTCGAATTATATTATTTTATTGATGAATTTATATTAAAAAGAGCTTGAATTTAATTTTTATACAAATGCTTGAATCTTTTTGAGGAATTTGTATGTAAAGTTATTTAAAATTAAGGTGTACAATTTACAAAGGCAGACAATGTATCTCGTACACAAGCAACGTAGAAAGGGCGGACGATCGAATATAGTTCTACAAGCAAATAACGTAATATATGTTGCTGTTTTTCCAAATACTCGTCCTTTCTTTCTCTCCATAGTATTCCGAATAATAGAGAGTTCGTATTATAAGACTCAGATCCTGTATAAGTAAAACATTCAATTACGGCGCGGCGGTAGGTTTGTAATCTGTTTACTCTGAAAATTATTTTTGCAAAATTCCAATCTGCATTGTCCGCCTCTGCTTACAACGATCTAGAGATCAATGCTTAATCTAAAGGTTCCTTCGGCGGGATTAACTCATTCAAAGCCACCACACACACAGCGCCGACGTGGCTTCTTTGCGCTAAAAAGAGAGGGTTTTGAATATCGATCTTTGGTGCATTTGGTTGGAGAAAAAAAAACCGTTTGCAAAGAAATCAGTGGCAAAATGAGACTCCGTCTCTTAAGTCTATTGAGGGCTTATGAATTGGCGCGCGTCCAGCTTAATGCACACTGGTATCCGCGCTTTATTTACTAGTTATTGGACTAGGGGCCATACTCTTTGCAAACGGCTATCCATTTAACGATGGGTTTCTTTGAAGATAGTACGGGGAGGATGTCGATGTTTACCAGCAAGTGTAAATCATGTTTTACTGTCATTTAATTAGCTATCAAATGTTGCAGCCAGCGCTTAAGCAAAAAAAAAATCAATTTATGACTGCCTCCAGCATTGACCTGTCTTACAATTACCTGTCTTACATAGATATTATAATAAATTCCATCAATTGAGTGATTCCCTCACATTCAGAACAAGAAAGCTTCAGAAAGAACTTAAAGCTTACTTTCCTTGTTATGCTGCTTCTTAAAACTCCCTGTTTTAATTGTTTTTGACAGTTTTTTTAAAGATCAATGGCGCACCCAGGATTAAGGTTTAGAGGAAGCCGCTAGGGATATTGTAAAAAAGTCCATTGAAAAATAAATTGTTTCAAAGATCCCTTTTCGAAATAATAATATACAGAAACAGTCAGTGCTTTAATAAAGGTTTCCTTCTCGTTCTTTCTTTCTTTTTTTTTTTCTTATCTTTTCTTTCTTTATTTTTGAGTTAGAGGAGGGGGCTTCAGCCTTCCTAGCCTCCCCGACCCCTGTGGGTGCCACTGGACCTGGTGTATATGTTTCATTCGATTTCACAGGGAGAGGGTATTTGTAGTCTATGTTACTGAATAAATCACTGCTCAGGATTTATTCATATATTTTTATAACGAAATTGTAACGAAAAGAAACAACCACGCCTGCTACGGTGTTTGACTTCGGATACATCCTGTATATCATTCAAGAATAATATACCAAGAATGATATAATGTAATTATTTAAGTCATAATGACTTATTAATTAACATCAAATCATTAAATTAATACAAACTTCTTATATTAATTAAATTTTATAGATTTTATATTAATTAAAATCGATCAAATGTATAGGGTGTTCCAAAAAAATGTATTTATGTATTTTTAACTGTTGATTCTTGCATTTTGTGATATTCAAGTATACTTTACATACTGTAATGTTGAAAATCAAAAATTACGAAAAAAAGAACAACATGCATTTGGAAATCTTAACTGTTATTTTCAACCATCTAATGTAACTTCTTCATGAGTTACATACTTTTTTTTTTTATATATAAGCCAGTCACGAATTACATCACCGCCCTTACAAATAATTATTTACTCCACATATTATGGAGTATTAGGAAATTTAATTTTATTTATTTGTTACTGAGAAGTCTTTTACATTGCTTGCGATTTTAGAAACGAAACTCCATGAGCGTGTGCGATGCCTAAGTCTCCACGGAACCAAGAAATCAAAAATTCATATCCTGAGAAGCTGAGAACTCAGGGCAAGAGATGACCTTTTATTTAAAATAATTCATTACAGTGAACATCATGTATCGGTTGAATTATTTACTATACGAATGTAAATACAGCCTGTATTTATATATATATTTTTAGAAACATTCGTCAAGCTATAATCGTATTTCTACTCTGAGCTTGTAATTTTGTTCTTTTTTTTGGCTTTTTTTTTTGTTACAGGAGACGTAACTTTGAGGGACTTTTTTTTATGTGATGAATAAATCTGTTAGTATCACAAAGGACAAATGTCAATCACTGCTTGCAATAGTTTACTAATAATATCACTGAACTTCAATTTCCTTATCAAAGTAAACAAATTAAGTAATCACCGGTGGCAATTCATCAAGCCTTTTTGCTCTGTCAGAATCATATCCATCTTTTAACTATTTAAGATCTAATCCTCCAACTTCCGCTGCCTTTTATCTCCTTGAAAATCTGCAGCGCTCCAGGAAAGAATCAATCCTTTTTTTTTCCTTCTGCAATGGATACAGTGGGATCAAATTTTAATTGACTCCTGTAGGTGAAGGCAAGGATTTTTATCCTGTCTTTACCTAACTGCTGGGCTCCATCCAGGAGCGTCAATCGATGGACGGTTTCATGTGTGAGGGAGGGCTGGCTTCCTTCTCGATGTGTCAGTGAAATACTGATTCTGATATTCAAGGAAAAGCTATTTATTGACAAAGCAACTTGCTGTTACCAAAAATAAACTTCATTCAAAGAAGAACCCTGATTCCCAAGGAGTAGAGACTGATAGAATTCATTCATTCATTTGTCACATTTTATGGCTTGGAATTTATTAAATGACTTGAATATTAAATTAGAATTTAACGATGGTTTGATTTACTTCAGAATCCGCCCTAAACCTTGCAGTCAAAATCAAAGTTTGTGATCAATTCCTTTTAAATGCTAAGCAAACATTGGAGAGGGGGATTGTACTTCACTAATGCATTCAAAAAGGAAGATATCCATCGTTTCTATTCTTTGTTCTCATTAAAAACCCTCATTTTTTTTTACCCCCCCCCCCTCAACCATATGGAAAAAGGATAGGTTTTTGTTTGTTTGTTTCTGAAATTCGCGAATTATATATTGTCAATCCTTTCCCCAATCAAGGTTTCAGTTTCTGTTAAATATTTTCTTTTTCTTTTCTTTTTTTTTTTTTCAAAGTTAAATTTTAATTTATTCCATTATATATATCATCCTACGAGGTAAAGCTAAAACCTGTCTGCAGGATACAATATAAAAGTGTGAATTATATAACAAATAATAAGAGTAATCGAATTGCAAACAAAGTTATAAACAAATATGAAAATGTAATATAAATAGGCTACATAAAAGCAAATTACTTCTTACAGATTCCATTGATAACTTTGAATTATATCTTACACAGTATTATAAAAACGTTATTCTGTCTGTCTTAAGACTTTACGCTTTTCCAATTTTGTGACCAAACTATAAGAGATAGATTGATCATGTAAATGGATAAAATGTGTAGCTTTTTAAGACAAACAAAATGCTACAAAAATCTTTCGGAAAATTTTTTAGGTTTTCAAGATGTCGCCTTTTAAAGGGTCAAATTCTGACTTTTTCTCAATTTAAACGAAAAGCATAAAATTTGGAAGAGAACATTATATTGAGAAAATGTTGGTATTGGAAAGTTCTATCGAACGGTATATCATCATTAACAAACGTTTCTGCGTTTGCAAGATATATGCAAAAATGTGTGTGGCGCAACCCCAGGTGTGAGCTGCCAACCCGCAATACACCTGAGTTAAGCGGAGAAGGCCACAACGGGCTAGGAAGTCGTGTATTCTCCGATCTGTGATTGATTACAATTGGTAAAAATTAAATTTCGAATTTTTGTTATTTTTGTATAACATTATTCACATCTATGGTATTTAAATGCATCCAACAATCAATGCTATAATTAATTATGGAATCAACAAATGGCTTTATCTACACATTTTTTTTGTTTTAAGGAGAACATGTATTGAAATTTGTAGAAAAAAGAGATTGTTTGTATTTAAAATAGTAATAACGGTTGTTCCATGTGCATTTATTATTTATATCTAATCCTAAATATTTTATAGCATTTATTTATAATTGCTAGCAAAAATACCCGTGTTTTGTTCGAGTTACATAAAACAAATATCCTGATGTGGATGATAAAGAAATTGCAATTGAGAGATCACTTCGAAATTTTTTATAAAAATAAAAATTAACTCAAAAGGTCTGATCTCATTACTAATCTATATCTATCCCGAAAATCCCGTTACTATTTTGCACAACATTAATTTAGTTCCAAGTGTTGCACAACAATATTTTTGTAGTTCTCATTGTAACCACCAGGTGCATATGTGGCTGTATTTCATGGATTTCTCCCCTTTTCAACCCAGGTTCCAAGGTAGCCCGTTTTTTGCACAGGGTCCTAAAGAGTAATTCTGCAAAGTTTGGTCCAGATAGATCAAAGGGCCTAGGAGTGTATAACGAACAAACAAACCAACACCATCGATATATATATATCCAAAGACCAGTTGTTCGCTCGGGTTACAAAAAACAAATGTTCTAATGTGGATGATAAAGAAATTGCAAATGCGAGATCACTTGGAACTTTCCTGATTGGTACAAAACAACAAAAACAACAACAACTCAAAAGGTAGAAGTATCTTTGAACAATGTTTGCCCATCCACTCACCGTCCTTCCAGTATAAACCCCTATTTTGAATTTTGTAATGTCGTAACCCTATCACTTCAAATCTTTCCTAGTTCGTAAAAATCATCTGATCTTTACAAATCTGTATCTAACCTGAAAACCCCATCGCTATTATATTTTAGTTCCAATTGTTGCACAACACTATTTGTGTAGTTCCCATTGTCGCCACCGGGTGCATAAGTAGCGCTATTGTGAGAACAATAGGTTATCTCCAAGTGTTGCGTAACAATATTTGTATAGTTCTCATTATCACGATAATAACTCTTAAAACCTAACAATAGTAACGAGCAAACTTTCAGCTTTATAACTTAAACAAGGATTTTTATCCTGTGTGTGGTCGGTTCGCACCGAAGTGCGAGCTTCGTTGCCGAAGCATCCGTGCACCAGGGAGCGCTAGTTTCCCAAGACGGCGAACCCCTAGCAGACTCCCTAGAATTACAAGGGAAAGATACTGGGGTGGTTTCCCGTGGCCTTCCCCAGGACGCCATTAAGGAATGACATCAGACCGAAGAGAAAGTGAAGAAGAGGCTACAACACAGGAAAGGAAATTTTTGAAACATCCATGCTCGCTACCGGGATTTGAACCCGGGCGCTGGCACATTGATCTCACGACAGACCGACGCCTGAGACCGCTCGACCATACCAGCGCGGCATTTTTATCCTATTCCATGGGAATTTCGAAAAATCCTGAAAAAGGGTTTCAGTGACTATAATTACCTACTTACATGCCAAATTTGAAGTCTCTACTAATTATAGTTACAGAAATAATTACTGAAATACGAAAACTTTCAAGCGAAAAGAAACCCTCCTTATTTCCAAACCCGTGGGAATTTCGAAAAATCCTGAAAAAGAATTTTAGTGATTATAAAACCTACTATATATTACCTACTTATATGCCAAATGTGAAGTCTCTACTAATTATAGTTACGGAAATAATTACGGAAATGAGAAACCTTTAAATCGACAATGAACCCTCGTTAATCCCGAACCCGTCGGAATTTCGCAAAATCCGGCCTTATTCCTTGTCTACAACGCAAAGGAAACCTATGCGCAAAATTTCAGCTTTCTAGCTCCAACGGTTTGGGCTGGGCATTGATCAGTCATTCAGTGAATGAGTGAGTGAATGAGTGAGGTCTTGTCTTTTTATATAGTTACATTATAGTTACATTGTCATTATAGATGACAATTATCATTAATACAAGAATATGTATGTTCATTAATATTTTAAATAATTGTATACTTCTACATATATGTATAGTTAGATTTGGTTCATAGTTAATTTTTTTGTTTTTGGTTTTAATAATCATTAATTTAGTTTATTGATTGTCAACATACATTTTATTACTATACGTCCAAGAAGTCAATATTATTTAATCTATTTGCATTTGTTTAAGAGCGATATCTAAATTTTGATGAGAATTTAATAAAATTAAATCATCTGCAGACGCAAATGCTGCAGAATAATTGATATCTGTAATCTAATATCACATAATTAAAATGATGAATGTATTAACGTGCAACTGTAATAAACACGAAGCGAGCGTTTGCACAAAAACATTAGAAACAGATTTCAGAGAAAATAAGAATAAAGCAAGTTTCGAAAACTTACAGCGGTTTTCATCATCAGACTACAAAAGAAAAAAAATATAAATTTAAAAAGACCTTGCCAACAACGGCAAGGTTGAAAACCTTTAAACGTTATTTAAAAGTTAAACCAAAATTAAATCCTTTCTTTCATACTTAGTAATCTGCTGCCTAGTTACGGGTCCAGGGGTCTGCAGAGAATATTGAAGAATCTCAACCTAGAAAAGTAAATCACAGGAGACACCTTAAGCAAAATATAACCGTATACATTGACGGAAAAAACAATATGATGGCTTTTATTTGAGATAAAAGCCATCATATGTGTTTTTTCAGTGTTCAAATATTATTTTTAATTTATTCATTCATATCGAGAAATGTCTCTAACGACTCTTCAGTTCATCGCTGAGGGCGAGCTTTAAGCATTGAAATTTAAATTGTAATCTAGTAGGCTAAATAGGCTAAAATTAAAGAGTTGTTTTTTCTTTTTCTCTGGTTCTTCTCTCATTGAGGCATACACACAGAGGGATTGATAAGAGATATTTAATAGTAATTTAAATGGATAAAAAGCTTAACTTCGGATCACAAGATGGCAGGTTCGATTCCTCTCGCGAG
>JAFIDM010006943.1:65445473-65456925 GCA_023159025.1 Thereuonema tuberculata
GAGTTTCGAAACGTCATTTTATTGGGAATAATATTTTTTATACTTGTGCCGAGTTAGTTGATTATTTGTTATATTGTTAATGGCACGTTAAATTGTTTCAACAAGAACCTTAAACTTATTGAAATCTGTACGAAACTTCTTGAGCGCAATTGAGAGAACGATTCGTCCATCTTCAATTTCTCAGACTGGCATAGATTTTACAGGTGAAATGGTACAAATATCGTCATCGTACCAAAAACAAGTTATGTAATTAGCTGCTAATTTCAGCAGAAAGTTTCATTCATATACTGTCCGGAGTATACAATTTCGATTTCTGAAGAAAAAAAAAAATAGCTCAAATTTCGGCCGCTAAGGGTGAATTGTGGCGCTGCTGTCCCCGTAATTTGCATATTGCTTAACTTGTCTAATTTAAATATCGGCAAAAAAGATATTAACGTGCAATAACTTTATTGCAGTCACTTGTACAAACAAAATTATAACAAATATCGGCAAAACAAAAGGAGTTAAAGTGCAAAAAATTACAATCACCTGTCAAATAACACAACGGTTCCTCTTACCCTCCATCCCCTTGCTCTTCAAATTCGACAATACAACACATTCGACAAACACAACATATTCGACAAAAGAACGCAACTAAGATGCATTGAGTTGTGTCACATGCTGCGAAATTCTATTTTTTAACATAGCTAAGTTCGGAACATAGAAGACACTGCAGTTACAACGTAGTCTGTTCTCTGTAGTCCGCTTGGCTTGCGACCTCTTCACAGCAAAAGTTCAAGTTTCTGATCCGAAGATTAGTAATTGTTAGTGGACCTCTACGTAACCCTTTTAATTGCGAAAATGCCTTAAGAATAGCAGGAGCATTGATCTTTCATTGATAGAAGAGTTTAACAAGTAGGCCTAACGCGCGGTCCAGTAACGTGAGCTTCATGGCTCTGTGCTAATCGTGGATTTGAGAAAAAGGGTTTGTGACTCCTTTTATAAGCGGCGGTTATTCGATTATGTCGGAACATACAAATTACGGGGACAGGAGTGCCGGAATTCACCCTGAGCGGCCGAAATAACCTATTTTTTTTTTCTTTGGAATTCGAAAACTCATACTCAGGACAGTCTGTATACGAAATTTGGTTGCGATTCGCCCAGTGGTTTTCCCCAGTAGTTTTTAGAGAGATCTAAACACCTTTTTAATTTGGTTCAACCAGTAAATAAATTGATTTGACGAGCTAAAAAGAAGAGCATTCTATTAGGTGATGGATTTCTTGATAACTAAATGTAACGGAAGACTTCGTATTTTTTACCCTGCACATATTTAACATACTAACAAAATGCGAAGATGATTCTAAAGAATTTCTATGTATCTTTTATGTTTTTATTTATTCTTAGTAGCAAAAGCAATTGATCCGGTGCTGATTAAATTAATTTATCTCTCTGCAGTCTTTTCAAAACTGAGCGATCTAGAACGAGGCTTTATTAATGCTTAATAATAGTTGCATTTCCAATTTAAAAACCAAAAACAAACTCGTTACATAACTTGACCATATAACGACACTTCTATCCTTTTACGTCCACTTTCCAGAAAGTCCACTGGAACTTACGTTGTTTGATTTATCCGCCATTTTATTCTTCTGTGATAGACAGGAACTGTTTATGAATAAATAGGCTTATGTATATTCGCGATTTCACTGTAAATTCAATAGTGGAAGATTAGGTCTGGATGATGCGTAGGAAGAGATTTTACAACAATAAACAATTTGAAACAGTCTGAAGAGCTTCATTTCTATGCGTACCTTACAAAACAAATGTCTTCCAGTCTTAACAGTTTTCCCTTCTCCAAAACTGATAAATAAAGCAGAAATTGATCGTAAATACTTCCATTTCTGATGAATTGGTCATAAATAAGGACTAGAATTTGTAAAACTTGAACCTCGTGACTATGTGTAACTTAAAATTATGTCTGTTACTGAATAAAAGTTAGCAACAAGTTCAAAAAGAGGTGGTCCCAAAATCGACGATTTTGGCCCCACTCGGATTTCGCTGAAAATTGGTATGCAGACTCCGAACGGGGTGTATGGTCTACAGTAGCAATTACAAGTGTGCCCGACTTCCGGTTAGACCGGAAATGGGTGAAGTTTGCTGTTCATTTCTATGTTGAAATATCAAAATGAAACCTATGCCAATCGATAGAGTTCATTATGGTGAGTAAAATGATATGTTATATGTCTACCTGGCACTTCCGGTAAAAGGGATATTTACGTATATTCTCATCGTTTCTTGACTTTTCTCGAAAATTCTAGAAAAATCTCGTCAGATTCAGAGGCATTTAGGCTCTTTTTCTTGATTATTTTAGACAATTCTAGAAGTTTCCAGAAAATGTTTGTGAAAATTCTAGAATTTTCAAGAGCATTCTCGAATTTTCTACTTTGACATAGAATGAGGCCGGGAATTGTTATGAACGTTCTGGAACTCTCGACAGTTTACCACACTTTTCCATAGAATTCTAGAAATACCTTATAAGGTATATAAACCCTGTGGCTTTGCACGAGCACAGTCAGTTACGATTTCAACCTTGAGCAGGTCAGTACCACTTTTAACTTGTGCTAAAATGATGGAGGTGGCTGGCACAAATCCCTCCATCTTAATATAAACATCGGCATTCAAGAATGATATTCATTGTTTTTTTCTATTATTTAAACCAGTGATTTAGATTAAAAAATCTTCCAAAATGGCGGATCTTCAAAAATGGCACAGCAATATTACTGTGAATGTTCCACGGAAACGTGTGACTTAAAGCCACCGACATGCATTTTCAAGTGCAAACGAGTCATCGCATATGTTAGTTCCAATAAAAGCCCGGAAAGAAGCTCTCAAGACTTTGAAAATCTATATTCCAGCTAAAGCACGAAGCTGCAACCGTCATATCAATCCAGGAAACGATCTTTTTCATCGTGAATGGTTCGATTGTCTTTCATCAAATTGTTTTTTCGAGCAAGAAACCACTGCTATGTCAGGACAAAATATAGCTGAATTGGTTGAAGAGTTGTTAGAAGAAGCTGTAGAAGGTGAAGAGCCGGGCGCAATCTTTGATGATATGACATCTTCCTGCAATTCCGGTAGGAAACGACGATGATTCACTGGACGTTAATGTAGCTGCTGCCACACAAGAACAAGAAAGTTTCTCTCCTGCAGAAGATGTTTAAACTGCATTGTATATATAATACTTCAATCAAGATGTATTCGAAAATCATAATAAAATCACTAATAAAATCATGATACACCAATACTCTTTGGTTTCTGCATTTTTCTTTCAGCAAACTTAGTTTTACCAATTATAATGGTCAAACCGGAAGTGCCAGGTAAACATATGACATACCATGTTACTCACCACAACTAACTCTATCGATTGGCATAGGTTTCATTTTGATATTTCAACATAGAAATGAACAGCAAACTTAACCCATTTCCGGTCTAACCGGAAGTCGGGCACACTTGTAATTGCCACTGTAGACCATATACCCCTTACGGAATCTGTATACCAATTTTCAGCGAAATCCGAGTGGGGCCAAAATCGTCGATTTTGGGACAACCTCTTTGACAGAAGTTGCTATTATAGGTGATTCCCGTTAATGTTCAGTTTTTGTTTAAAAAGTATCGTTAACAGTATATTTAAGTCTAGACTATTTAAAGATGCTGTTAATAGTCTATTTAAGTCTAGATTATTTAAAAGTATTGTTAATAGCCTTCCCTATTGTTTTGTGGCTCAGTACAAAGCAGATGTCTTCAATATTACATAAGAAGTACAAAATTAGAGCTTCGACTCCATAGGAGATGACGAGCGACAAAAGCACGAATACTTATTAAGATACTTTCTAAGGTAAATAAGGAACAATCAACATAAGTTTTTCATGTAATGGTTACTAATGTAATGGTTACTATAATAAAGCAAAATTAATTAAGTAAAAAAAAAGTATATTAAAAATTGTGAATATATAAATGTTAGAATAGATCAAAAATAGTAATCAATAAAAAAAAATAACATAATTGAAAATTTATAAATTTCAAGTTATTAAATAGTAACTTTATTGTAGGTAAGGAAATATTCTTAGATCTGTGAAATAAAACAGTAAACATAGGCATCAACAGCAATGTTAACAGCACGCAATTAGGCTTGATTGCAGTGTTGCTTTTGCTCTCCCCATACTAGGTGTCAAATATTTTCCATTGAGCCTGTGAGCAGGTTTGCCATTCTAGCCTTTTTCAAATATGTTTGTTCACAAATATTCTGTTTTAGTTTGTTGAGGAAAACGGTATTATTTGAGAATTATATACAAAAGTAACCTATGGCCGGTGAGACCATTTTAGGTTTTTTTTGCAGTTTTTCGGACGAAAAATGGCGAAAATTTTTTTTATTTTTTTTGGTTGTTGAACGTTTAGTTTGGTTTTTTGATCATAAACATCTCCAATTGTCTGACAACTCTGCTTGTATTTTCTTTGTACATTCCATTTAAGTAAACGTTAAAAAGGCGAATGCAAACACTATCATTGAAAGTCAACAAAACTTCAAACTTTTACAACAACAAAAAAATGGAAATAGAATGGACGTCTTAAAATTAATATCAGCGAAAATAAATGGGAAAAAAAAGAACTGAAACCAAAAGTTTTTAAGAAAGTTTTTACTTCCATCTGATCCTTTTATGCTCGTAACCTAAAGATTTAACCGAAGAAATTGTATTTGATTTGTTTTTATGTAGGAGGCTTCGGTTTCTTTTTTTTTTTTAAATTCTGAAGCCCTATTCCCCTAATTCAGTTCGAATCCAAACACCAATGCGCTTTTGTTTGTAGAGCTGTTAGTTGGCGTCGTGCCAAGGCCCAGGAGTGCCACCAAACAAGATCCCCGTCTCTCTCCTTACTTTCTACGTCACGAACGTCACAGTTTTGACGTGACGTGGAAATGAAGGCGTAAACATTGTTCCCGAGAGTATTGTGGTCTGTTTACACAATTTCGCGGAAGTTGAGAAACCGAAGCGATAGAATGAATAGAAGACGGGTGATGAGAAGTTGGTCAAGTAGAAAATGAACAAAAAAAGAAAAACGAAAACAAGAAAAAGGAAATTGATACGAAGCAACTGGAAACCAAAATATCAATGAATCACTTTGTAAAAGAAAAATACAAAACATTAAAGCATAAATTAAAACTTGATAAATTTTTGGTTCTGAAGAAAACTGATAAAATCATCTTTTTTATTCATTGGGTTTTTTTTTGTTGCATTCATCAAAATTTTTCAATGCAATAAAAATGAAATTCAATAAAACGTATTTTAACTAAATAGAAATAGTATATTTGTACTTTCGCCAATTTTTACAAGGAGGCGAAAAATACTTTTGCTAAATAAGTTTGAACCTAATTTCCTTTAAATGTTACTCTTTTAAATAAGCGGTGAATGGATTTTTTGAAACTTGGTATGAATATTTGCAGACAAGAGACGACGAAATCTTTGTATTTGAATATTCTTCTGTCGAGAATGTTCCCAGTTGATGTGAAGAAAAATTTTACAAAACACAGCATTCGAAGAGAGATAGTAAAATGTCTATGGTTTCTTAGTAATGAATCTATTAGTACTCAGAGTGCTTTACTTGAAGATTTAAATTAATTGGATTTAAAAATTTTACAGAGGATTTGCAGATTAGATTAATTTCCGGAAATTGGAAAGAACTGAAGTTTCTATGTTCGGTTGATAATTAAAATAAATAAGCAATAATTTGGAGGATAAGAAAATTGAGAAGAAAAGATAAATAAAAAGTTCAAAGATCAACGGACCAGAAGAAAGTACGTAATTTTCTAGGAAAGTGTTCTCTTTTTAATTTATTTTTCAGGTATCGGGGTTTTAGAATCGATTTATACAATATTAACAAAAGCATTGGATGATATTTTTAACAAAATAAATTAACTGAAAATTGATGTTTATTTCTTTTTTTTTAATTAAGACAATTTTAAATAAAGCCGGGGGAGGGGGGCGGCACCCACTTGGTCTTTAGTGAAAAAAAAAAAAGAGACATAAGGAAAGATATGTTGATGTACATAATACATGCCAGTTTCTTTTTGGTCGAGTGCAAATGAAATATAAATACAATCCATTTCGCACCCTCTTTTCTCCTCTTGAGTCAGCCTCTGTGAGAAAATCGAATGTCCTAGTTTTGCAGATGGACCCTGATTTTTAGGAACCCCCGAGAGAGCAGTGGATTGCCTCCGGTTCTCAAGTGGTTCAACAACGCTCCATTAAGATCGCCACTCAACAGCGGATGGCTACCAGAAAAACAAAGAGAAGAAAAGGAAATATATTTCTTGTCTTCTGTATAACAAATAAGAGCAAAAATCTTATTTTGTTTTCATTTTGTATTGCTATTCCAATTTCCTATACTCTTCAACGACAGGCTAAAATTAAAACGAAATTTTATCTTAATTTTACGTTATTAACTACATTACACTTAATTGTTCTCTCCTTTCATGGCTACATCAAAAGAATGTATTTTTATCTTTCCACATAGGTCTGCTGTGGTTGGAAAACTGTAATGGTTGTTCGCAAGCCTTGTGGCTCCAGTAGTAGTTCACCTGTCTACTGTCGGTCAGAGACTTTCCTTGTTTTTCTCCTGCCTTGGTTCGTTCATCTCTCTGACAATTGATATGAATTGTATTGCTAGTAAGTTCAGGCCTTCCGTCCTCTATTTCACACCGTCGGCTGATGATTTCAGGAGCTTTACTTGCTATGTTGTCTACCCTTTTTCTTAATCGCTGTAAGTAGTTTGCTGAGAACAGTTAAGCAGAAATGACAATAGTCAGTAACCATTCTATTAATTCGGAAAACTAAGAACTTAATTTTTTTTTTTAAAAATAAAGTCATTCTCATATCCTCAACATTCTGAATGCTTAATTATTCTCCTACAAAAGATACTGTTTATCCACAGTGATTGCATTGAAAGATTGGACCCAATCAAGATGTAAGGAAAAGATCAATGTCGATTTCAATACAAACTTCATTTATTCTTTGCCCATCTTTCGACCGAAGAGTTGCACTACACATTGTTTACGCAGAACTTGCTTTTAAAAGAATGTGCAGAATAATAGTTACACAACATGCACTGTACCAACAACAATGAGATTTTCTTGAAGTAGCATTCTATTTGCTACAACTGTATGTTGTATTTAGGTTGCGGTCCAATTATAAACATTATAAACGCCTTTTGTTTATTGAAACTCTCTGTACATACTACTGTCTTCACTATACTAAATCTATAGAAGTTGATTATAAGAACGCTAGAAGAATTACACTGCTGCCTCATATAGCTCGTGCTTTACATACTTGTGAGCAAAAGCTGACATAACCAGGAGTAGCAGATCACGGAAAGCATGTAAGTGTTATACTAGAAGTACACCAGAGGAAGCTTTTTCTGCTTCTTTCTATCGCGAAGTGGACAAAAGTTTTCAGCTGTCATTAATACTAAAGTTAATCACACACATTCATTATCCGCAAACATCATCAAAACAGGTACTATAAATATATATTCTCTCAAATGTTATATCAAAGAAAATTTCACAAAATGAGAGCAAATGACATTTGAATCAACGTTATATTCTTTATACCACAGCGTATTAGCTGCAATAGTTAACAGATTTCAAAATTTTTCCTGAAAATCCTAAAAACATAGCAACAATCTGGTGAAATATCACAAAACTAACTTTTTGAACTGTTAAAAATTACAAATATTACATTATTTATTTGGCAAGTAATGACGATTTTACTCATTTGGATAGCTAAATTTAACTCCATTTAAATCTTGTTTGCCAAATCTCTTTGTAAATATTTACAGATTTTCTGAAAGACCATAATTTTTTTTTGAAGGCAGTGAAAAGCTCAATCTTTCATTCGTCTGATATTTTAACGTGCAAATGATAGAATAAAAATAAATATAACAGAAGTCACATATACTTAGCATTTATAAAATTTTATGTTAAAAAACATTATATACAGTATTAAAAAACACATGCACGCAACAGGCATATTGGTCTACGATCAACTTAAATGACCAAATTTTCGACTGTCACAAATGGATTTCAATATTGCATTGCATATTGGTTTTAGAATTTAAACTTTAATTTATTTTTCGTATTAGTTATAAGATTTCGTTTTTAGTTTACTTGATGAATAAGCTTTTATTTATTTTATTTTTTTGAATAAATACAATAGTTCTTTTAATTACATTTGCGAGGCTTCCGGAGCAAAGCGACGGGTAGCCGTCTAGTATAAAATTAAAGATTAAGATGTTGCGGCAATTATGGTCAATTGCCATTAGCAAGTGAAATAAGTATACAGATAATTCGGACTACATAGGGATAAAAGCAGACATTCAATTTAGGAAAAGTACTACAAGTATTTAGGTAAGGTACTACAGGATGATTTTGAATTAATAATAGGTTTAGTAAAAAAAAATTAATATAATCAATTACTGTAGATCTCAAACTTCTCATCTTAATAACACTAGACTCGATCAAACAAAAACAGGATCCAACTATCAAAGAAGGGCAGCCAGTTATTCACCTCCTTTAACTTGTAATAATATTCCAAAGCGAATCTGTGATAATCTTCTCTGGTGCAATTTAAAAGAAAACTTTTAAGTTAAAACAGTAGATAAGAAACTTATCTACTCAACTCAATCCTAATAAATCCTCATAAGGTATATAATCCCGATTTTTATAGTTCTTTCGTGTTTCTTAAGCTTAGTAATAATCCCTCTAGATGATTGACCAACAAATATCCAATTGGGATTCTATGCCATAAACTATATTATTTGCCTGTCTTCTTTCTTCTGAAATGTAATCAAATTATGGGCTTTAAAAACAAACGCAATACAAGAATCTTTCCTTAAATCTTTTTTTTTCCATTTGTTGGTAATACGAATAAACAACGAATTCATTTTTTTACTTATTCTTCTGTTGTAAATATTTTCCGGATGAATTTAACATGTATGAAATTGATTATGGAGATATAAAAAAAGCTATCACATTTGCTTAAAAAAAATAATTAAAAATTTAAAAAATGTCTTTTAACACATTTTTTAAATTTATAATTAATTTTTTAAGCAAGTGTGATAGCTTTTTCATTGTAAATATTTTCCATAGTGGTTCTTATGACTGAATTAATACAAGATAGTGAGTATCTTTCCTGCAAACTATTCCTACAGATTTTTAACTCTTGGCTGAATTCGTTAAAATTAGATCAATGAAGTAAAATTCTTTAACGACATCGTAAAAAAAAAAGATAGTAACAATAATATTCAATGGCCTTTGTCTGTCCTTCTTCATTCCATTTCTACTATTTTATTTTGTAGAATCCCCTTTCTTTCTCTTTTTAGTGTTAGCCGATGAAGTGACAGAATTTTGCAGTTTATTTCGTTAGTTGATGAAGTGCAATTATGATGTGATTGGTTTTTTTTTTCCGATTTATTTCAACATTTTACTTTTTTTTTTTTCACTTTTATAACTATCGTATTAGTATCACATTAAATCCTAAACTTTAAAATTCTTTGCTCATGTAAAGTAAAATTGTTTTAATGTGAAATTAAATAACTTGAATAATAAAATGCAGCCATTTTTAAAAATAAAGGAGAAGAGCAAAGGTAGATGGAAAGAGCTTTCAGGCATTTGGGATTCATATCAAAGCTCTGATTGGGATCTCCACTTAGCTTTGAGATTGCGCAAATTTTGTGTGCAGAAGAGTAAAGAACTTATCTGTGCGTAGAAGAGACAAGGCATCTCTCCAACAATATGCAGCTTCAGTAATTCAAATATTCCATCATTTGGGTTGAAAAACCGTCTCCATCAAAACTAACTATCCATTTTATTAAATGACGTCATTTTCAGGTATTTCCGCTTGCAAACGGCATCTATTACCTACTTGATGTCTATTTGATGTCAACATCCAGGTGTCTATTTACTAACAAATTCTACTTCTGTTGGTCGGATAATAATGAAACTACGTATGTAAGCATTTCGTAGAGACTTCACGTTTACACCCAAGCCTTGATAATTATTCTCCTAACTGCCACTGGAGGTATATGAACATATTAGAGGTGTTTGACCTCTAATAACTAAGGTTTGCCTTAGAATTTTAATGGGAACGTTTATCTAATGAGATACCTGTTATTTAATGCTGTTTAAAATAAAAGCAGTTTTTTTTTTCATTCAAGGTTTTGCGTATTCCTTACTACGAACAGGGTATTCGTTATTCTTTCTACGTGAAATCTGTCTTATTGCAAAAATTTCAGCACTTACTGATATATTTATCGTTACTGATATAGAATTAAGATAATTCACAATACAGTTAAAGTACGGCATGCTTTATCCTTTTTTCTAATCCAAAGCTGCCGTGAGAGTTGTGTTTTTCTCTCTTCTGTATATTTTCCCTCTATTGGACTATAGCTGCATTCGCTCTTGCGCAAGGGAAAAAAACCCAAACAGATATTAAATAGAAAGATAGATACAGTGCATTCCAGTTCTTCGGCCATCGGTTAATCTGGACATTCGTTTATTTGGGATAAAATCAAACAACAGAATCTAATCAAAAGATAGCCCTAGTTTTCTTCGCTTAATTGGGACAACATGCCGTTTATTTGGGACAGGTGACTAGATAGAGCAATTATGTGCACGTGAATTATCATTAATACTAAGCTAATGTTGAATTGGCAAGAATACTGTACTTTTACAGTGTCGTTAGTTTTGAAAAGGGTTTTTCTTTTAAATTTTTTAAAATTTTGGTGGCAACAAAATGCAACGTAAATATCTGCCAGTAGCCGAAAAAACTGCCATACTGGACAAAATAAAAGACCAGCCATCCCATATCAGTCATCGTTATTTGTCGGAGATTATTGCGGTGCAGAAGTCTACAATTGCACATTTGATACACAATAGGATAAAATGAGAGAAGATACGCAATGGAAAACAGGGAGCAGCCAAAAACGTAATCGTCAAGGTTTAAGGGCCCACATGATGTTGAGGATGCCCTGAATCAGTGATTTTCCATTATTAGTGAACGAAAAGTGTCCATCAGTGGTCCAATGTTGAAAAGGAAGAAAATATTTAAATAAATACTTAGTTGCTCACTTAAACTATAGTTTATCTTTTTTTATATCATTTTAACTACATATGTATTTACAATTTTGACACTTCTCATTATTGGGGCAGCCGCTTAATCGGGTCAAAGTTGACTGTGTCCCAAATAACGGGAATCCAATGTATTCTTAATTTTCATTAAAATATTTTTTTCCAGAAATTTCTGTACCTAGTAATAAGCTTTTTTTAAGTTACTTTTTATAAAGAAGTTTCTAGTTCTCAGTTATTGCGTGGAATATAATCATATGTGATAAGCATTATTTATGATATGGTGTTGAGAATGATTTCTTG